>OX345644.1:4941576-4961576 GCA_947044365.1 Petrosia ficiformis | reverse complement strand
TATCTTTCTATCTATCTCTCTGTCTGTCTCTTTGCCTGTCTCTCTGTTTGCCTGTCTCTTTGTCCCTCTCTTTGTCTGACTCTCTGTCTGTCTCGCTGTTTGTCTGTCTTTCTGTCTCTCTGTCTGACTTTCTGTCTGTCTCTCTGTCTGTCTGCCTGTCTGTCTGTCTTTATATGTGTCGGTCTGACTGTTTGTCTGTCTGTTTGTTTCTCTGTCTGTCTGTCTGTTTCTCTGTCTGTCTGTCTGTTTGTCTATCTATCTATCTATCTGTCTATCTGTATTTATCTAACGAAGTATATATCTGTTTGTCTATCTATCCAGTAGCTATATACGTTTCTATCTATTTATCTATCTATGTATTGATGTCGTATATATGTGTCAAACTAAAATCCCTTAGTCATAGAATAATTCATTATAATAATAAATGCACTCGTTAACATGCTTAGATTTCCTTAAAATTCAATTAATTAAATTATGGTCTCTTTTATATTAGAGGATTTATTGTTCCTCCCGCTGGTTTAAGTCTCTCAAAAATGAATGATTTCAAAACAAATACTCAGTAAGGTTTATGAATTAAAATTCCACACTCTACTAAATTTCATATATTTAGTCATTATCGTAAATTCACTATCCAACAGGATTAGCATTCCGCGAACATGCGTTTTATCAAATCTTTCCCCCAAATTAGTCTCATGTAAAACTTTACATGAAGCATTGATTAGGTCAGTATTGGTAATGATGTATTGTACACATTTCATATAATCACTATTCACTATAATTATAAATGAAGTAGATTTCACAGTCCTTTGAACCTTTCCACAAATTAGATGTAGATCCTGATAAGAGTTCTACTCTGTAAGTTAACTAAAATGCAGATCCAAAATCTCACTCTTCCACACGTTCATTTGTATATTCACTCAATATAAACTCACTCCACAATATGTTAGATTAATTATGTATCTATCCATCAATCTATCACTTCAAGTATATAGCTATCAATTTAATTACCTATCTAACTATCTATATATCTATCTATCTATTCTATACCTCTATCATCTATTTATTTATCTATCTATCTGCATATCTACCTATATATCTATCTATCTATCTATCTATATGTATTTTTAACTTTCTATGTATTTATTTATTTCTCTACCTATCTATCTGTCTGAGTGTCTGACACTCGGTCCCTCGGTCCCTCTGTCTGTCTTTGATTCTGTCTGTGATTCTGTCTGTCTCTCTGTCCGTCTGTCAGTCTGTCTGTCTCATTCTACCTATGTATTTATGAATTTCTTTACGTATGTATTTATTAGAATATGTATATATATATCATAGCATTTATATATCTATCAATTTATGCATTTAACTCCCTTTCTATTGCTCTATTTGTCAACTACCAAACTATTTATTTATTTCTCAACATGCAGCCCAAAACCCAAACCCGTAAACTCTGAATCCGAATTTTGAAGCTTTACGTACCTACTTGCCTAGCTACCTACCTACCTACTCATCTTTTAACCTACCACTTTCTGTTTAGTAACATGTCATTTCCTCGTTAGTTGTTCTGAGGAGCTCACTAGTTCCGAACATATTCTTCTCTTGTGAGATAGAATGTATACATCGCACACTGATTTGAGACCGTTAATTTACCATTTGAATTGCTTCTTATTTCTTGTACGTTACTTTCCTCAGATGAAATTCTGCAAATTTCAATTGTTGTTCATATTCTGTTTACGTGATTTTATTTCCCTTAGTCATAGAATAATTCATTATAATAATAAATGCACTCGTTAACATGCTTAGATTTCCTTAAAATTCAATTAATTAAATTATGGTCTCTTTTATATTAGAGGATTTATTGTTCCTCCCGCTGGTTTAAGTCTCTCAAAAATGAATGATTTCAAAACAAATACTCAGTAAGGTTTATGAATTAAAATTCCACACTCTACTAAATTTCATATATTTAGTCATTATCGTAAATTCACTATCCAACAGGATTAGCATTCCGCGAACATGCGTTTTATCAAATCTTTCCCCCAAATTAGTCTCATGTAAAACTTTACATGAAGCATTGATTAGGTCAGTATTGGTAATGATGTATTGTACACATTTCATATAATCACTATTCACTATAATTATAAATGAAGTAGATTTCACAGTCCTTTGAACCTTTCCACAAATTAGATGTAGATCCTGATAAGAGTTCTACTCTGCAAGTTAACTAAAATGCAGATCCAAAATCTCACTCTTCCACACGTTCATTTGTATATTCACTCAATATAAACTCACTCCACAATATGTTTAGTTCTTCCCCAAGTTAGATTAATTATGTAATCCTATTCACTCCTCCAATTTCCTCCATGCACCATCTTAATCCACCAGATGACTCCACATGAAGAATCCTCTCAATGACTCCTCCCCCTAACTCCTATCTTATAGTGACTCCTCCTCTTGACAATTCATTGTGAGTATTCGTGACCGTTTATGACAACTTGTGACTTTTGACGATTATTCCAATCTCCTTTTTTCTACAGTTTAAACTTCAATTATATCTTCCAATTCTCATCCCTCTTCATGACGTCCTCCAGACAAATCATTTAGGCGAATCATAATGAAGTCTCATCATGAGTACTTGCAACTCACATCTAATCGCATTAATTTTTGGGCTGATATCATGTTTGTGGATAAATTTATGTATGATATTTGCTTGGTACTCCAGCACTCATTTAATCATTCATTGATTAAAATTATAATTGCACAAATGAATTGGTTTGTTCCTTTTCACCAGGTTACATGTTTAGGTTTAATGAATCCAATCAACATAAAATGGAGTGATGTAGTAATACGTGAGTTATTCCAACTTTCATTTATAATTCATTCTTCATTTAAATCATATCATCAATATGTATATTACATTCATCAGTTGAGACTTAAAGGAGAGCTAGTATGGTGATCTTGTAGCATATCAACGTCTTCTTTCTTGATTGTAGTAAAATTTCTTGATAATCTTGTAATATACCAACGTCTTGCTACTCGGCTATAATATTAGTTCTTCATAGTTCTTGTTCTTGCTAGAGAGGAAAATATTCTTGTCTTGTAAAATCACACCATATGTTAATTTGTACACTGATTTCAGAGCGTTAGATTGCAATTTTAATTATTTCATAATTCTCATAGGAACTACTATTGGGAAAACGAAGTGAAGACATGCTGAGATTCATTCCTAAGAATTGCGGCAGTGAATGCTCATGATGACTACAACTACAACTCTCATGAAGGGTTCAGACTGATTCTCACCCATTGAAGTCAAGTCTCAAGTCTCAAGTCTCATGAATCATCCAGTCTCAATAATTCGGGTATCCATATTCACGTGAAGAGTGCAAGTTCCAAGTTACATTATCGTCAAATCTGGAGTTTTCTTTTCGAATTTCCACTCTCATCGTTTGTGAATTCTCCAATCTCTAAACACATGAATTCGGCTGTTTCCATTCAGATGTCTCCTGTCTCCAGTCAACCTTGTCATTTTTGCAACCTACAGACATTTATGTTCTATAGACTACATTTGCTAGTCTCAGAAACAGTCTATGCATCATTCATTCCGTCACTCCAATATTCAGTCTGTAAGTTATGTATCTGTTCTCATCACGAACCTTACTTGGTAAGCATATTTGACACTAATTAGATTATGTAATACTTTCCATCATTCATGTACGGATTACAATTGTAAATGCAGTATTTAATATGTTTAATATTTCCCCAAGTTCAGTTTCATAGGAGGAGTCCATTTGTTCGATGAGGACCAATTGCACTGTGTACACAATTTGAGGTTCTTTCCATCTTCTTTCCCTGTAATTATACACCGCAATAGACGTATTTGTTTGGTGCCGTAAGTTATGTGTATATACCAATCCAACCCTCTTCCATATTTGTATATTCATTCATTCATTCATTATTACAAAATTGTACGACTTAATACGTTTAGTTTTTTTCCAAAGTTAGGATTTCAGGATGATGCATTTCTTAGTGGTCCAAAGGTTCTGTGTTCTCTCCCTTAGATATCACTCCAGTTAAGTTGATTTTTATGTTTTCATCATTAGTTTTACTCAATAGTCCTATAATTTTATGTAGTCCATTCCACCATTGTTACACTCATTATAATTGTAAATGCTGTATTATATATGCTTATTTTTCTCCCAAGTTACATTTCATAGGAGTGGTCCATTTCCGCAAAAAAGAGTGATCTGTTTTTGGAGGCTAGCAGTGAGTTGAGGTGCTCTCCTTAGACGTTTCTGAAATATACTATGTGTGGTAAGTTTTGTATACTCTTCCATCATTTGTATATTCATTCATTCAATCATTATTACTATAAATGCACTAGTTAATATGTTTAGTTTGCTTCCCAAGTTAGGTTTCAGGTTGATGCCAGGTGGAGTGGACCGATTCTTATGCTTAGACTTCATTCAAGTTAAGTCGATTTATACATAACTAATTTTACTAGGTAGTCGTATAAGTTTATGTAGTCCATTCCACATTATTTTACTCAATGTATCTGTAAATGCAGTATTATAAATGTTCATTTTTCCCCAAAGTTTCATTTCATAGGAGTGATCCATTTAATAAAAGATGATTGATTGCTCTTTGTTCCCATATTGAAAGTCTTTCCAACGTCGCTTCTTGTATAAAGAAGACGGATATTCGGATTGTGTTGTAAGTTTTGTATACTGTCAAGCACTTTTCCATCTTTTGTATATTCCTTCATTCATCACAATTATAAATGCCATATATAATGTATTTAGTTTTATCCCAAGTCTAGTTTCTTCAGTGGATGACCTCGTCCGTACACAATTTCCGAGAAGATTCTCTATTTGTAAGTTAATTATTTAATGTTTTTCATACACATTTAATTTGTATTTGTAGTTCTTCTCATGTAATATGTAGTTGCTAGTTCTTGGTAGTTGTTGTAGTTGTTGGTAGTTGTTGGTATATCATGGTAGTTCTTGGTAGTTCTTGAAGTTCTTGGTAGTTCTTGGTAGTGTTCGCTGCTGCTTTTGTAGTTGACAATATTCTATATGTCGTAGTAATTCTTGTGACCTTGTAGTTCTTTTATTTCTTGTAGTTCTTGGTAGGTCTTGGTACTTCTTGGTAGTTGTTGGTAGTTCTTGCTGTTCTCGCAAACTTTATATTTACGAGAGGTTGCTGTATTCTAGCTGTGGAACAAGCTGCAGAGTAATTAAATATTAATTTATTTAGAATTTAATTAATTATATCATTATTTAAACGGTTAATTAAACAGTGAAGTAATAAAATTTAATTAGTTTATTACTGTTACTAGTTAATTAAATTTACCAATAACTATTATTAAATAACTTAGAGAGGTGGGTGTGTTCATTGTTCAGTGGACATTTTAAGATGGTGGAGAAATGCTTAATAGTGATTGCTAGTTGTTTGATTGTGAGTTATCATTAAAATGTAACTCCATTTCCTCTTACTAGAATGTACTGACTGTGTGGAAAATGAAATCTTTTCTACAATGTTTCTGAGGACTTACAACTGATACTAGTAATTTTACAATGAATATATCCAACATTCTCTTTCCATTCTGTAGATAGTTACATTACACATGCAGAGTGCAAATTGTATTTTATAGAGTGAGCTGTTGAATGTTATGTTAGTTAATATATGTTCCACACTCCAGGTCCTCCGTAGAGGTCAGGTTAAATGTGATTGCTGTCACTTCCAAGACATTCCTTTGAATGCTTTCAAATAATGTTAAAATAGTGAGTGCAAAGAAGTGATTTGAAAGAATATTATTTAGTACTCAAATATAGCACCTCAAGTATAGTGTTTTCATAACAATTTCTCAGTAAGTTTCCAAACCTTTGAATTTCCTTCCCCCGCTCTTCTGTTTTTCATGTATTATTATCACAAATCATTTTTAACATGTTTAATTTTGAACTAACATACGTATTTTAGTCTTCCCCCCGTTTTCTTCTAAAGATTAACGTCCAAGCATTTGTTCAGTTAGTATTGGGAATTATGTAATGCAGGTTTCACATAAGCACTTAGGAACTGTATAACATGTTTAGATCATTACCAAAGTTAAGTTTCTCAGTCATGTGAATGTTTCCACAAATTAACTGTAGCTCATATTACGAGTTCTATTCAGTAAGTGAATAATATTATGTATTCCATTTGATTTCTCCTCCCAGACACAAGTGGAATCCACCAGACGACTCATCGAGAAGACATTGATTTGATGGAAAGCTGTTCAAATTGGTGAGGGTATACTGTATCTATCTATCTATTCTTATAATCTTGTATTTATTTATATCCATTTACCTAATCAAGTATTTATCTATGGACCTAATTCTTATGTACACAACTAACAATTATTCTTCTTCTACATCTATCTATCGAATTATATAGTGTACTATCTATTTATCCATCTAATTCTCTACCTATCATTCTATCTATCTACCTATTTACGTATCTATTGATCTATGTATATATATATAAACATTTATTGTCCATGTATTTATCTATCCATCCATTAATGGCTCCCTCCCTCCATTCATCCATTCATCCATCCATCTATCCATCCTTCCATTCATTCATTCAAACCATTCATTCTAACTTTCATCCAATCATCAAATCAAATGCCCATTCATCCATCCATCAATCCAATAGTCTATCTATCTATATTAATCAAGTTCTATCAATTTTTCTATTTACGCATCTATCTATATATCTATCTGTATAATTTCTCTCTATTTTTTTCTCTATATATCTGTATATCTGACTGTTTGTCTGTCATTCTCTGTGTTTGTCTGTCTGTTAGTCTGTTTCTACCTATTCATTTATGAATTTCTTTAAGTTCCCATTTATCCGTATATGTATATATGTCCTGTCTATCCTGTCTATCCTGTCTATCTTGACTATCCGGTCTATCTTGTCTATCCTGTCAATCTTGTCTATCCTGTCTATCTGGTTTGTCTCTCTATCCTTTCTATCTGTCGATCCTCCAATTTTACAATATCTATCACGTCTATCCTGTTGATCTTCTCTATGCATTCTATGCTGTCTATCTTGTGTAACCTGTCTATCATAACTATCCTGTCTATCCTGTTTATCCTGTATATCCTGTCTATCGTTTCTATCCTCTCTATTCTGTCTATACTGTCTATTCTGTCTCTTCTGTCTATCCTGCATGTCTGCCATGTCTATCTTGTCTATCCTCTCAATTGTGTCTATACTGTCTATCCTGTCTATACTGTATATTCTGTCTATTCTGTACCTCCTCTCACACCTGTCTATCATGTCACTCTTGTCTATCTTGTCTATCCTGTCTGTCCTGTCTAACCTGTCTATACAGTGTATACTGTCTATTCTGTCTATACTGCCTATACTTTCTATCCTGTCAATTGCTTCTATATGGTCAATTGAGTCTATCTTCTCCATCCTGTCTATCTTGTCTATTCAATCTATCCTTTCGATCTTGTCTATCCTGTCTATCCACTCTATTCTGTCTATCCTGTCTATCCAGTCTATCCTGTCTATATTGTCTATCACGCTTGTCTTGTCTACCTTGCCTATATTGTCTCTCCTGTCTATCCTGTCTATGCTGTCTCTCTTGTCAATCTGGTCTATCCTCTCTATTCCTTCTATTCTGTCCCTCCTCTCAGTCCTGTCTATCCTGCACGGGTACCTTGTCTATATAGTCTATCTTGTCAATTGTTTCTATCCTGTTAATTGTCTCTATCTTGTCTATCCAGTCTATCTCTTCGATCTTGTCTATCCTGTCTATCCTGTTTATTTTGTCTATCCTGTCTCTCCTGTCTCTCCAGTCTCTCCTGTCTATGTTTCCAATTCTGTCTATCCTTTCCCTCCCGTATATACGGTCTAACCTGAGTATTCCGCTATTCTGTCCATCGTTTCTATCTTCTCTATCCCATCTATCCTGCCTATCCTGTCCATGTTGATTATCCAGTCTTTCCTATCTATCCCTTCTATCTTTTCTTTCCTGCCCATCCAGTCTATCCCGTCTATCCTGTCTATCCTTTCTATCCTGTCTATCTTGTTTATGCTGTCTGTCCTGTCTGTCCTGTCTATCCTCTCTGATCTGTCTACATTGTCTATTCTGTCTATCATTTCTATAATGTCTATCCTGTCTATCCTGCATGTGTAATAAGTCCATCCTGTCTATGTTTTCTATCCTCCTTATGCTGTCTATCCTGTCTATCCTGCCTAACTTTTCTTTCCTGCCTGTCCAGTAAATCCTGTCTATCCTGTCTGTCCTGTCTACATTGTCAATGCTGTCTATCCTGTCTATCTTGTCTTTCCAGTCTATTCTGTCATTCCTGTCTAACATTTCTATCCTGTCTATCTTGTCTATCCTGTCTATGTATTCATCTATTTATTTATCTATCTATCTAGATATCTCTATATTTAAGTATCTATCTTCCTATCTATCTATCTATCTATTTATATGTCTACCTATTTATCTATCTGCCTATATATCTGTCTGTCTGTTTGCCTGTCTGACTGTCGGTCTGTCTGTCTCTCTGTCTCACTGTTCCTCGGTCTGTCTGTCTGTCTGTTTGTGTGTTTGTCTGTGCGTCTGTCTGTCTCTCTTAATCCACTGTCTATCTTGACATTAGTCTTTCTATCTATATTTCTATCTGTCTTTCTATCTGTATTTCTATGTTTATATCTATGTATTTATTTATCTCTGTGTCTTTCTATCTACCTCTATTTATCACACTATGTATCTGTCTCTGTGTCATCTATCTACATAGCTATGTAATTGTCTATCTATATGTATTGATATCATAAATATGTATCAGTTGATGTTTGCAGGTGTATATCTATTTATATTACTATCGATATATCTAATATATATTTCTAATCTATCTATCCATCTATCTATTTATCTATCTACTATCTATCTATTTGTCTACCCATCCATCCATCCATCCATCCATCCATCCAACCATCCATCCATCCATCCATCCATCCAACCATCTATCCATCCATTCACACATCCATCCATCCATCCATCCATCCATCCATCCATCCATCCATCCATCCATCCATCCATACATCCATCCATCCATCCATCCATCCAACCATCCATCCATCCATCCATCCATCCATCCATCCATCCATCCATCCATCCATCTATTCATCTACCCACATACCCATCTACCAATCTACACATTAACCCCTCTACCCCTCTACCCCTCTACCTATCTGCATATCCACATATCTGCATATCAACCTATCTACCTATCTACCTATCTAACTATCTATCTATCTACGTTTCTACCGATCTACATCTCTACATCACTAAATCTCTAACTCTCTACCGGTCTACCTATCTACCTATCTACCTATTTACCTATCTACCTATTCAGCTTTCTACGTATCTACCGATCTACCTATCTACATCACTAAATCACTAACTCTCTACCTCTCTACGTATCTACCTAGCTAATTTTCTACCTATCTACATATATATCTACATACGTATCAACCTATATTGCATATGTATCAATAAATGAATAGGTATGTATCTATCATTATATCTATCTATCTATCTATTTTCCTATCTATCTATATATACATCCATCTCTCTATATATGTATCCAATCATCCATTCATCGATATATTTTTCTACTCACATACACATCTATTCATTAACCCATCTACCTATCTAACTATCTATATATCTAAATATCTAACTATCTACCTATCAACCTATCTAAATATCTACCTATCTAACTATTTACCGATCTACCTATCTATCTATCTATCTATCTACCTATCTATCTACCTATCTATCTACCTATTTATCTATCTAACTATCTATCTATCTATCAATCTCTCTGTCTGCCTGTCCGTCTGTCTGTCTGTCTGTCTGTCTGTCTGTCTGTCCGTCCGACCGTCCGTCCTTCTGTTCGTCCATCCATCCAACCATCCATCCATCCATCCATCCATCCATCTATCTACTTATCTATCTAACTATCTATATATCTATCTATCTGTATATCTACGTATATATTTATCTACCAATCTACCTATCTACCTATCTACCTATCTACCTATCTACCTATTTACCTATTTACATATCTACCTATCTACCTACCTAACTACCTATCTACCTATCTAACTCTGTACATATTTACCTATCTACCTATCTAACTATCTACCTATCTACCTGTTTACCTGTCTATATGTCTACCTGTCTGCCTGACTATCAGTCTATGAGTCTCTTTGTCTACATGTCTAACTGAATACTTGTCTACATATCTACCTGTCTAACTGACTGCCAGTCTACCTATATAACTGTCTGTGTATCTGCCTATCTGATTATCTACGTATCTACTTATCTACCTGTCTACTTATTTACCTATTTACCTATCTACCTATCTACCTATCTACCTATCAACCTATCTACCTATCTACCTGTTTACCTATCTACATGTCTACCTGACTGCTTATCTATCTGTCTATCTGTCTACTTGTCTACTTGTCTACCTGTCTAGCTGTCTACTTGTCTACCTGTCTAGCTGTTTAACTCTCTATTTGTCTACCTGTCTACCTGACTACCTATCAACCTAACTAACTATCTACCTATCTAACTATCTACCTATCTACCTATCTACCTATCTACCAATCTACCTATCTACCTATCTACCTATCTAGCTATCTACGTTTCTACCGATCTACCTATCTACATCATTAAATCACTAACTCTCTACCTCTCTACCTATCTACCTAGCTAAACTTCTACCCATCTACATATCTAACTATCTATATATCTAAATATCTAACTATCTACCTATCAATCTATCTAAATATCTACCTATCTAACTATTTACCGATCTACCTATCTATCTATCTATCTATCTACCTATCTATCTACCTATCTATCTATCTATCTATCTATCTATCTATCTATCTATCAATCTCTCTGTCTGCCTGCCTGTCTTTCTGTCTTTCTGCCTGTCTCTCATTCTGTCTGTCCCTCCGTCCTACCGTCCGTCCTACCGTCCGTCCATCCATCCATCAATCCATCAATCCATCCATCCATCCATCCATCCATCCATCCATCTATCTACTTATCTATCTAACTATCTATATATCTATCTATCTGTATATCTACCTATCTACCTATCTACTTGTCTGCATATCTATCTTTCTACTTGTATGCATATCTATCTGTCTATCTGTCTACTTGTCTACCTGTCTACCTGACCACCTGTCTACCTGTCTACCCGTCTACCTAGATAAGTATCAGTCTATCTGCCTATCTGCCTATCTACTTATCTACCTATCTACCTATCTACCTATCTACCTATCTACCTATCTACCTATTTACCTATTTACCTATCTACCTAACTACATACCTATCTATCTATCTACCTATCTAACTGTCTACCTATCTACCTATATACCTATTTACCTATCTACCGATCTACCTATCTTCATTTCCAAATCTCTAACTCTCTACCTCTCTACCTATCTACTTAACTACCTATCTATATATCTACCTACCTATCTACCTACGTATCTACCTATATTACAAATGTATCAATCTAAAATTATAGGTTTGTATCTATCATTATCTCTATCTATTTATCTATCTTTCTATCTACCTATCTATCTATCCATTTATCTATCTAAGTATCTCTCTTTCTATCTATCCATCTCTCTATCTATCTATCTATTTATCTATTTATCTATCTGTCTATATATCTATATATTTATCTAATTATCTATATATCTATCTATCTATCTATCTATCATTCCATCTTTCCATCTATCTATCTATCAATCTATATATCTATCTATCTATCTATCTATCTATCTCTCTATCTATCTATCCATCTATCGATCTATCTCTTTATATATTTATCTATCTATATATCTATCTATCAATCCTTCAGTCCTTCCGTCCGTCAGTTCGTCCGTCCGTCTGTCCGTCCTTCAGTTCGTCCGTCCGCCCTTCCATCCGTCCATCCATCCTTCCGTCCGTCCGTCCATCCGTCCATCCGTCCTTCTGTCCCAACCTCCGTCCGTCCTTCCCTCCGTCCTTCCGTTCGTCCTTCCGACCATCCGTCCTTCCGTCCGTCCTTCCGTCGTTCCGTCCTTCCGTTCGTCAGTCAGTCCGTCCGTCCTTCCGTCCATCCCACCGTTTGTCCGTCAGTCCGACAGTCCCTCCGTCCTTCTGCTTGACCGTCTGTCCTTCCATCCGTGATTCTTTCCGTCCCTCTGTCCCTCCGTACCTCGGTCCTTCCGTCCGTCCGTCCATCCTTCCATCAGTCCTTCCGCACTTTCGTCCTTCCGTCCGTCCTTCCGCCTGACCCTCCGTGTTTCCGTCAGTCCATGTTTCCGTCCGTCCGACCCTCCATCCGTCCTTCCGTCCTTCCGTTCTTCCGTCCGTTTGTTCTTCCATCCGTCCGTCCTTCCTTCCGCTTCTCTGTCCTTCCGCCCGTCCGTTTGTCAATCCGTCCATCCTTCCTTCCGTCCGAACATCCTTCTGTCTGTCCGTCCATCCGTCCGTTAGTCCTTCTGTCCGCTCTTCCCTCCGTCCATCTGTCCGCCTGTCCTTCCGTCCTTCCGTCCGTGTTCACTTATGTCCCTCCGTCCGTCTGTCTGTCCGTCCGTCCTTCCTTTTGTACATCTGTCCGTCCGTCCTTCCGTCCTTCCCTCCGTCCGACCGTCCCTCCTTATGTCCCTCCCTCCGTCCTTCCTTCCTTCCGTCCGTCTGTCCTTCCGTCTGCCTGTCAGTCCTTCTGTCTATCCATCTATCTATTTATCTATCTAACTATCTATCTATCTATTTATCTATCTTGTAACTAACTGTTTATCTATCCATGCATCCAACCGTCTATTCATCCATCCACACATCCATCCAACCATCCATCCATCCGACCATCCATCCATCCATTCATCCATCTATCCATCCATCCATCCATCCATCCATCCGTCCATCCCTCCATCCATCCATCCATCCATTCCTTCATTCTTCCCTCCCTCAAACCATTCATCCATTCATTCAAATGCTCATCCCTTCATCAATCATATTTCTCGAACAGTCTATCATTACTCCCCTCCAGCCATCTGTCCATTCGTCTGTCCGTCTGTTTGTCAAAATTTATGTCTATCCATTCATCCCTCTATCCATTCATTCATCATTCAATTAATCTATCTTTTCAACTCTTTATCTATAGCTCCAAGGAGGCATCTATCCATCCGTCAGCCTGTCTCCCGCATTCTATCCATCCAATCTTCCATTCATCCATTCGTCTGTTCATCCGTCCATCCATCAATCCATCCATTCATCCTCCATTCATGCATCCATACATCCTTTCATCCATCCAAGCAACCATGAAAACATCCATCTCTCTATCATTCCAAACCTCCTTTTGTCTATCCATTCATATTTCCACCCATCCATCCATACATCGGTTAGTCTATCTCTCTATATATGTAAGTTCTCTAAATCTTTCTATTGTGGTATCTATCTATTTATCTCTGTGTTTAATCGGAATCTGTTTTTTCTCTATATCTCTGTCTGTCTGATTGTTTGTCTGTCATTCTGTCTGTTTGTCTGTCTTTCTGTTTGTCTTCTTCTACCTATCTACTTATGAATTTCATTACGTATCTATTTATCTGTATATGTATATATGTATCATAGCATTTATATATCTATCTATTTATTCATTCAATTCCCAATCTATTGCTTTATTTGTCTACTACAAATATATTTCTTTATCTCTCAACTTGTCTCTCTTTCTGTGTAGTTATATATATATATATATATGTATCTACTTATTTATCTATGTATGTATTTATGTATGTATTTTTGTGTTTATTGATCCGTGTTTATGATACATTCATCCCCAAACCCTGCACACTATTCCATAAAACGTACACCCTAAATAGAAAACAGTAAAACGTAAGCACTAAACACTAAGCCCAAAAGCATAAACACTAAACACTGAATCCCAAATTTGAAGCTTTACCTAACTACCATCCTACATTCTCATCCCTCTTCATGATGTACTCCGGACTAATCATTTAGGCGACTCAAAATGAAGTCCCTTCATGAGTACTTGCAACCCATTTCTAGTGACATTAATTTTTTGTCTGATATGATGAGTATGCGGATAAATTTATGTATGACAATTGCTTGGTACTCCAACGCTCGTTTAATGATTCAATGATTACTATTATAAACACACAATTCATTTGGTTTGTTCCTTTTCACCAGGTTACTTGTTTAGGTTTCTTGAATCCAGTCGAAATAAAATGGAGTGATGTCGTTATACGTGAGTTATTCCACCTTTCACATATAATTCATTCTGTATTCAATTCTTATCACCAATATGTGTATTTCATTCATCAATTGAGTCTTAAAGGAGAGTTTGTACAGTGATCTTGTAGTATATCAACGTCTTCTTTCTTGATTGTAGTAAAACTTCTTGATAGACTTGTAGTATACCAAAGTCTTCTTTCTCGATTATAGTATTAGTTCCTCATAGTTCTTGTTCTTGCTAGATAGGAAAATATTCTTGTCTTGTAGAATTACACCATAAAATAATTTGTAAGACCGTTAGATTGCAATTTTACTTATTTCTTACATCTCATAGGCACTACTATTGTGAAGACGAAGTTAAGACATGCTGATATTCATTCTTAAGAATTCCGCTGACGAATGCTCGTAATGACTCCATCTACAAGTCACATCAATGTTCAGAATTATTCTCACCCATTCATTTCAAGTGTCAAGTGTCATCAATTATGTCTAACTAATTCGGTTGTCTACATTCACGGAAAGAATGCAGGTTCCATGCTCCATTATCGTCAAATCTGGAGTTTTCTATTTGAATTATCACTCTAATTGTTTGTGAAATCTCCATTCCCTAAACATGTGAAATCACCAGTCGTCTGTCTTGTCTTATCTCCAGTCTCCAGTCAACCTTGTGAATTTTCCAACCTACAGACATTTAAGTTCTGTACATTACAGTTGCGAGTCTCCCAAACAATCTATCCTGCATTCTTTATGTCAGTTATGCAGACTCCAGTATTCAGATTCTAAGTTAATTTACCGGTTCTCATCAAGAACCTTACTTGGTAAGCATATGAGATTAACTAGATTATGTAATCTTTCCATTATTCATGTACTGATTACAATTGTAAATGCAGTATTTAATGTTTACTATATCCCCAAGTTCTGTTTCATAGGAGGAGTCCATTTGTTCGATGAGGACTGATTTCATTGTGTACACAGTTTGAGGTATTTCTCATTTTCGTTCCATGTAATTATACTCTGCAATAGAGTTATTTGTTTGGTGCCGTAAGTTACGTGTATATACCATTCCAAACCACTTCCATCATTTGCATATTCATTCATTCATTCATTATAACACAGGTGCACTAATTCATGTGTTTAGTTTGTTTCCAAAGTTAGGTTCTTAGGTCGATGCAAGTTGTAGTGGTGCGATGGTTCTTCGTTCTTTGAGTTTGATGTCACTCCAGTTAAGTTGATTTATACGTTGTTATCATTAGTTTTACTCAGTAGTCGTATAATTTTCAGTAGCCCATTCCACCATTCATATACCCAATATAAATGTAAATGCAGTATTATATATGTTTATTTTTCCTTCCAAGTTTCCTTTCATAGGAGTGATCTATTTCCTCAAGAAACAGTGATCAGTTTGTGTTCACAAACTGAGTGTAGCAATGATTTCTTTTCAACTCACAAGTTCAGGATCTCTCTTAAGACGTTTGTTATAAATACAAGGTAGTTATTTGGGTAGTGTGGTAAGTTTTGTATACCATCAAGCACTCTTCCATGATTTGTATATTCATTCAATAATTATAACTATAATTGCACTAGTTAATATGTTGAGTTTGCTTCCCAAGTTAGGTTGTAGGTCGATGCCAGGTGTAGTTGACCGATTCTTATGCTTATACTTCATTCAAGTTAAGTTGATTTATATATATTCATTTTACTAAGTAGTTGTATAAGTTAATGTAGTCCGTTCCACCATTCATGTACTCATTATATCTGGAGATGTAGCATTATATATGTTTACTTTTCCCCAAGTTACCTTTCATAGGTGCGGTCCATTTACTCAAAGATGAGTGATCGCTTTTTGTTCAAAATTTGATAACATCGATTCTTGTAAATACATGATGGTTTGTGTCGTAAGTTTTGTATACTGTCAAACACTCTTCCATTGTTTGTATATTCCTTCATTCATCACAATTATAAATCCCATATATAATGTATTTTGTTACTCCCAAGTACAATATCTTAGGTGCAGTGAGTTACCCCGTGCGTGCACAATTTCAGAGAGGAATCTCTATTGGTAAATTAATCATTTTATGTTTTTCATACACATTTAATATGCATTTATAGTTCTTCTCATGTGATATGTAATTCTTAGTTCTTGGTAGTTCTTGTAGTTGTTGGTAATTCTTGGTATTTCTTGAAGGTTTTCGGTAGTTCTTGGTAGTTGTTGAAGTTCCTGGTAGTTCTGGTAGTTCTTGCTGCAGCTTTTGTAGTTGACATTATTGTTTATGTCGTAGTAGTTCTTGTGATCTTGTAGTTCTTTTATTTCTTGTAGTTCTTGGTAGTTCTAGGTACTTCTTGGTAGGTCTTGCTGTTCTCACACAGTTTATATTTACAAGAGGTTGCTGTATTCTGGCTGTGGAACGACGCTGCAGAGTAGTTTTCATTCTCGAAATACTTTTAATAATGCGTGATACTGTAGATGTTCATAATATGAAATCTTTTAATTTTATCAACAGTACTTATCTATAGTTAATAAGTAATTAAATATTAATTTATTGATAGTTTAATTAATTATATCATTATTTAAACTGTTAATTAAACAGTGAAGTAATAAAATTAATTAGTTTATTACTGTTACTAGTTAATTAATTTTACCAATAACTACTATTAATTAACTGAAAATGGTGGGTGTGTTCATTGTTCAGATGGACATTTTAAAATGAGAGAGAAATATTGGATAGTGATTGCTGATTGAGAATTAAACCTGTGAGTTTTCATTAAAATATAACTCCAATTTCACTTACTAGAATGTACTGGCTGTGTTGAAAATGAAATCCTTTCTACAATGTTTCTGAGGACTTTCAACTGATACTAGTAATTTTACAATGATTATGTCCAACATTCTATTCCCATTCTGTAGATAGCTACTAAGGGTGACATTACACATTCAAAGTGGAAATTGTATTATATAGAGTGAGCTGTTGAATGTTATGTTAGTTAATATTTGTTCCACACTCCAGGTCCTCCGTAGAGGTCAGGTTAATTCTGATTGCTGTCACTTCCAAGACATTCCTTCGTATGCTTTCTAATATTGTTTAAAATATGAGTACAAGGAAGGGATTTGATAGAATATTATTTAGTACTCAATTATAGTACCTCAAGTATAGTGTTTTCATAACAATTTCTCAGTAAGTTTCAAAACCTATGAGTTTCCATCCCCCGCTCTTCAGTCGTTCATCTATTATTATCACAAATCACTATTAACATGTTTAGTTTTGAACTAACATATGTATTTTAGTCTTTCCCCCCTTTCTTCTAAAGATTAGCGTCCAAACACTTGCTCAGTTAGTATTGGGAATTATGTAATGCAGGTTTCACCTAAGCACATATGAACTGTATAACATGTTTAGTTCATTACCAAAGTTAAATTTCTCAGTCATGTGAATGTTCCCACAAGTTAACTGTAGCTAATATTACGAGTAAGTGAATAATATTATGTATTCCATTTGATTGCTCCTCCCTCATTCGTACGCATATTCATTCAATATTAATGTAAATCCCTCTACAGTATGTTTAGTTATACCCAAAGTTAGGTTAATTGTTAATTATGTACTCCTATTGACCACTCCAGAATCCTCCAGACACAAGTGGAATCCACCAGACGACTCAACGAGAAGACATTGATTTGATGTAAAGCTGTTCAAATTGGTGAGGGTATACTGTATATACCTATCTTCCCTTATAAACCTGTATTTATTTATATCTCTTTATCTAAGCATGTATTTATCCATGGATCTAATTCTTATGTACACATTTATCTACACAATTATTCTTCTTATATATCTATCTATCGATTTATATAGTGTGCTATCTATTTATCGGTCTAATTCTCTAACTATCATTCTATCTATCTACCTATTTACGTATCTAAACATTTATTGTCTATGTATCTATCCATCGATCCATCCATCCATCTCTCCATCCTTCCATGCATTCATTCAAACTTTCATCCATTCATTAAATGAAATGCCCATTCATCCATCCATCCATCCATCCAATAGTCTATCTATCTATATTAATCAAGTTCTATCAATTTTTGTATTATTGTATCTATCTATATATCTATCTGTCTAATTTCTAACTCTATTTTTCTCTATATATCAGTCTGTCTGACTGTTTGTCTGTCAGTCAGAGTGTTTCGCTGTCTGTTCGTTTGTCTGTTTCTACCTATGTACTTATGAATTTCTTGACGTATCCATTTATCTGTATATGTATATATGTCCTGTCTATCCTGTCTATCCTTTCTATCTTGACAATCCTGTCTATCCTGTGTATCTTGTCTATCCTGTCAATCTTGTCTATCCTGTCTCTCCTGTCTATCATGACTATCCTGTCTATCCTGTCTATACTGTTTATCTTGTCTATCCTGTCTATCCTCTCTATACTGTCTATCCTCCAATTTTACTCTGTCTATCGTGTCTATACACTCGATCTTGTCTATGCTGCCTATCCTGTTTATCCTGTCTATCATTACTATCCTGTCTATCCTGTCTATACATTTTATCTCTTCTATCCTGTCTATCATGACCATCCTGTCTATATTGTTTATCTTGTCTGTCCTGTCAATCCTCTCTGTCCTGTCTATCCTGTCTATCTTGACTATCCTGTCTACCATATCTATCCTTTCTATCCTGTCTATCCAGTCTACCCTCCATGTGTACCATGTTTATCCTGTCTATCTTTTCTACAAAGCCAATCCTGTCTATCCTGTCTATCCTGCATTTGTACCATATCTATTTTGTCTATCCTGTCAATTGTGTCTATCATGTCTATCATGTCTATCTTGTCATTCCTGTCTATGTTGTCTATCCTGTCAAGCTATTCATCTATCTCTCTATCTCTATATCTCTCTATCTACCTATCTACCTATTTATTTAGCTATCTATTTATCTAATCTATATATTTTTCTAACGAAATATGTATCTGTCTGTCTATATAGCTATATATTCATCTAGCTAAACTTATTGATATCTTACAAATATATCAACCTAAATTTGTAGCTATATCTCTATCAATATCCCTTTCTATCTATCTATCTATCAATCTATCTATCTATCTATCTATCTATCTATCCACCCACCAACACATCCGTCCATAGATCCATGATTCAATTCATACATCCATCCATCCATCCGTCCATCCATTCATCCAACTATTCATCTACCCACGTACCCATCTACCCGGTAACCCCTCTACCTATCTATCTATCTACATATCTACCTATCTAACTATCTACCTATTTATGTATCTAGCTATCTACCTATCTACCTATCTACCTATCTGCCCCTCTAACTATCTACCTATTTACCTATGTACCTATCTACCTATCTACAGATGTACCTATCTACATCTCTAAATCTCTAACTCTCCCTATCTACCTAGCTACCTATCTACATATCTATCTATCTATCTATCTACGTATCTACCTATCTTTCATATTTATCAATCTAAAATGGTAGGTATGTATCTATTTTTATCTCTATCTATTTATCTATCTTTCTATATATCTATCTATCTGTTTAACTCTCTACCTGTCTAACGGTTTACCTGTCTACCTCTCTACATATCTACCTGTCTACCTGTCTACCTGTCTACCTGTCTACATATCTATCTATCTGTCTATCTGCCTATC
>OX345644.1:4931576-4936576 GCA_947044365.1 Petrosia ficiformis | reverse complement strand
AATCCAACAGATGACTCCACATGAAGACTCTTGTAGATGACTCCTCCCCCTGACTCCTATGTTATAGTGACTACTCCTTTTGACAAATCATTGTGAGTATTCATGGATCTTTATGAATTCTTGTGACTGTTGATGATTACTCCAATCTCCTTTTTTTTACAGCTAAAACTTTAATTATATCTTCGAATTCTCATCCCTCTTCATGATGTACTCCGGACTAATCATTTAGGCGACTCAAAATGAAGTCCCTTCATGAGTACTTGCAACCCATTTCTAGTGACATTAATTTTTTGTCTGATATGATGAGTATGCAGATAAATTTATGTATGATAATTGCTTGGTACTCCAACACTCGTTTAATGATTCAATGATTACTATTATAACTGCACAATTCATTTTGTTTGTTCCTTTTCCCCAGGTTACTTGTTTAGGTTTCATGAATCCAATCGACATAAAATGGAGTGATGTTGTAATACGTGAGTTATTCCACCTTTCACATATAAGTCATTCTGTATTCAATTCTTATCACCAATATGTGTATTTCATTCATCAATTGAGTCTTAAAGGAGAGTTTGTACAGTGATCTTGTAGTATATCAACGTCTTCTTTCTTGATTGTAGTAAAACTTCTTGATAAACTTGTAGTATACCAACGTCTTCTTTCTCGGTTATAGTATTAGTTCCTCATAGTTCTTGTTCTTGCTAGATAGGAAAATATTCTTGTCTTGTAGAATTACACCATAAAATAAATTGTAAGACCGTTGGATTGCAATTTTACTTATTTCTTACATCTCATAGGCACTACTATTGTGAAGACGAAGTTAAGACATGCTGATATTCATTCTTAAGAATTCCGCTTACGAATGCTCGTAATGACTCCATCTACAAGTCACATCAATGTTCAGAATTATTCTCACCCATTCATTTCAAGTGTCAAGTGTCATCAATTATGTCTAACTAATTCGGTTGTCTACATTCATGGAAAGAATGCAGGTTCCATGCTCCATTATCGTCAAATCTGGAGTTTTCTATTTGAATTATCACTCTAAATTTTTGTGAAATCTCCATTCCCTAAACATGTGAAATCACCAGTCGTCTGTCTTGTCTTATCTCCAGTCTCCAGTCAACCTTGTGAATTTTCCAACCTACAGACATTTAAGTTCTGTACATTACAGTTGCGAGTCTCCCAAACAATCTATCCTGCATTCTTTATGTCAGTTATGCAGACTCCAGTATTCAGTTTCTAAGTTAATTTACCGGTTCTCATCAAGAACCTTACTTGGTAAGCGTATGAGATTAACTAGATTATGTAATCCTTTCCATTATTCATGTACTGATTACAATTGTAAATGCAGTATTTAATGTTTACTATATCCCCAAGTTCTGTTTCATAGGAGGAGTCCATTTGTTCGATGAGGACTGATTTCATTGTGTACACAGTTTGAGGTATTTCTCATTTTCGTTCCATGTAATTTTACTTTGCAATAGAGTTATTTGTTTGGTGCCGTAAGTTACTTGTATATACCAATCCAAACCACTTCCATCCTTTGCATATTCATTCATTCATTCTAACACAATTCCACTACTTCATGTGTTTAGTTTGTTTCCAAAATTAGGTTCTTAGGTCGATGCAAGTTGTAGTGGTGCGATGGTTCTTCGTTCTTTGAGTTTGATGTCATTCCAGTTAAGTTGATTTATACGTTGTTATCATTAGTTTTACTCAGTAGTCGTATAATTTTCAGTAGCCCATTCCACCATTCATATACCCAATATAAATGTAAATGCAGTATTATATATGTTAATTTTTCCTTCAAGTTTCATTTCATAGGAGTGATCTATTTCCTCAAGAAACAGTGATCTGTTTGTGTTCACAAACTGAGTGTAGCAATGATTTCTTTTCAAATCACAAGTTCAGGATCTCTCTTAAGACGTTTGTTATAAATACAAGGTAGTTATTTGGTTAGTGTGGTAAGTTTTGTATACCATCAAGCACTCTTCCATCATTTGTATATTCATTCAATAATTATAACTATAATTGCACTAGTTAATATGTTGAGTTTGCTTCCCAAGTTAGGTTGTAGGTCGATGCCAGGTGTAGTGGACCGATTCTTATGCTTAGACTTCATTCAAGTTAAGTTGATTTATATATATTTATTTACTAAGTAGTTGTATAAGTTAATGTAGTCCGTTCCACCATTCATGTACTCATTATGTCTAGAGATGTAGCATTATATATGTTTACTTTTCCCCAAGTTACCTTTCATAGGTGCGGTCCATTTACTCAAAGATGAGTGATCGCTTTTTGTTCAAAATTTGATAACATCGATTCTTGTAAATACATGATGGTTTGTGTCGTAAGTTTTGTATACTGTCAAACACTCTTCCATTGTTTGTATATTCCTTCATTCATCACAATTATAAATCCCATATATAATGTATTTTGTTACTCCCAAGTATAGTATCTTAGGTGCAGTGAGTTACCCCGTGCGTGCACAGTTTCAGAGAGGAATATCTATTGGTAAGTTAATCATTTTATGTTTTTCATACACATTTAATATGTTTTTATAGTTCTTCTCATGTGATATGTAATTCTTAGTTCTTGGTAGTTCTTGTAGTTGTTGGTAATTCTTGGTATTTCTTGAAGGTTTTTAGTAGTTCTTGGTAGTTGTTGAAGTTCTTCGTAGTTCTGGTAGTTCTTGCTGCAGATTTTGTAGTTGACAATATTATTTATGTCGTAGTAGTTCTTGTGATGTTGTAGTTCTTTTATTTCTTGTAGGCCTTGGTAGTTCTAGGTACTTCTTGGTAGTTCTTGGTAGGTCTTGCTGTTCTCACACAGTTTATATTTACAAGAGGTTGCTGTATTCTAGCTGTGGAACGACGCTGCCGAGTAGTTCTCATTCTCGAAATACTTTTAATAATGCGTGATACTGTAGATGTTCATAATATGAAATCTTTTAATTTTATCAACAGTAATTATCTATAGTTAATAAGTAATTAAATATTAATTTATTGATAGTTTAATTAATTATATCATTATTTAAACTGTTAATTAAACAGTGAAGTAATAAAATTAATTAGTTTATTACTGTTACTAGTTAATTAATTTTACCAATAACTACTATATATTAATTAACTGAAAATGGTGGGTGTGTTCATTGTTCAGATGGACATTCTAAAATGAGAGAGAAATATTTGATAGTGATTGCTGATTGAGAATTAAACCTGTGAGTTTTCATTAAAATATAACTCCATTTTCTCTTACTAGAATGTACTGGCTGTGTTGAAAATGAAATCCTTTCTACAATGTTTCTGAGGACTTTCAACTGATACTAGTAATTTTACAATGATTATGTCCAACATTCTATTCCCATTCTGTAGATAGCTACTAAGGGTGACATTACACATTCAGAGTGGAAATTGTATTATATAGAGTGAGCTGTTGAATGTTATGTTAGTTAATATTTGTTCCACACTCCAGGTCCTCCGTAGAGGTCAGGTTAATTCTGATTGCTGTCACTTCCAAGACATTCCTTCGTATGCTTTCTAATATTGTTTAAAATATGAGTACAAGGAAGGGATTTGATAGAATATTATTTAGTACTCAATTATAGTACCTCAAGTATAGTGTTTTCATAACAATTTCTCAGTAAGTTTCAAAACCTATGAGTTTCCATCCCCCGCTCTTCAGTTGTTCATCTATTATTATCACAAATCACTATTAACATGTTTAGTTTTGAACTAACATACGTATTTTAGTCTTTCCCCCCTTTCTTCTAAAGATTAGCGTCCAAACATTCGCTCAGTTCCTATTGGGAATTATATAATGAAGGTTTCACCTAAGCACATATGAACTGTATAACATGTTTAGTTCATTACCAAAGTTAAATTTCTCAGTCATGTGAATGTTCCCACAAGTTAACTGTAGCTAATATTACGAGTTCTATTCAGTAAGTGAATAATATTATGTATTCCATTTGATTGCTCCTCCCTCATTCGTACGCATATTCATTCAATATTAATGTAAATCCCTCTACAGTATGTTTAGTTATTCCCAAAGTTAGGTTAATTGTTAATTATGTACTCCTATTGACCACTCCAGAATCCTCCAGACACAAGTGGAATCCACCAGACGACTCAACGAGAAGACATTGATTTGATGTAGAGCTGTACAAATTGGTGAGGGTATACTGTATATATCTATCTTCCCTTATAAACCTGTATTTATTTATATCCCTTTATCTAAGCATGTATTTATCCATGGATCTAATTCTTATGTGCACATTTATCTACACAATTATTCTTCTTATATATCTATCTATCGATTTATATAGTGTGCTATCTATTTATCGATCTAATTCTCTAACTATCATCCTATCTACCTACCTATTTACGTATCTAAACATTTATTGTCTATGTATCTATCCATCGATCCATCCATCCATCTCTCCATCCTTCCATGCATTCATTCAAACATTCATCCATTCATTAAATGAAATGCCCATTCATCCATCCATCCATCCATCCAATAGTCTATCTATCTATATTAATCAAGTTCTATCAATTTTTGTATTATTGTATCTATCTATATATCTATCTGTCTAATTTCTAACTCTATTTTTCTCTATATATCAGTCTGTCTGACTGTTTGTCTGTCAGTCAGAGTGTTTCTCTGTCTGTTCGTTTGTCTGTTTGTTATGAATTTCTTGACGTATCCATTTATCTGTATGTGTATATATGTCCTGTCTATCCTGTCTATCTTGACTATCCTGTCTATCCTGTATATCTTGTCTATCCTGTCATTCTTGTCTATCCTGTCTCTCCTGTCTATCCTGTCTATCATGACTATCCTGTCTATCCTGTCTATCCAGTCTACCCTGCATGTGTACCATGTTTATCCTGTCTATCTTTTCTACAAAGCCAGTCCTGTCTATCCTGTCTATCCTCCATTTGTACCATATCTATTTTGTCTATCCTGTCAGTTGTGTCTATCATGTCTATCAT
>OX345644.1:4919076-4926576 GCA_947044365.1 Petrosia ficiformis | reverse complement strand
TGTCGATTTATCTATTCATCTATCTATCCATCTGTCTATATATCTATATATCTATATATCTATCATACTATCTATCTATCCATCTCTCTATCTATGTATCTATCTATCTATCTATCTATATCCATCCAACCATCCATCCATTCATCCGTCCATCCGTCCATCCATCCATCCATCCATCCATCCATCCATCCCTGCATTCTTCCCCCATCCAGTCATTCATCATTCAATTTATCTATCTTTCGAACTCTTTATTTATACCACCAAGTTTGCAACTATCCAGCCGTCAATCCGTCTCTTTCTCCATCCTGCATTCTATCCATCCATTCTTCCATTCATCCATTCGTCCGTTCATCTGCCCATCCATCATCCGTCCGTTAATGCTCTCATTCCTTTGTCCATCCATTCATCCATCCATCATTTATCCATTAACCGCTCCATCCATCAAAACATACAATGATCCATCAATCCAAACACCCAAAAATTAATCCATCTAGCCATCTCTCTATCCATTGATGCATCCATACATCCTTTCATCCATCCAAGCAACCATGAAAACATCCATCTCTCTATCATTCCAAACTTCCTTCCGTCTATCCATTCATATCTCCACCCATCCATCCATACATCGGTTAGTCTATCTATGTAAGTTCTCTAAATCTTTCTATTGTGGTATCTATCTATTTATCTCTGTGTTTAATTGTTATCTGTTTTTCACTATATCTCTGTCTGTCTGATTGTTTGTCTGTCATTCTGTCTGTTTGTCTGTCTTTCTGTTTGTTTTCTTCTACTTATCTATTTATGAATTTCATTACGTATCTATTTATTTGTATATGTATACATTTATCATAGCATTTATATATCTATCTATTTATTCATTTAATTCCCTATCTATTGCTTTATTTGTCTACTACAAATATATTTCTTTATCTCTCAACTTGTCTCTCTTTCTGTGTAGTTATATATATATATATGTGTATCTACTTATTTATCTATGTATGTATTTATATATGTATTTTTGTGTTTATTGATCCGTGTTTATGATACATTCATCCCCAAACCCTGCACACTATTCCATAAAACGTACACCCTAAATAGAAAACAGTAAAACGTAAGCACTAAACACTAAGCCCAAAAGCAAAAACACTAAACACTGAATCCCAAATTTGAAGCTTTACCTAACTACCATCCTACATACCTACCTACCTACCCGTCTTTCAACATACCACTTTCTGGTTAATAACATATCATTTCCTTGTTAGTTGTTCTTAGGTGCTCACTAGTTATAAATATATTCTTGTCTTGTGAGATAGAATGAATGCATTGCACATTGATTTGAGACTGTTATTTTATTATTTGAATTGCTTCTTATTTCTGGGTCGTTACATTTAGCAGATGAACTTCAGCAAATTTTATTTGTTGTTCATATATTGTTTATGTGATTTTATTCCCCTCGATCATAGATTAATTCATTATAATAATAAATGCACTCGTTAACATGTTTAGTTTTCCTTAAACTTCAGTTATTTAATTAGTGGTCCCTTTTCTACGAAAGGATTTATTGTTCCTCCGGCTGGTTTAAATCTCTCAAAACTTGGTGATTTAAAGACAAATACTCAGTAAGTTAAGAAATTAAAATTTCACACTCTACTAAGTTTCATATATGTAGTCACTATCGTAAAGTCACTGTCAAACAGGATTAGTTTTCCGCTAACTTAAGTTTTATTAGGTCTCTCTCCCCAAGTTAGTTTCAAGTAAAATTTCACATGAAGCATTCACTAGGTTAGTATTGCTAATCATGTATTGTACACATTTCATATAATCACTATACTTATAAATGAGTAGATTTCAGAGTGCTGTGAATTGTTTTGCAATTTAGCTGTAGATCATGATGGGAAGTCTAAATTGCAAATTCCAAAATCTCACTCCTCCCCACATTCATATGTATATTCAATCAATATAAACTCACTCTACAATATGTTTAGTTCTTCCCCAAGTTAGGGTAATGATGTACTCCCATTCACTCCTCCAAATTCCTCCACACATTAGCTTAATCCAACAGATGACTCCACATGAAGACTCTTGTAGATGACTCCTCCCTCTGACTCCTATGTTATAGTGACTACTCCTTTTGACAAATCATTGTGAGTATTCATGGATCTTTATGAATTCTTGTGACTGTTGATGATTACTCAAATCTCCTTTTTTCTACAGCTAAAACTTTAATTATATCTTCGAATTCTCATCCCTCTTCATGATGTACTCCGGAGTAATCATTTAGGCGACTCAAAATGAAGTCCCTTCATGAGTACTTGCAACCCATTTCTAGTGACATTAATTTTTTGTCTGATATGATGAGTATGCGGATAACTTTATGTATGATAATTGCTTGGTACTCCAACGCTCGTTTAATGATTCAATGATTACAATTATAAACGCACAATTCATTTAGTTTGTTCCTTTTCCCCAGGTTACTTGTTTAGGTTTCATGAATCCAATCGACATAAAATGGAGTGATGTTGTAATACGTGAGTTATTCCACCTTTCACATATAATTCATTCTGTATTCAATTCTTATCAAAAATATGTGTATTTCATTCATCAATTGAGTCTTAAAGGAGAGTTTGTACAGTGATCTTGTAGTATATCAACGTCTTCTTTCTTGATTGTAGTAAAACTTCTTGATAGACTTGTAGTATACCAACGTCTTCTTTCTCGGTTATAGTATTAGTTCCTCATAGTTCTTGTTCTTGCTAGATAGGAAAATATTCTTGTCTTGTAGAATTACACCATAAAATAATTTGTAAGACCGTTAGATTGCAATTTTACTTATTTCTTACATCTCATAGGCACTACTATTGTGAAGACGAAGTTAAGATATGCTGATATTCATTCTTAAGAATTCCGCTGACGAATGCTCGTAATGACTCCATCTACAAGTCACATCAATGTTCAGAATTATTCTCACCCATTCATTTCAAGTGTCAAGTGTCATCAATTATGTCTAACTAATTCGGTTGTCTACATTCACGGAAAGAATGCAGGCTCCATGCTCCATTATCGTCAAATCTGGAGTTTTCTATTAGAATTATCACTCTAATTGTTTGTGAAATCTCCATTCCCTAAACATGTGAAATCACCAGTCGTCTGTCTCGTCTTATCTCCAGTCTCCAGTCAACCTTGTGAATTTTCCAACCTGCCGACATTTAAGTTCTGTACATTACAGTTGCGAGTCTCCCAAACAATCTATCCTGCATTCTTTATGTCAGTTATGCAGACTCCAGTATTCAGATTCTAAGTTAATTTACCTGTTCTCATCAAGAACCTTACTTGGTAAGCATATGAGATTAACTAGATTATGTAATCCTTTCCATTATTCATGTACTGATTACAATTGTAAATGCAGTATTTAATGTTTACTATATCCCCAAGTTCTGTTTCATAGGAGGAGTCCATTTGTTCGATGAGGACTGATTTCATTGTGTACACAGTTTGAGGTGATTCTCATTTTCGTTCCATGTAATTTTACTTTGCAATAGAGTTATTTGTTTGGTGCCGTAAGTTACATGTATATACCAATCCAAACCACTTCCATCCTTTGCATATTCATTCATTCATTCATTCATTATAACACAATTGCACTACTTCATGTGTTTAGTTTGTTTCCTAAGTTAGGTTCTTAGGTCGATGCAAGTTGTAGTGGTGCGATGGTTCTTTGTTCTTTGAGTTTGATGTCATTCCAGTTAAGTTGATTTATACGTTGTTATCATTAGTTTTACTCAGTAGTCGTATAATTTTCAGTAGCCCATTCCTCCATTCATATACCCAATATAAATGTAAATGCAGTATTATATATGTTTATTTTTCCTTCAAGTTTCATTTCATAGGAGTGATCTATTTCCTCAAGAAACAGTGATCTGTTTGTGTTCACAAACTGAGTGTAGCAATGATTTCTTTTCAAATCACAAGTTCAGGATCTCTCTTAAGACGTTTGTTGTAAATACAAGGTAGTTATTCGGTTAGTGTGGTAAGTTTTGTATACCATCAAGCACTCTTCCATCATTTGTATATTCATTCAATAATTATAACTATAATTGCACTAGTTAATATGTTGAGTTTGCTTCCCAAGTTAGGTTGTAGGTCGATGCCAGGTGCAGTGGACCGATTCTTATGCTTAGACTTCATTCAAGTTAAGTTGATTTATATATATTCATTTTACTAAGTAGTTGTATAAGTTAATGTAGTCCGTTCCACCATTCATGTACTCATTATATCTAGAGATGTAGCATTATATATGTTTACTTTTCCCCAAGTTACCTTTCATAGGTGCGGTCCATTTACTCAAAGATGAGTGATCGCTTTTTTTTTCAAAATTTGATAACATCGATTCTTGTAAATACATGATGGTTTGTGTCGTAAGTTTTGTATACTGTCAAACACTCTTCCATTGTTTGTATATTCCTTCATTCATCACAATTATAAATCCCATATATAATGTATTTTGTTACTCCCAAGTATATTATCTTAGGTGCAGTGAGTTACCCCGTGCGTGCACAGTTTCAGAGAGGAATCTCTATTGGTAAGTTAATCATTTTATGTTTTTCATACACATTTAATATGTTTTTATAGTTCTTCTCATGTGATATGTAATTCTTAGTTCTTGGTAGTTCTTGTAGTTGTTGGTAATTCTTGGTATTTCTTGAAGGTTTTTGGTAGTTTTTGGTAGTTGTTGAAGTTCCTGGTAGTTCTGGTAGTTCTTGCTGCAGCTTTTGTAGTTGACATTATTGTTTATGTCGTAGTAGTTCTTGTGATGTTGTAGTTCTTTTATTTCTTGTAGTTCTTGGTAGTTCTAGGTACTTCTTGGTAGTTCTGGGTAGGTCTTGCTGTTCTCACACAGTTTATATTTGCAAGAGGTTGCTGTATTCTGGCTGTGGAACGACGCTGCAGAGTAGTTCTCATTCTCGAAATACTTTTAATAATGCGTGATACTGTAGATGTTCATAATATGAAATCTTTTAATTTTATCAACAGTAATTATCTATAGTTAATAAGTAATTAAATATTAATTTATTGATAGTTTAATTAATTATATCATTATTTAAACTGTTAATTAAACAGTGAAGTAATAAAATTAATTAGTTTATTACTGTTACTAGTTAATTAATTTTACCAATAACTACTATATATTAATTAACTGAAAATGGTGGGTGTGTTCATTGTTCAGATGGACATTCTAAAATGAGAGAGAAATATTTGATAGTGATTGCTGATTGAGAATTAAACCTGTGAGTTTTCATTAAAATATAACTCCATTTTCTCTTACTAGAATGTACTGGCTGTGTTGAAAATGAAATCCTTTCTACAATGTTTCTGAGGACTTTCAACTGATACTAGTAATTTTACAATGATTATGTCCAACATTCTATTCCCATTCTGTAGATAGCTACTAAGGGTGACATTACACATTCAAAGTGGAAATTGTATTATATAGAGTGAGCTGTTGAATGTTATGTTAGTTAATATTTGTTCCACACTCCAGGTCCTCCGTAGAGGTCAGGTTAATTCTGATTGCTGTCACTTCCAAGACATTCCTTCGTATGCTTTCTAATATTGTTTAAAATATGAGTACAAGGAAGGGATTTGATAGAATATTATTTAGTACTCAAATATAGTACCTCAAGTATAGTGTTTTCATAACAATTTCTCAGTAAGTTTCGAATTTCCATCCCCCGCTCTTCAGTCGTTCATCTATTATTATCACAAATCACTATTACCATGTTTTCTTTTGAAGTAACATACGTATTTTAGTCTTTCCCCCCTTTCTTCTAAAGATTAACGTCCAAACATTCGCTCAGTTAGTATTGGGAATTATGTAAAGAAGGTTTCACCTAAGCACATATGAACTGTATAACATGTTTAGTTCATTACCAAAGTTAAACTTCTCAGTCATGTGAATGTTCCCACAAATTAACTGTAGCTAATATTACGAGTTCTATTCAGTAAGTGAATAATATTATGTATTCCATTTGATTGCTCCTCCCTCATTCGTACGCATATACATTCAATATTAATGTAAATCCCTCTACAGTATGTTTAGTTATACCCAAAGTTAGGTTAATTGTTAATTATGTACTCCTATTGACCACTCCAGAATCCTCCAGACACAAGTGGAATCCACCAGACGACTCAACGAGAAGACATTGATTTGATGTAGAGCTGTACAAATTGGTGAGGGTATACTGTATATATCTATCTTCCCTTATAAACCTGTATTTATTTATATCCCTTTATCTAAGCATGTATTTATCCATGGATCTAATTCTTATGTGCACATTTATCTACACAATTATTCTTCTTATATATCTATCTATCGATTTATATAGTGTGCTATCTATTTATCGATCTAATTCTCTAACTATCATCCTATCTACCTACCTATTTACGTATCTAAACATTTATTGTCTATGTATCTATCCATCGATCCATCCATCCATCTCTCCATCCTTCCATGCATTCATTCAAACATTCATCCATTCATTAAATGAAATGCCCATTCACCCATCCATCCATCCATCCATCCATCCAATAGTCTATCTATCTATATTAATCAAGTTCTATCAATTTTTGTATTATTGTATCTATCTATATATCTATCTGTCTAATTTCTAACTCTATTTTTCTCTATATATCAGTCTGTCTGACTGTTTGTCTGTCAGTCAGAGTGTTTCTCTGTCTGTTCATTTGTCTGTTTCTACCTATGTACTTATGAATTTCTTGACGTATCCATTTATCTGTATATGTATATATGTCCTGTCTATCCTGTCTATCTTGACTATCCTGTCTATCCTGTATATCTTGTCTATCCTGTCAATCTTGCCTATCCTGTCTCTCCTGTCTATCCTGTCTATCATGACTATCCTGTCTATCCTGTCTATCCAGTCTACCCTGCATGTGTACCATGTTTATCCTGTCTATCTTTTCTACAAAGCCATTCCTGTCTATCCTGTCTATCCTCCATTTGTACAATATCTATTTTGTCTATCCTGTCAATTATGTCTATCATGTCTATCATGTCTATCCTGTCTATCCTGTCATTCCTGTCTATGTTGTCTATCCTGTCAAGCTATTCATCTATCTCTCTATCTCTATATCTCTCTATCTACCTATCTACCTATCGACCTATTTATTTAGCTATCTATTTGTCTGATCTATATATTTTTCTAACGAAATATGTATCTGTCTGTCTATATAGCTATATATGCATCTAGCTAAATTTATTGATATCTTACAAATATATCAACCTAAATTTGTAGCTATATCTCTATCAATATCCCTTTCTATCTATCTATCTATCTATCTATCTATCTATCTATCTATCCACCCACCAACACATCCGTTCATAGATCCATGATTCAATTCATACATCCATCCGTCCATCCGTCCATCCATTCATCCAACTATTCATCTACCCAAGTACCCATCTACCCGGTAACCCCTCTACCT
>OX345644.1:4779076-4914076 GCA_947044365.1 Petrosia ficiformis | reverse complement strand
CCTATCTAGCTTTCTACCTGTCTATCTGTCTATATGTCTATCTGTCTATCTACCTATCTACCTATCTACCTATCTACCTGTCTACCTATCTACCTATCTAATTATGCACCTATGTAACTATGTACCTATCTACATATCTACCTATCTACCAGTCTACCTGTCTACCGGTTTATCTGTCTAATTTTTTACCTGTCTACCTGTCTACCTGTCTACCTGTCTACCTGTCTACCTGTCTACATATCTACCTATCTAACTATCTGTCTATCTGCGTATCTATTTATAGATCTATATACCTATCTACCTATCTACATATCTACATGTCTACATATATACATATCTACCTATCTACCTATCTAATTTTCTACCTATTCTCCTGTTTACATGTCTACAATTCTACCTGTCTGCCTCTCTACCTATCTACCTATCTACCTATCTACATATCTATCTATCTATCTATATATCAAGTCTATGTATTTATCTAACGAAGTATGTATCTCTCTGTCTATCTAACTAATAAGCTATATACTTATCTATTGTTACCTTACATATGGATCAATCTAAATTTGTAGATTTGTATCTATCTATCTATCTCTCTGTCGATTTATCTATTCATCTATCTATCCATCTGTCTATGTATCTATATATCTATCATACTATCTATCTATCCATCTTTCTATCTATCTATCTAACTATCCATCCATCCATCCATCAAACCATCCATTCATCCGTCTATCCATCCATCCATCCATCCATCCATCCCTGCATTCTTCCCCCATCCAGTCATTCATCATTCAATTTATCTATCTTTCGAACTCTTTATCTATACCACCAAGTTTGCAACTATCCAGCCGTATATCCGTCTCTTTCTCCATCCTGCATTCTATCCATCCATTCTTCCATTCATCCATTCGTCCGTTCATCTGCCCATCCATCAATCCGTCCGTTCATGCTCTCATTCCTTTGTCCATCCATTCATCCATCCATCGTTTATTCATTAACCGCTCCATCCATCAAAACATACAATGATCCATCAATCCAAACACCCAAAAATTAATCCATCTAGCCATCTCTCTATCCATTGATGCATCCATGCATCCTTTCATCCATCCAAGCAACCATGAAAACATCCATCTCTCTATCATTCCAAACCTCCTTCCGTCTATCCATTCATATCTCCACCCATCCATCCATACATCGGTTAGTCTATCTCTCTATATATGTAAGTTCTCTAAATCTTTCTATTGTGGTATCTATCTATTTATCTCTGTGTTTAATTGTTATCTGTTTTTTCTCTATATCTCTGTCTGTCTGATTGTTTGTCTGTCATTCTGTCTGTTTGTCTGTCTTTCTGTTTGTCTTCTTCTACTTATCTATTTATGAATTTCATTACGTATCTATTTATCTGTATATGTATACATTTATCATAGCATTTATATATCTATCTATTTATTCATTTAATTCCCTATCTATTTCTTTATTTGTCTACTACAAATATATTTCTTTATCTCTCAACTTGTCTCTCTTTCTGTGTAGTTATATATATATATATATATATGTATCTACTTATTTATCTATGTATGTATTTATATATGTATTTTTGTGTTTATTGATCCGTGTTTATGATACATTCATCCCCAAATCCTGCACACTATTCCATAAAACGTACACCCTAAATAGAAAACAGTAAAACGTAAGCACTAAACACTAAGCCCAAAAGCAAAAACACTAAACACTGAATCCCAAATTTGAAGCTTTACCTAGCTACCATCCTACATACCTACCTACCTACCCGTCTTTCAACATACCACTTTCTGGTTAATAACATATCATTTTTTTGTTATTTGTTCTTAGGTGCTGTCTAGTTATAAATATATTCTTGTCTTGTGAGATAAATGAATGCATTGCACATTGATTTGAGACTGTTATTTTATTATTTGAATTGCTTCTTATTTCTGGGTCGTTACATTTAGCAGATGAACTTCAGCAAATTTTATTTGTTGTTCATATATTGTTTGTGATTTTATTCCCCTCGATCATAGATTAATTCATTATAATAATAAATGCACTCGTTAACATGTTTAGTTTTCCTTAAACTTCAGTTATTTAATTATGGTACCTTTTCTACGAAAGGATTTATTGTTCCTCCGGCTGGTTTAAATCTCTCAAAACTTGGTGATTTAAAGACAAATACTCAGTAAGTTAAGAAATTAAAATTTCACACTCTACTAAGTTTCATATATGTAGTCACTATCGTAAAGTCACTGTCAAACAGGATTAGTTTTCCGCTAACTTAAGTTTTATTAGGTCTCTCTCCCCAAGTTAGTTTCAAGTAAAATTTCACATGAAGCATTCACTAGGTTAGTATTGCTAATCATGTATTGTACACATTTCATATAATCACTATACTTATAAATGAGTAGATTTCAGAGTGCTGTGAATTGTTTTGCAATTTAGCTGTAGATCATGATGGGAAGTCTAAATTGCAAATTCCAAAATCTCACTCCTCCCGACAATCATATGTATATTCAATCAATATAAACTCACTCTACAATATGTTTAGTTCTTCCCCAAGTTAGGGTAATGATATACTCCCATTCACTACTCAAAATTCCTCCACACATTAGCTTAATCCAACAGATGACTCCACATGAAGACTCTTGTAGATGACTCCTCCCCCTGACTCCTATGTTATAGTGACTACTCCTTTTGACAAATCATTGTGAGTATTCATGGATCTTTATGAATTCTTGTGACTGTTGATGATTACTCAAATCTCCTTTTTTCTACAGCTAAAACTTTAATTATATCTTCGAATTCTCATCACTCTTCATGATGTACTCCGGACTAATCATTTAGGCGACTCAAAATGAAGTCTCTTCATGAGTACTTGCAACCCATTTCTAGTGACATTAATTTTTTGTCTGATATGATGAGTATGCGCATAAATTTATGTATGATAATTGCTTGGTACTCCAACGCTCGTTTAATGATTCAATGATTACAATTATAAACGCACAATTTATTTTGTTTGTTTTTTTCCCCAGGTTACTTGTTTAGGTTTCATGAATCCAATCGACATAAAATGGAGTGATGTTGTAATACGTGAGTTATTCCACCTTTCACATTTAATTCATTCTGTATTCAATTCTTATCACCAATATGTGTATTTCATTCATCAATTGAGTCTTAAAGGAGAGTTTGTACAGTGATCTTGTAGTATATCAACGTCTTCTTTCTTGATTGTAGTAAAACTTCTTGATAAACTTGTAGTATACCAACGTCTTCTTTCTCGGTTATAGTATTAGTTCCTCATAGTTCTTGTTCTTGCTAGATAGGAAAATATTCTTGTCTTGTAGAATTACACCATAAAATAATTTGTCAGACCGTTAGATTGCAATTTTACTTATTTCTTACATCTCATAGGCACTACTATTGTGAAGACGAAGTTAAGACATGCTGATATTCATTCTTAAGAATTCCGCTTACGAATGCTCGTAATGACTCCATCTACAAGTCACATCAATGTTCAGAATTATTCTCACCCATTCATTTCAAGTGTCAAGTGTCATCAATTATGTCTAACTAATTCGGTTGTCTACATTCACGGAAAGAATGCAGGCTCCATGCTCCATTATCGTCAAATCTGGAGTTTTCTATTTGAATTATCACTCTAATTGTTTGTGAAATCTCCATTCCCTAAACATGTGAAATCACCAGTCGTCTGTCTTGTCTTATCTCCAGTCTCCAGTCAACCTTGTGAATTTTCCAACCTGCCGACATTTAAGTTCTGTACATTACAGTTGCGAGTCTCCCAAACAATCTATCCTGCATTCTTTATGTCAGTTATGCAGACTCCAGTATTCAGATTCTAAGTTAAATTACCTGTTCTCATCAAGAACCTTACTTGGTAAGCGTATGAGATTAACTAGATTATGTAATCTTTCCATTATTCATGTACTGATTACAATTGTAAATGCAGTATTTAATGTTTACTATATCCCCAAGTTCTGTTTCATAGGAGGAGTCCATTTGTTCGATGAGGACTGATTTCATTGTGTACACAGTTTGAGGTGATTCTCATTTTCGTTCCATGTAATTATACTCTGCAATAGAGTTATTTGTTTGGTGCCGTAAGTTACGTGTATATACCAATCCAAACCACTTCCATCCTTTGCATATTCATTCATTCATTATAACACAGGTGCACTAATTCATGTGTTTAGTTTGTTTCCAAAGTTAGGTTCTTAGGTCGATGCAAGTTGTAGTGGTGCGATGGTTCTTTGTTCTTTGAGTTTGATGTCATTCCAGTTAAGTTGATTTATACGTTGTTATCATTAGTTTTACTCAGTAGTCGTATAATTTTCAGTAGCCCATTCCTCCATTCATATACCCAATATAAATGTAAATGCAGTATTATATATGTTTATTTTTCCTTCAAGTTTCATTTCATAGGAGTGATCTATTTCCTCAAGAATCAGTGATCAGTTTGTGTCCACAAACTGAGTTTAGCAATGATTTCTTTTCAAATCACAAGTTCAGGATCTCTCTTAAGACGTTTGTTATAAATACAAGGTAGTTATTTGGTTAGTGTGGTAAGTTTTGTATACCATCAAGCACTCTTCCATCATTTGTATATTCATTCAATAATTATAACTATAATTGCACTAGTTAATATGTTGAGTTTGCTTCCCAAGTTAGGTTGTAGGTCGATGCCAGGTGTAGTGGACCGATTCTTATGCTTAGACTTCATTCAAGTTAAGTTGATTTATATATATTCATTTTACTAAGTAGTTGTATAAATTAATGTAGTCCGTTCCACCATTCATGTACTCATTATATCTAGAGATGTAGCATTATATATGTTTACTTTTCCCCAAGTTACCTTTCATAGGTTCGGTCCATTTACTCAAAGATGAGTGATTGCTTTTTGTTCAAAATTTGATAACATCGTTTCTTGTAAATACATGATGGTTTGTGTCGTAAGTTTTGTATACTGTCAAACACTCTTCCATTGTTTGTATATTCCTTCATTCATCACAATTATAAATCCCATATATAATGTATTTTGTTACTCCCAAGTATAGTATCTTAGGTGCAGTGAGTTACCCCGTGCGTGCACAGTTTCAGAGAGGAATCTCTATTGGTAAGTTAATCATTTTATGTTTTTCCTACACTTTTAATATGTTTTTATAGTTCTTCTCATGTGATATGTAATTCTTAGTTCTTGGTAGTTCTTGTAGTTGTTGGTAATTCTTGGTATTTCTTGAAGGTTTTTGGTAGTTCTTGGTAGTTGTTGAAGTTCTTCGTAGTTCTGGTAGTTCTTGCTGCAGCTTTTGTAGTTGACAATATTATTTATGTCGTAGTAGTTCTTGTGATGTTGTAGTTCTTTTATTTCTTGTAGGCCTTGGTAATTCTTGGTACTTCTTGGTAGTTCTGGGTAGGTCTTGCTGTTCTCACACAGTTTATATTTACAAGAGGTTGCTGTATTCTAGCTGTGGAACGACGCTGCCGAGTAGTGCTCATTCTCGAAATACTTTTAATAATGCGTGATACTGTAGATGTTCATAACATGAAATCTTTTAATTTTATCAACAGTAATTATCTATAGTTAATAAGTAATTAAATATTAATTTATTGATAGTTTAATTAATTATATCATTATTTAAACTGTTAATTAAACAGTGAAGTAATAAAATTAATTAGTTTATTACTGTTACTAGTTAATTAATTTTACCAATAACTACTATTAATTAACTGAAAATGGTGGGTGTGTTCATTGTTCAGATGGACATTCTGAAATGAGAGAGAAATATTTGATAGTGATTGCTGATTGAGAATTAAACCTGTGAGTTTTCATTAAAATATAACTCCATTTTCTCTTACTAGAATGTACTGGCTGTGTTGAAAATGAAATCCTTTCTACAATGTTTCTGAGGACTTTCAACTGATACTAGTAATTTTACAATGATTATGTCCAACATTCTATTCCCATTCTGTAGATAGCTACTAAGGGTGACATTACACATTCAGAGTGTAAATTGTATTATATAGAGTGAGCTGTTGAATGTTATGTTAGTTAATATTTGTTCCACACTCCAGGTCCTCCGTAGAGGTCAGGTTAATTCTGATTGCTGTCACTTCCAAGACATTCCTTCGTATGCTTTCTAATATTGTTTAAAATATGAGTACAAGGAAGGGATTTGATAGAATATTATTTAGTACTCAATTATAGCACCTCAAGTATAGTGTTTTCATAAAAATTTCTCAGTAAGTTTCAAAACCTATGAATTTCCATCCCCCGCTCTTCAGTCGTTCATCTATTATTATCACAAATCACTAATAACATGTTTAGTTTGGAACTAACATACGTATTTTAGTCTTCCCCCCCTTTTTTTCTAAAGATTAACGTCCAAACATTTGCTCAATTAGTATTTGGGAATTATGTAAAGAAGGTTTCACCTAAGCACATATGAACTGTATAACATGTTTAGTTCATTACCAAAGTTAAATTTCTCAGTCATGTGAATGTTTCCACAAGTTATCTGTAGTTCATATTTCAGTAAGGGAATATTATTATGTATTCCATTTCATTGCTCCTCTCTCATTGATACGCATATTCGTTCAATATTAATGTAAGTCTCTCCACAATATGTTTAGTTATTTCCAAAATTAATTTAATTGTTAATTATGTACTCCTATTGACTACTTCAGAATCCTCAAGACACAAATGGAATCCACCAGATGACTCATCTAGAAGACATTGATTTGATGTAAAGCTGTTCCAATTGGTAAGGGTACACTGTATCTATGAGTCTATCCATAGAAACCTGTATTGTGTTTATATCTCTAAGCATGTATTTATCTATGGACCTTATTCTTAGATACACAACTATCTACATAATTATTCTTCTATCTATCGATTTATATAGTGTGCTATCAATGTATCCGTCTAATTCTCTATCTATCTTTCTATCTATCTACGTATTTACATATTTACATATTTATTGATCTATCTATATATAAACATTTGTTTGCCTATATATCTATCCATCCATTCATCCATTCATGCATCCATCCATCAATCCAAAAGTCCATCCATCCATTCCTTCATTTCACCATTCATATATCCATCTGTTCAAACAATTCAAACTTCACAGCATCCGTGTGTGTTTATACAACTACCAGTATATCTAACAGTTCGTCTCGCACACTGTCTGTCCGTCTATTTATTTATCTCTCTACTTATCTATTTATCTATCCATCACACTATCTATTTGTCTGTCTATTTATCTATTCATTCCATATTCCATAACTATTTTTCATTCCATATATCTACTTGACTAAATATCTGTACATGACTATCTGTCTGTCTATGCATCTGTCTCTACATCTATCATTCTGCCTCACTGTCCTTCCATCCGTTCGCTTGTACATTCATCCATCTGTCCATCCGTCCGTTTGTCCCTTTATTCCTCCATTCATCCATCTTGCCATCCATCCATTTAACAATCCAAACGTCCATCCATTTGTCAATCCAAATATCCATCCATCCATCCATCCATCAAAACATACATCCATTCATCAACTGTCTATCTATCTATGCATCTATTGAACAGTCTATCATTACTTCCCTCCATCCATCCATCCATCCATCCATCCATCCATCCATCCATCCATCCATCCTTCCATCCATCCTTCCATCCATGCTTCCATCCATCCATCCATTAATCTATGTATATTCTCTCTGTTTGACTGTTTGTCTGTCTGTCTTTCTGTCTCTACCTATCTTTTTATGAATTTATATAGATATCTTTTAATCTGTATTATATTGTATATATGTATCATAGCATTTATGTACCTAACTATTTATTCATTTAACTCTATATTTATTACTCTATTTGTCTACTATCAATATAATAATTTATCTATCAACCTGTCCCTCTACCTGTGTAGTTATATATATCCTGCCTATTCGGTCTATTCTGTCCATTCTACCGTTCCTGTCTGTCTATCATTTCTATCCTGTCTATCCTGTCTATCCTGTCTATCCTGTCACTCTTCTCTATTCTGTCGATACTCTCTATCCTATAGATCCTGCATATGTACCTAGTCTATCCTGTCTAGCCTCTCTATTCTGTCTATTTTGTCTATCCTGTCAGTCCTGTCTTTCCTGTCTATCTTGTCTATTTTGTCTATTCTGTACAACCTGTCCATCCTTCACATGAACCCTATCTATCCTGTCTATTGTGTCTATCCTGCCAATCCTGTCTATCCTGTCTATCCTGTCTATTTTCTCTATCCTGTCTCTCTTCTCTAATCTGTGGAGCCTATCTCTCCTTTCCATCTTGCATGTGTATCCAGTCTATCCTGTCTATCCTCTCATTCCTGTCCATCCTCTCCATTCTATCTATCTTGTCTATCCTGTCAGTCCTGTCTATCTTGTCAATCTTCTCTATTATGTCGATCCTGTCTATTCTGTCTATCCTACAAATGTATACTTTCTGTCTTGTCTGTCATATCTATCTTCTCTATTCTGTCTATTCTGTCCAACCTATCAATCCTTCACGTGAACCCTATCTATCCTGTCTATCATCTCCATCCAGTCTATCTTGTGTATCTTGTCTCTTCTCTTCCTCCTGTCTATTCTGACTGTCCGGTCTATCTTGTATATCCTGTCTATCCGGTCTATCCCCCTGTATATCCTTTTCATCCTGTCTATCCTGTTTATCTTGTCTATCCTGTCTATCCTGGCTATCCAGTCTATCCTCTCTATCTAGTCCATAATATCTGGCCTGTCTACCATGTCTATACTGTCTGTCTTGTATGTCCGGTCTATCCTGTCTATCCTGTCTATTGTCTCTATCCTGTCTCTTTTCTCTATTCTGTGGAGCCTATCTCTTCTTTCTATCTTGCATGTGTATCCAGTCTATCTTGTCTATTCTGTCATTCCTGTCCTTCCTGTCCATCCTGTCTATTCTGTCGATCCTGTCTATCCTGTCAATTCTGTCTGACTATCTTGTCTCTCTATCCTGTCTATCCTGTCTATCCTGTCTATCCTGTCTATTCTGTCAATCCTGTCTATCCTGTCTATCCCGTCTACCCTGTTTATCCTGTCTATCTTTTATATCCTGTCTATCCAGTATATTTTGTCTATCCTGTTTATCCTGTCTATCCTGTCCATATTGTCCATCCTGTCTATCTTGTCTTTTTATCCTGTCTATACTGTCTATCCTATCTATCCTCTCTATCCTGCATGTGTACTCTCTATCCTGCATGTGTACTCTGTCTATCCTTTCCATCCTTTCTATTTTGTCTATCCTGTCTATCTTTTCTGTTCCGTCTATCCCATTTATCTTGTCTCTTCCGTCTATCTTGTCTATCTTCTCTATCTTCTCTATCCTGTCTATCATGTCTTTCCCGTCTATCTTTTCTTTCCTGACAATCCTGTCTATCTTGTCTACCTTGTCTATCCTTGCTATCCAGTCTATCACATCTATTCTGTCTATCTTGACTCTCCTGTCTCTCCTATCTTTCCTGTATACTTTGTCTGTTCTGTCTATCCTGTCTTACCTGGGTATCCAGTCTATCTTGCATGTGTACCATGTCTATCTTGTCTATCCTTTCTATCCTGTCTAACATGTCTATCCTGTCTATCCTTTTTATCTTGTCTATCTTCTCCATTCTGTTGTACTGTCTACCTATCCTGCATGCGTACCCAGTCTATCCTGTCTATCATGTCTATCTTGTCTATCCCGTCTATTCTGTCTATCCTGTCCATCCTGCACGTGTACACTCTCTATTCAGTCTATCCGGTCTATCCCCTCTATCTTGTATGTCCTGTCTAACGTGACTATCATTTCTATTATGCCTATTCTGTCTATATTTTCTATCCCGTCTATCCTGTCTATCTTGTTTATCTTCTCTATTCTTTCGATCCTGTCTATCCTATCTATCCTATCCATCCTGCAAGTGTTCCCAGTGTATCCGGTCTGTCTATCTTGTCTCTCTGTCTATTCTGTCTATCCTGTCTATACTGTCTATCCTGTCTATCTTGTCAATCCTGTCTATCCTGTCTATCTTATCTATCCTGCATGTCTACCATAACTATCTTGTCTATACTGTCTATCCCCTCTATTTTGTCTGTCCTATCAAACGTGTCTATCCTTTCTTTAATGTCTATTCTGTCTATATTGTCTATCCCGTCTGTCCTGTCTATCTTGTTTGCGTTCTCTATTCTTTCGATCCTGTCTATCCTATCTAACATGCAAGTGTACCCAATATTTCCTGTCTGTCTATCTTGTCCTTTCTGCCTATCTTGTCTACCCTGTCTATCCTGTATATCTTGTCTATCCTGTCTATCCTGTCTATCTTGTCTATCCTGCATGTGTACCATGCCTATCTTGTCTATCCTGTCTATCCCCTCTATCTTGTCTGTCCTGTCTAACGTGTCTATCCTTTCTATAATGTCTATTCTGTCTATATTGTCTATCTCGTCTATCCTGTCTATCTTGTTTATCTTCTCTATTCTTTCGATGCTGTCTATACTATCTATCCAGCATGTGTACCTTCTCTATCCTCTCTATTCCATCTATCTTGTCTCTTCTGTCTACCCTTTCCATCCTGTCTATACTGCACGGGTACCCTGTAAATCCTGTCTATCTTGACAATCCTGACTATCTTGCCTATTCTGTCTATCCTGTCTATCCTGTCTATCCTGTTTATCCTGTCTATCCTGTCTACCTTGTCTATCCAGTCTGTCCTGTCTACCTTGTCGATTCTGTCTATGCTAACTTTCTTCTCTATCCTGCTTATCCTCTTTATCCTGTTTATCTTGTCCATCCTGTCTGTCTTGTCTCGCTTGTCTATCCTCTCTATCCTCTCTATCCTGTCTATTCTGTCTATCTTGTCTAATTTGTCTATCCTGTGTACCATGTCTATCTACACAATCCTGTCTTTCCTGTCTATCCAGTCTATCCTGCATGTGTACAATGTCTATCCTGTCTAATTTGTCTATCCGGTCTATCTTGTCTATCCTGTCTATCCTGTATATTGTGTCATATTGTCTATCTCGTATATCCTGTCTATCTTGTCTATCATCTCTATCCTATCTATCATGTCTATCTTGTCTATCTTGTCTATCCTGTCTAGCCCATCTGCCCTGTCCACATTTTCTACTCTGTCTATCCTGTCTATCCCCTCTATCTTGTTTACCCTGTCTGTCAACTCTTCCTTGTCTATTCTGTCAGCCCTGTCTATCCTGTCTTTCCTGTCTATCATGACTATCTTGTTTATCCTATATATCTTTCTTGTCTTCCATGATGGGGTACACGTGTAGGATAGAGAGGATAAACAGGATAGACCGGATAGACAAGAGAGACAAGATAGATAGGGTGGACAGGATAGACAGGATATACCAAATATGCAGGATAGATAGGATCGACAGGATATACTGTATAGACACAATAGACATGATAGACAAGGTAGACATACTACACATGCATGATAGACTGGATAGAGAGAATAAGCAGGATAATCATGTTAATATATATATATCTAAACAGTCCATCCAACCTACCGTCCAACCATTCATCCATCTATCCATCCATCAAAACACAGATCCATCCATTCATTCCTGCATTTATTCATCCAATCATACATTTCTCCATCCATCGCTCCATCCATACAAACGTCCATCAATCCATAACGACCATCCCACCTTCTGTCCAACCATTCATTGATCCATGCATCCATCGAAACATACATCCGTCTATCCATTCATTTCTCCTTCCATTCTCTCCCATCCTTCCATCCAACCATTCATTCATTCAAACTTTCATCCATCCATCAAATCAATTGTCCATTAACCCATCCATCAATTGTCTATCTATCTCTCGAACTGTCTATCAATACTTCCCTCCAGCCATCTCTCCATCCGTCTGTCCGTCTGTCCGTCTGTTTGTCCATTCTTAATTTTATTCATCCATCCCTTCATCTATCCATCCATCCACCCATTCATCCAACCATCATTCAATTAATCTATCCATCGAACTGTCTATCTATCCCTCCAAGGATCCATCTATCTGTCGATACCGTCTGTTTGTTCGTCCTGCATTCTATCCATCCATTCATCCATTCTTTCAATCATTAGTCTATCACATTGTCATGATTTTGTAAACCTGTATGAAAATTACCACTTCCTGTTGATTTAATTCCACGTTTACAGTGTATTTAGCAAAAATTTAATTTAGCTGTTAATCTGTTAAGCTCTTTCACCAATGGCTTTAAATATGAATTAATGTTCAAAGCAGGTTCCTTCGGACCTGGGATGATGCCTACAATAACAATATTCTCTGGCTTAAAATGCAATAGTCTTGGTAGATTAAGAATTACCAAATACATGACACCAATACTATACTGTGTGTGCTTGAAGGGTTGAAACCAGTCACAATTTAGCATAACGGCTAAATTATGTGGTTTGCTGAGATAATCTTTACCTTTATAATTCATAAAGTCTTTCCACACCTGACCGTATGTCACATAAATAGCCATCTGGAACCTGTCTCTGTCTCCAGTGTTCACAAAGATCTATTATTCCATCTCTTTGTAGTAATGTTGCCAAGCTTTCAGTCAAGCCTTTATAACAGTACACCTTCAATGGATAATAGCTTTTCTTCCCACTCTTCAGAACAATCTCTTTAAATAACTGATGACCACATGGCTTTCGTTTCATTACAGTGAGGACAGACAACATATTTCACAAAATGATCGCCATTAAGTCCAAAACATTTCCTAAGCATGTACAATGATGTTGGAAAAACAGCAGCTAAAGAAGCAATAAAAGGTGAGTAGGGCACCAACACAGACAGCAAATACTGTAGAAACTGTAGAAGATGGTTGAATGTAGTAGCAGATATTCCATAAAATGATCCCCACAGCAACAAGTCCATTTCAAAATTCTAAGAGCAACAAACTGTGTAGAATCACTCTTCACATTGTCATGAGGCTGCAGATCAACATTCACTTCTTGCTCTTCAATATCCCAGAATTCAGGAGTGCCATTGCATTCAGGCTCAGATTCACTGTCACTGTCACTGTCAGAATTACTGTTACTAGAATTCACAGAGGAATTAGGAGCTTCCATTGAATTGTCCATTATCAAAAGATCATCATCCATTCCCAATTCTAAAAAAAATTACTATAGTCACAATTGCAATAACAAAACAACACACAAATAGAGATACAATGTTCATACATTATGAGAAAATTATTAGTGAAATTGAAGTTGACAAATTTCAATGTGACATAATTAATAGGATCTTAACTTTCAGAACTTGAAGTACTGAATTTATACACCAGTGCATTCCCCGGCTCAGTTACATAATATTATATTATATACCATCAGTCAAATTTCCCGGATCTGAATAGTTCTCAAACTCCTGTTCTGATTCTGAAAATGAGGCAGTGAGATCAGTAACATCAGTTGTCTTATTCCACTTGTTTAGATCTTTATTGTAATATAAATCAAGATGCCTTTTATACACAGCTTCCATTAGCATTTCATTGCAGTGATCACACTTCTTTATTTTCCTTCCACTCATTCTGATTTCAGTTATAGAAAATTACCACGCCCACAAGGGGGAGTATAAATGTGCACGTGAGTTGCATGTGTTAAGCATCACGTTAAGATGGCACAGCTAGACCGATCAACTCTTTCTACATCTGAAAGCAACTCTCCAAGAACATCTTTAAATTTACAGTCTATACACGCTCCCGGCTCAATCTTCAGGACGTGTTCCAGTTAGAACGTCTGATTTGAAATCAATGTTGCAGCAGCAGAAACAGCTACAGGAGACAACAGAACGAATAGAAAAAGGTCTGGCAGAGCTGAAAGAACAACAAAGTAAAAAAAATACGTCTGCTTGAGAGAAAATTCCCCGAGAGCTTAGTGTAAGTGGATATATACTATTTGAAATTATTTTATTATGCATGTGTATTTTGTTACTAGGGTGCTGTACATGAAGCATATAAATTGCTAAAGGATGACACAGAAAATTCAATTGAATGGAATTTAAGTGTGAAGTATGCATGATGTGTTCTAACCACTAAGCATGTTTAAATTTTTTTGTCCTCCATTATAGCTTTGAGTATGAAGACAACAAAGGTGTTACTGCTGAACTAGTAAAAAATGTTAGTGCAACTCAATTGTCAGAGGCATATAGCACATCTACTATTAAAAGTACTGACACTAGTATTTTATATCATGACAAAACAGTTCATTTTCACCTTTAGGAGCTGCTTGTGTTTACTTTAAAACATTAAAAAGTCGAAATCATCGCAAGTTGTCTGGTAAAGAGGCAAAAAATAAACAGGCCTGTCGCAGATGTCAAAGAATGCATAATGTGAGTTATCTATTAGTTTGTTGGTATCTGTGTTAATGGTTATTTTTCCATTCATGTAGACAGCTAAGGTTCGAAAGAAGGCATTGCTCCATTCAAACAGCTTAGACAGTGAAACTAAGCAGAAACTTGAGCCTTTAATGAAAGCTGATTATATGTCTTCTGATGAATCAGTGGTTTCATCTGATGACGAAGAGAATACTGATCCGGAAATTACACATAAAAGACAAAAGTTTCTTGGTCACATTGCTGTTTGGCGAAGTGCTGAATTTCAAGACTTCATTACAAGCTTAGATTGAAAAGTATGTCATAAACGTACAGAGAGGAGCAAAAGTATGGTAATTCCCATTGTTGATGGAGAACAATCAGATAGAGTACCAGATCAATGCCCAGAATGGGCCATGACTATTTTCTCCTGATTGTTTCTTTGGGTGTACACGACATGGATTGTATATATCATACTATGAATCATTTCTCCACCTGATGTCAGTTTGACAATGTTTTGAGTTGCTTTTATGATGTATTATTCGTTTTTGAGTTTATGTAATAATAATTATTATTAATAATTATTGTAATTATTAAATTTGTATTACCTATAAGTCATATCAAGGGTGGAGTGTACTAAACAAATCAATACATCACATGTGGATTAAATCTGTAGCAAATGTTAACTTCACTGTCTTTAACCTGGAGTTCATATTGGTCTCATGCAACTGTGCAACAGTATCAAATATGTAGCATATCTATATCACATACCACATATGAGTCATATGTGCTTCAGATATATTGCATGTGTAAATGTATTTTTTCACCCAGTGGTACACCCTAGATAATAAACATTAAAATTTAACCATTAAACACTAAGCCCAATTCCGAAAACACTAACCACTGAGTTCGAAATTTGAAGCTTTACATAACTGCCATTCTACTTACCTACCCTTTGTTAGTTATTCTTAGGTGTTCACTAGTTAGGAACATATTCTTGTCTTGTGAGATATAATGTATACATCGCACACTGATTTGAGATCGTTACTTTACTATTTGAATTGCTTCTTATTTCTTTTACGTTACTTTCAGAGATGAAATTCTGCAAATTTCATTTGTAGTTCATACACTCTTTACGTTATTTCGTTCCCCTCGGTCATAAATTATTACATTATAATAATAAATGCATTCGTTAACACATTTAGATTTCCATAAACTTCAATTATTTAACTATGGTCTCTTTTCTACTAAAGGATTTATTGTTCCTCCTACTGGTTTAAATGTCTGAAAAATGGGTGATTAAAAGACATATACTCAGTAAGTTTGGAAATTTGTGAATTAGAATTCAACACTCTACTAAATTTCATATATTTAGTCATAATTGTAAATGCACTATCCAACTGTATTAGTATTCTGCTTACCTACGTATTATTAAATCATTACCCCAAGTTAGTTTCATGTAAAATTTTACATGAAACATTCTCTAGGTTAGTATTGGTATTCATGTATTGTACACATTTCATATAACCACTATTCACTATAATCATAACTGAAGACAGTCCTGTGAATTTTTCCACAAATTAGCTGTAGATCCTGAGAAGAGTTCTACTCTGTAAGTGAATAAAATTGCAGATTCCAAAATCTCACTCCTCCCCACATTCATATGTATATTCACTCAATATAAACTCACTCCACAATATGTTTAGTTCATCCCCAAGTTAGGTAATTATGTACTGCTATTCACTTCTCCAAATTCCTCCGCCCACAATCTTAATCCACCAGATGACTCCATATGAAGACTCCTCTAGATAACTCCTCCCCCTAACTCCTATGCTATAGTGATTTCTCCTCTTGACAGTTCATTGTGAGTATTCATGACTCTATATAACTATTTGTGACTTTTGATGATTACTCCAATCTCCTTTTTTCTACAGCTTAAACTTCAATTATATCTTCAAATTCTCATTCCTCTCTTCCGGACAAATCATTTTGGCGAATCATAATGAAGTACCTTCATGAGTACATGCAACTTGTTTCTAATCACATTAATCTTTGGGCTGATATCTTAAGTATGTGGATAAATTTATGTATGATATTTGCTCAGTACTTCAGTGCTCGTTTAATGATTCATTGATTACAATTATAATTGCACAAATCAATTGGTTTGTTCCTCTTCACCAGGCTACTTGTTTAGGTTTCATGAATCCAATCTGCATACAATGGAGTGATGTTGTAGTACGTGAGTTATTCCAACTTTCATATATAATTCATTCTTTATTCAAATCATACCATCATTATGTGTATTTCATTCATCAATTGAGACTTAAAAGAGAGTTATTACAGTGATCTTTGTACACTGATTTCAGACCGTTAGATTGCAATTTTACTTATTTCATATGTCTCATAGGTACTACTATAGTGAAGACGAAGTCAAGATATGCTGAGATTAATTCCTAAGAATCGCGCTGGTGAATGCTCGTAATGACTCTACTGACAAGTCTAAGGTAGGGTTCAGACTGATTCTCACCATTGGAAGCCTAGTCTCAAGTCTGAAGTCTCATCAATCATCCAGTCTCAATAATTCGAGTGTCTACATTCACGCGAAGAGTGCAGGTTCCATGTTACATTATTGTCAATTGTGGAGTTTCTTTTCTTATCTCCACCAGGAATCCACTAGGATCCAATAGCAGACGAATAAGAGTTCACTAGGACCCATTTAGAGTCCACTAGGACACAATAGGTGTCCAATATGACCCATTACAAATGCAATAGTACCAAATAGGAGTTCTTTAGGAGTCCGCTAGGACCCAATAGGAGTCCCTAGGACCCAATATGAGTACACTAGGACCCATTAGGAGTCCATTAGGACCCAACAGGAGTCCATTAGAACCCATTACGAGTACAATAGGACACAATAGGACTCCAGTAAAACCCAACAGGAGTCCACTAGGACCCATTTAGAGTTCATTAGGAGCCCAATAGGAGTCCATTGTGACCCAATAGGTGTCCACTACTACCCAAAAGGAGTGGAATAGGACCCATTAGGAGTAAATTAGCACCCAATATGAGTCCAATAGGACCCATTAGGAGTACACGAGGACCCAGTAGGTGTCCACTAGGATCCAATAGCAGACCAATAGGAGTCCACTAGGACCCATTTAAGGTCCAATAGGACCCAATAGGAGTCCTACTAGGACCTAAGAGGAGTCCTCTAGAACCCATTAGGAGTCCACTAGGAACCAATAGGACTCCACTAGAATCCAATAGCAGACCAATAGGAGTCCACTATAACAAATTTAGTGTCCACTAGGACCAATAGGAGTCCACTATAACAAATTTAGTGTCCACTAGGACCAAATAGGAGGACACAATAGGAGTCCAATAGAATCCAAGAGGAGTCCACTAGGACCCAATAGGTGTCCATTAGGACCCCTTAAGTGTCCACTAGGACCCAATAGGAGTCCAATAAGAGTCCACTAGGACCCAAAGTGATCCACTAGGACCCAATAGGAGTCCACTAGGACCCAATAGGAGTCCAATAGAATCCAAGAAGAGTCCAATAGGACCCAATAGGTGTCCATTAGTACCCCTTAAGAGTCCACTAGGACCCAATAGGAGTCCAATAGGAGTCCACTAGGAGTCCTATATTAGTCCACTATGACCCATTAAGAGTCCACTAGGACCCCTTAGGAGTCCACTAGGACCCAACAGGAGACCACTAAGACCCATTAGGAGTGCAATAAGACCCAATAGGAGTCCAATAGCAGTCCAATAGGACCCAGTAGGAGCCCATTAGGAGTCCACTAGGACCCAATAGATGTCCACTAGGAACCATTAACTGTATACTAGGACCTAATAGCAGTCAACTAAGACCCAATAAAACTCCACTAGGACACAACAGGAGACCTCTATGATGAATTAGGTGTGCAATAGGACCCAAAAGGAGTCCAATAGGAGTCCAATAGGACCCAGTAGGAGTACACTAGGGCCCAATAGGAGTCCAGTAGGACCCAGTAGGTGTCCACTGTGACCCATTAAGAATCCACTGGGACTCAATATGGGTCCATTAGAACCCAGTAGGAGTCCAATAGAAGTCAAATAGGAGTCCACCAGGACCCATTAGGAGTCCACTAGGACCCGAAATGAGTCAATTAGGACCAATTATGAGTACACTAGTGCAACATAAAAGTCCTCTAGGACCCAACAGGAGTGCAATAGGAGTGTACTTGGACCAAATAGGAGTCCAATACGACCCATTGAAAGTCCACTACGACCCAATAGTAGTCCAATAGGACCCAATAGGAATCCACTATGAGTCCACTAAAACCCATTAGGAGTACACTAGGACCCAATAGGTGTCCAATAGGACCCAATAAGTGTCCCCTATGACTCATAAAGAGTCCACTAGGACCCAATAAAAGTCCACTAGGACCCAATATGAGTCCCCTAGGACCCATTAGGAGTGCAATAGAACCCAATTGGAGTCCAATATGAGTCCATTAGGACCCATTAGGAGTACATTAGGACCAGATATGTGTCCAATAGGAACGCTTAACAGTACACTAGGACCTAATAGCAGTCCACTAGGACCCAATAAATGTCCACTAGGACCCAATAGGAGTCCATTATGTGTATACTAGGACCCAATACGAGTTCACAAGGATCCAATAGCAGACCAATAGGAGTCCACTAGGACCCATTTAGAGTCCACTTGGACCCAGTAGGAATCCACTAGGACCCAATAGGAGTACACTAGTACCCAATAGGAGTCCAAGAGGACAAAGTAGGAGTACACTAGGGCCCAATGGGAGACAACTATGACCCATTAGGTGTGCAATAAGACCCAATAGGAGTCCAATAGAAGTCCAATAGGACCCAGTAGGAGTACACTAGGGCCCTACAGGAGTCCACTAGGACTCAATAGGTGTCCACAAGGACCCATTGAAAGTCCACTAGGACCCAATATGTGTCCACTAGGATCCAATAGGAGACCACTAAAACCCTTTAGGAGTCCACTAAGACCAAAAAGGAGTCAATTAGGACCCATTAGGAATGCACTAGGACCAAATAAAAGTCCTCTAGGACCCAACAGGACTGCAATCAGAGTGCACATGGACCCAATAGCAGTCCACTAGGACCCATTAGGAGTCAAATACGACCCAATAGTAGTCCACTGGGACCCAATAGGAGTCCAATAGGACCCAATAGGTGTCCCATGAAAAGTCCACTAGGACCCATGAAGCGTCCATTAGGACCCAATACGGGTCCACTAGGACCCAATATGAGTCAAACAGGAGTCCACTCGCACCCATTAGGAGTCCACTACGACCCAATAGTAGTCGACTAGGACCCAATAGGAGTGCAATATGAGTCCACTAGGACCCATTAGGAGTACACTAGGACCCAAAAGGAGTCCAAAAAGATCAAATAAGTGCCCTAGGACCCATGAAGAGTCCACTACGACCCAATAAAAGTCCACTAGAACTCAAAATGAGTCCACTAGGAACCATTAACAGTACACTAGGACCAAAGAGCAGTCCACTAGGACCAATTAAAAGTCCATTAGGACCCAATAGGAATCCACTAGGACCAATTAGGAGTGCAATAAGACCCAATAATAGTCCATTAAGTGTATACCTACTATACACGTAATGGACTCCTATTGGGTCCTATTGCACTCCTAATGGGTACTAGTGGACTCCTATTGCGTCCTAGTTGACTCGTATTGTTTCATTAGGAGTCCACAAGGATCCAATAGCAGACCAATAGGAGTCCACGAGGACCCATTTAGAGTCCACTAGGACCCGGTATGAGTCTCCTAGGACCCGGGATGAGTCCACTAGGACCCAGTAGGAGTCCAATAGGAGTCCAATAGGAGTCCACTAGGACACAATAGGAGTCCACTATTACCCATTAGGAGTCCACTAGGACCCCAATGAAGTCGATTAGCACCAATTAGGAGTACACTAAGACAAAATAAAAGTCCTTTAGGACACTACATGAGTGCGATAGGAGTCCACAAGGACCCAATAGGAGTCCATTGGACGTTCAAAACGACCCAATAGTATTCTACTAGGACCAAATAGGAGTCCAATATGAGTCCACTAAAACCCATTAGGAGTACACTAGGACCCAATAGGTGTCCAATAGGACCCAATAAGTGTCACCTAGGACCCTATAAGAGTCCACCAGGACCCAATAAATGTCCACTACGACCCAATATGAGTCCACTAGGACCCATTAAAAGTCCACTAGGACGCAATAGGAGTCCATTACGTGTATACTAGGACCTAATAGGAGTCCACAACGATCCAATAGCAGACCAATAGAAGTCCACTAGGACCCAACAGGAGACCAGTATGACCCATTAGGAGTGCAATAGGACCCAGTAGGTGTCCAATAGGAGTCCACAAGGACACAATATGAGTCCAATAGGACGCATTAAGAGTCCACAAGGTCCACTAGGACCCAGTAGGAGTCCAACACGAGTCCAATAAGAGTCCACTAGGACCCATTAGGAGTACACTAGGACCAAATAAAAGTCCTCTAGGACCCAAAAGGAGTGCAATGGGAGTCCACTAGGACCCAATAGGAGTCCACTAGCAACCATTAGGAGTCCTCTACAACCCAATAGTAGTTCAATAGGACCCAATAGGAGTCCAATATGAGTCCATTAGGACCCATTAGGAGTACACTAGGACACAATAGGAGTCCAATAGGACCCAATAAATGTCCACTAGGACCCATAAAGTACCCTAATAAAAGTCCAATAGTAGCCAATATGAGTCCCCTGGGACCCATTAGGAGTGGAATAGGACCCAATAGGAGTCCAATACGTGTCCACTAGGACCTAATAGGAGTCCACTAGGAACCTTTAACAGTACACTAGGACCTAATAGCAGTCCACTAGGACACACTGGAAGTCCACTAGGACTCAATAGGAGTCCACTAGGTCCCATTAGGAGTACACAAGGACCCAATAGGAGTCCACAAGGACCCTATAAGAGGCCACTAGGACCCATAAAGCCTCAACAAGGACCCAATACGAGTCCACTAGGACCCAATATGAGTCCAACAGGAGTCCACTAGGAGTCCACTACGACCCAATAGTAGTCCACTAGGACCCAATAGGAGTGTAATATGAGTCCACTAGGACCCATTAGGAGTACACTAGGACCCAAAAAAAGTCCAATAAGACCAGATAAGTGCCCCCTAGGACCAGTAAAGAGTCCACTACGACTCCACTAGGACTCAATATGAGTCCACTAGGAACCATTAACAGTATACTAGGACCTAAGAGCAGTCCACTAGGACCCAATAAAAGTCCCTTAAAACCCAATAGGAGTCCAATAGGATCCAATAAATGTCCACTAGGACCCATAAAGTACCCTAATAAAAGTCCAATAGTAGCCAATATGAGTCCACTGGGACCCATTAGGAGTGGAATAGGACCCAATAGGAGTCCAATAGGAGTGCAATAGGACCCAATAGGTGTCCACTAGGACCCATTAAGAGTCCAATAGGACTCAATATGGGTCCACTAGGACCCAGTAGGAGTCCAACAGGAGTCCACTAGGACCCAATAGGAGTCCACTATTACCCATTAGGAGTCCACTAGGACCCAAATGGAGTCGATTAGCACTGATTAGGAGTACACTAAGACCAAATAAAAGTCCTCTAGGACCCTACATGAGTGCAATAGGAGTCCACTAGGACCCTATAGGAGTCCACTAGGACCCATTAGGAGTCCAAAACGACCCAATAGTAGTCTACTAGGACCCAATAGGAGTCCAATAGGACCCAATAAGTGTCCCCTAGGACCCAAAAAGAGTCCACTAGGACCTAATAAATGTCCACTATGACCCAATATGAGTCCACTAGGACCCATTAAAAGTACACTAAGACCCAATAGGTGTCCATTAACAGTACATTATGACCTAATAGCGGTCCATTAGGACCCAATAAAAGTCCACTAGGACGCAATAGGAGTCCATTACGTGTATACTAGGACCTAATAGGAGTCCACAAGATCCAATAGCAGACCAATAGAAGTCCACTAGGACCCAACAGGAGACCAATATGACCCATTAGGAGTGCATTAGGACCCAATAGGAGTCCAATAGGAGTCCACAAGGACACAATATGAGTCCAATAGGACGCACTAAAAAGTGCACAAGGACCCAATATGGGTCCACTAGGTCCCAGTAGGTGTCCAACACCAGTCCAATAAGAGTCCACTAGGACCCATTAGGAGTACACTAGGACAAATTTAAAGTCCTCTAGGACCCAAAAAGAGTGCAAAGGAGTCAACTAGGACCCAATAGGAGTCCACTAGAAACCAATAGGAGTGCAAAAGACCCAATAGGAGCCCACTATGACCCACTAGGAGTGCAATAGAACCCAATAGGATTCCAATAGGAGACCCAGTAGGAGCACACTAGGACAAATAGGAATCCACTAGGACCCATTAGGAGTACCCAGCAGGAGTCGATTACGACCCATTAGGTGTACTCTAGGACCAAATAAAAGTCCACTAGGACCCAATAGGAGTCAACTAGGGAGCAATAGGAGTCCAATAGGAGTCCAATAGGACCCAAAAGGAGTCCATCAGGACTCAATAGGAGTCCTCTAGAAAACATTATGAGCCCCCTAGGACCCAACAGGAGTCCACTAGGACCAAATAGGAGTCCAATAGGACCCAGTAGGGGTCCATTACGTGTATACTAGGACCCAATAGGAGTCCAATAGGACACATTATGAGTCCAATAGGACCCAATAGCATTCCAATAGGAGTCTACTAAGACCCATTAGGAATACACTAGGACCTAATAGGAGTCCACTAGGACACAATAGTTGTCCACTAGGACCCAATAGGAGTCCATTAGGACCCATTAGGAGTACACTAGAATCCTTTAGGAGTGGACTAAGACCCAACAGGAGTTTAATAGGAGTCCAGGTGGATCCATTAGGAGTCCACTAGGACACTATAGGAGTTCACAAGGACCGAATAGGTGTCCAATTGGACCCTTTAGGAGTCCACTATATAGGACCCAACAGCAGTCCATTAGGACCCATTAGGAGTACTCTAGGACCCAATAGGAGTCCAATAGGACACATTATGTGTCCAATAGGACCCATTAGGAGTCCACTAGTACCCTATAGGAGTCCACTAGGACCAATTAGGAGTCCACTAGGACCCATTACGAGTACACTAGGACCCAATAGTTGTCCAGTAGGACCCAACAGGAGTCCATTAGGACCCATTAGGAGTACACTAGAACCCTTTAGGAGTCAACTAGGACCTAACACGAGTCTAATAGGAGTCCAGTTGAACCCATTTGGAGTGCATTAGGACCCATTAGGAGTCCACTAGGTCCCTAACGGAGTCGTTTAGCACCCAGTAGGTTTCCTACAGGACCCATTATATGTCCCCTATGACCAAACAGGAGTCCCCTAGGAGTCCACTAGCCCCTAATTGAAGTCCACTAGGACCATTTAGGAGTCCACTAGGACCAATTAGGAGTACACTAGGACGTCCACTAGGACCCAATAGCTGTCCACTGGGACCCAACAGGAGTCCAATAGGACCCATTAGGAGAACACTAGAACCATTTAGGAGTCGACTAGGACCGTGCAGGAGTCCAATAGGAGTACAGTTGGACCCATTAGGAGTCCACAAGGACCCAAAAGGAGTCCAATAGGAGTCTTCTAGTACCCAATAGGAGTCCATTAGGACCGAATAGGAGTCTTCTAGGACACATTAAGATTCCAATAGGACCCGATAAATGCACACAAAAACCCATTAGGAGTCCACTATGACCCATTAGCAGTCAACTAAGATCCTATAGCAGATCAATAGGAGTCCACTAGGACCAATTAGGTGTCCACTAGGACCCAATGGGAGTCCACTAGGAAACAATAGGATTCCAATAGGAGTGCACTAGGACCCAATAGGAGTCCATTAGGACCGAATAGGAGTTCACTAGGACCCATTGTGAGTGCCATAGGACCCAATAGGAGTCCATTAGGAGTCCACTTGGACGGAATAGGAGTCCACTAGGATCCAATAGGAGTCCAATAGGAGTCCACTAGGACTCCTTTTGAGTCCAATAGAACCAAATAGGAGTACACTATAGGAGTCGACTAGGACTCATTAGGAGTGCAATAGGACTCCAATAGGAGTCCACTAGGACCCATTAGGAGTACACTAGGACCGTACAGGAGTCCATTAGCACCCAGTAGGAGTCCTCCAGCACCCCTTAGGTGTCCCCTATGAACTAACAGGAGTCCAATAGGAGTCCACTAGCACCCAATAGGAGTCCAATAGGGCCGAATAGGAGTCCACTAGGATCCATTAGGAAACCAAGAGGAGTCTACTAGGACCCGTTTAGAGTCCACTAGAGCCCAAAAGTAGTTCACTAGGACCCAACAGGAGTACACTAGAATCCATTAGGAGTGCAATAGGACCCATTAGGAGAACATTAGGAGTCCACTAGGACCAAATATGAGTTTAATAGGACCCGTTAGGAGTCCACTAGGACCCAATAGGAGTCCACTGGTACCCAATAGGAGTCCACTTGGACCCAATAGGAGTCCACAAGGATCCAATAGAAGTCAAATAGGAGTCCACTAGGACCCAACAGGAGTGCAAGAGCAGTCCACTAGGACCCATTGGGAGTCCATTAGGACCGAAAAGGAGTCCATTAGGACCCATTAGGGTTCCACTATGACACTATAGGAGTCCATTAGGACCCAATAGGATTCCACTAGGACCCTATAGGTGTCCACTAGGACCCATTAGGAGTCCATTAGGATCCAAAAGGAGTCAAATAGGACCCATTAGGTGTCCACTATGACCCACTAGGAGTCCACTAGGAACAAATAGGAGTCAATTAGAAGTCCAGTAGGACCCAATAGAAGTCTTCTAGGACCAAATATGAGTTTAATAGGACCCATTAGGAGTCCACTAGGACACAATAGGAGTCCACTACAACCCAATAGTAGTCCACTAGGACCCAATAGGCGTCCAATATGAGTCCACTAGGAACCATAAAGAGTCCACTAGGAACCAATAGGAGTCCACAAGGATCCAACATGAGTCCAATAGGAGTCCACTAGGACCCATTAGGAGTCCACTACGACCCAATAGTAGTCCATTAGGACCAAATAGGAGTCCACTAGGACCCAATAGGAGTCCACTAGGACCAATTAGGAGTCCACTATGACCCACTAGGTGTGCTATAGGACCCAATAGGATTCCAATAGGAGTCCAATAGCACCCAGTCAGAGTACACTAGGGCCCAATAGGAGTCCACTAGGACCCCACAGTTGTCCACTAGAACCCATTAAGAGGCCACTAGGACCAAACATGGGTCCACTAAGACACAGTAGGAGTCAAATATGAGTCCACTAGGACCCAATAGGAATCCACTCGGACAAATTAGGAGTCCACTAGGACCCAGCAGGAGTCAATTACGACCCATTAGGTGTACTCTAGGACCAAATAAAAGTCCACTAGGACCCAATAGGAGTCCAATAGGACGCAATAGGAGTCCAATAGGAGTCCACTAGGACCCAACAGGAGTCCATTATGACCCATTAGGAGTACACTAGGACCCAATAGGAGTCCTCTAGGATCCAAAAGGAGTCAAATACGATTCCGCTAGGACCCTATAGATGTCCACTAGGACCAATTAGGAGTCCAATAGGACCCAATAGGAGTCCACTAGGACCCAAAAGGAGTCCATCAGGACCCAATAGTAGTCCACTAGCACACATTATGAGTCCACTAGGACCCAACAGGAGTCCACTAGGACCGAATAGGAGTACCCATTAGGAGTCCACTATGTAGGACCTAATAGGAGTCCATTACGTGTATACTAGGACCCAATAGAAGTCCAATAGTACACATTATAAGTCCAATAGGACCCATTAGGATTCCAATAGGAGTCCACTAGGACCCATTAGGAATACACTAGGACCTAATAGGAGTCCACTTGGACACAAAAGTTGTCCACTAGGACCAAAAAAAGAGACCCGTTATGAGTACACTAGAACCCTTTAGGAATCGACTAAGACCCAACAGGAGTTTAATAGGAGTCCAGGTGGACCCATTAGGAGTCCACTATGACCCAAATTGAGTCCAATAGGAGTCTACTAGTACCCAATAGGATTCCATTAGTACCGAATAGGAGTCTTCTAGGACACATTAGGATTCCAAAAGGACCCCATATGTGCCCACTAGGAACCATTAGGAGTCTACTAGGACCCATAGCAGTCCACTAGGACCAATAGGTGTCCAATAGGAGTCCACTAGGACGCAATAGTTGTCCACCAGGACACAATAGGAGTCAACTTGGGCCCATTAGGAGTGCAATAGGATCCAATAAGAGTCCACTAGGACCCATTAGGTTTCCACTATGACCCAATAGGAGTCCACTAGGAACAAATAGGAGTCCAGTAGGAGTCCAGTAGGACCCAATAGATGTCCTCTATGACCCAATATCAGTTTAATAGGACCTATTAGGAGTCAACTAGGACCCAATAGGAGTCAAGTAGGTCACATTGGTATCCACTAGTACGCACTAAGGGTCCACTAGGACCCAATAGGTGTCCACTAGAATACTTTAGGTGTCCACTAGGACACAACAGGAGTCAATTGGAACCCAACAGGAGTCCACTAGGAGTCCCGTAGGACCAATTAGGAGTCCACTAAGACACAGTAGGAGTCAAATATGAGTCCACTAGGACCCAATAGGAGTCCATTAGGACCGAAAAGGAGTCCCCTATGACCCATTAGGATTCCACTAGGACCCCAAAGGAGTCAACTAGGACCCATTAGAAATCCATTAGGACCCAATAGCAAGACTAATAGGAGTCCATTAGGACCCACTTAGAGTCCCCTAGAGTCCAATATGAGTCTACTAGGGCCCATTATTAGTAACATAGGACCCAATAGGAGTCCTTTAGGAGTCCACTAGCACCTAATTGAAGTCCACTAGGACCAATTAGGAGTCCACTAGGACCCATTAGGAGTACACTAGGACGTCCACTAGGACCCAATAGCTGTCCACTGGGACCCAACAGGAGTGCAATAGGACCCATTAGGAGAACACTAGAACCATTTAGGAGTCGACTAGGACCGTGCAGGAGTCCAATAGGAGTACAGTTGGACCCATTAGGAGTCCACAAGGACCCAAAAGGAGTCCAATAGGAGTCTTCTAGTACCCAATAGGAGTCCATTAGGACCGAATAGGAGTCTTCTAGGACACATTAAGATTCCAATAGGACCCGATAAATGCACACAAAAACCCATTAGGAGTCCACTATGACCCAATAGCAGTCAACTAAGATCCTATAGCAGATCAATAGGAGTCCACAAGGACCAATTAGGTGTCCACGAGGACCCTATGGGAGTCCACTAGGAAACAATAGGATTCCAATAGGAGTGCACTAGGACCCAATAGGAGTCCATTAGGACCGAATAGGAGTTCACTAGGACCCATCGTGAGTGCCATAGGACCCAATAGGAGTCCATTAGGAGTCCACTTGGACGGAATAGGAGTCCACTAGGATCCAATAGGAGTCCAATAGGAGTCCACTAGGACTCCTTTTGAGTCCAATAGAACCAAATAGGAGTCCATTATGACACTATAGGAGTCGACTAGGACTCATTAGGAGTGCAATAGGACTCCAATAGGAGTCCACTAGGACCCATTAGGAGTACACTAGGACCGTACAGGAGTCCATTAGCACCCAGTAGGAGTCCTCCAGCACCCCTTAGGTGTCCCCTATGAACTAACAGGAGTCCAATAGGAGTCCACTAGCACCCAATAGGAGTCCATTAGGACCGAATAGGAGTCCACTAGGATCCCATAGCCAACCAAAAGGAGTCCACTAGGACCCGTTTAGAGTCCACTAGAGCCCAAATGTTGTTCACTAGGACCCAACAGGAGTACACTAGAATCCATTAGGAGTGCAATAGGACCCATTAGGAGAACATTAGGAGTCCCTTAGGACCAAATATGAGTTTAATAGGACCCATTAGAAGTCCACTAGGACCCAATAGGAGTCCACTGGTACCCAATAGGAGTCCACTTGGACCCAATAGGAGTCCACAAGGATCCAATAGGAGTCCAATAGGAGTCCACTAGGACCCAATAGGAGTCCAAGAGCAGTCCGCTAGGACCCATTGGGAGTCCATTAGGACCGAAAAGGAGTCCATTAGGACCCATTAGGGTTCCATTATGACACTATAGGAGTTCATTAGGACTCAATAGGATTCCACTAGCACCCTATAGGTGTCCACTAGGACCCATTAGGAGTCCATTAGGATCCAAAAGGAGTCAAATAGGACCCATTAGGTGTCCACTATGACCCACTAGGAGTCCACTAGGAACAAATAGGAGTCAATTAGAAGTCCAGTAGGACCCAATAGAAGTCTTCTAGGACCAAATATGAGTTTAATAGGACCCATTAGGAGTCCACTAGGACCCAATAGGAGTCCACTACAACAAATTAGGTGTCCACTAGGACCCAACAGGAGTTGATTAGGACACAAGAGGAGTCCACTAAGACCCATTAGGAATCCACTAGGACACAACAGGAGTCCAATAGGAGTCCAGTATGACCCATTAGGAGTCCACTAGAACCCATTACGTGTCCACTATGACCCAATAGGAGTCCACTAGCAACCAACAGGAGTCCAACAGGAGTCCAGTAGGACCCGCTAGAAGTCTTCTAGGACCCAATATGAGTTTAAAAGGACCCATTAGGAGTACACTAGGACTGAATAGGATTCCAGTAGGACCCATTGGAGTCCACTAGTACCCATTAGGAGTCCACTAGGACCCAATAGGAGTCCACTAGAACACTTTAGGTGTCCACTAGGACCCAACAGGAATCCAGTAGGAGTCCACTACGACTCTATAGGAGTCCACTAGGACCCATTAGGAGTCCACTAGGACCTAATAGCAGACCTATAGGATTCCACTAGGACCAGTTTAGAGTCCACTAGAATCAAATAGGAGTCCACTAGGGCCCAATAGAAATCCACTATGACCCATTATTAGTGCAATGGGACCAATAGGTGTCCATTAGGACCCACTAGGAGTACACAAGTACCCCCAATAGGAGTCCATTAGGACCCAAAGGAGTCCACTAGGACCCAATAGGAGTCCAGTAGTACCCACTAGGAGTCCAATACGAGTCATGTAGGACCCAATGAAGTCCACTAGAACCCATTAGGAGTCCACTAGGACACAATAAGAGTCCAGTAGAACAAATTAGGTGTCCACTAGGACCCAAAAGGAGTAGATTAGGACCCAATAGGAGTCCACTAGGATCCAATAGCGGACCAGTAGGAGTCCACTAGGACTCATTTATAGTCCACTAGGACTGAATAGGAGTCCACTTGGACCCAATAGGAGTCCACTAGAACCCATTAGGAGAGCATAGGACCCAATAGCAGTCCACTAGAAGTCCAATAGAACCTATTAGGAGTACACTAGGACCCAGTAGGAGTCTACTAAGACGCAATGGGTGTCCACTAGGACCCAATGGATGTCCACCAGGACCCATTAAGTGTCCACTAGGACCCAATAGGAGTCCACTAGGACCGAATATGAGTCCACTAGGACCCAATAGGAGTCCAATATGAGTCCACTATGACCCATTTAGAATACACTAGGACCAAATAAAAGTCCTCTAGGACCCAACAGGAGTGCAATGGGAGTCCACTAGAACCAAATAGGAGTCCACTAGGACACAACAGGAGTCCACTACAACCCAATTGTAGTCCACTAGGACCCAATAGGCGTCCAATATGAGTCCACTAGGACCCATAAAGAGTCCATTAGGAACCAATAGGAGTCCACAAGGATCCAACATGAGTCCAATAGGAGTCCACTAGGACCCATTAGGAGTCCACTACGACCCAATAGTAGTCCACTAGGACCAAATAGGAGTCCAATATGAGTCCACTAGGACCCTTTAGAAGTACACTAGGACACAATAGGAGTCCAATAGGACCCAATAAATGTCAACTAGGACCCATAAAGTACCCTCTATGACCCAATAAATGTCTACTAGTACCCAATATGAGTCCACTGGGACCCATTAGGAGTGCAATAGAACCCAATAGGAGTCCATTACGTGTATACTAGGATCCATAAGGAGTCCATAAGGATCCAATAGCAGACCAATTGGAGTTCACTAGGACCCATTTAGAGTCAACTAGGACCCAGTAGGAGTCCGCTAGGACCCAAGAAGAGACCACTGTGACCCACTAGGTGTGCTATAGGGCCCAATAGGAGTCCACTAGGACCCCACAGTTGTCCACTAGGACCCATTAAGAGGCCACTAGGACCCAATATGGGTCCACTAAAACACAGTAGGAGTCAAATATGAGTCCACTAGGACCCAATGGGAATCCACTAGGACAAATTAGGAGTCCACTAGGACCCAGCAGGAGTCGATTACAACCCATTAGGTGTACTCTAGGACCAAATAAAAGTCCACTAGGACCCAATAGGAGTCCAATAGGACGCAATACGAGTCCAATAGGAGTCCACTAGGACCCAACAGGAGTCCATTATGACCCATTAGGAGTACACTAGGAGCCAATAGGAGTCCTCTAGGATCCAAAAGGAGTCAAATACGATTTCGCTAGGACCCTATAGATGTCCACTAGGACCAATTAGGAGTCCAATAGGACCCATTAAGAGTCCACTAGGACCCAATAAGAGTCCACTAGGAGTCCAGTAGGACCAATTAGGAGTCCACTAGGACCCAACAGGAGTACAATAGGAGTCCACTAGGACCCAATAGGAGTCCATTAGGACCGAAAAGGAGTCCCCGATGACCCATTAGGATTCCACTAGGACCCCAAAGGAGTCCACTAGGACCCATTAGAAATCCATTAGGACCCAATAGCAAGACTAATAGGAGTCCACTAGGACGCAATTAGAGTCCACTAGAGTTCAATATGAGTCTACTAGGGCCCATTATTAGTGCAATAGGACCCAATAGGAGTCCTTTAGGAGTCCACTAGGACGTCCACTACGATCCATTACCAGACCAATAGGAGTCCATTAGGACCCATATAGAGTCCACTATGACTTAATAGGAGTCATATAAGACCAAATAGGAGTCCACCTGAACACATTAGGTGTCCACTAGGACCCAACAGTAGTCAATTAGGACCTAATAGGAGTCCACTAGGACTCATTAGGAGTCCACAAGGACCCAATAGCAGACTAATAGGAGTCCACTAGGACCCATTTAGAGGCCACTAGGACCGAATAAAAGTCCAATAGGTGTCCGCTAGGACCCATTAGGTGTGCACTAGGACCCAAAAGGAGTCCATTAGGAACAAATAGGAGTCCAATAGGAGTCCACTAGGACCCTATAGGAGACCATTAGGACCGAACATGAGTCCACTAGGATCCAATAGCAGACCAATAGGAATCCACTAGGACCCTTTTAGAGTCCATTAGAACCCAATAGAAGTCCACTAGGACCCAATTGGAATCCACAAGGACCCATTAGGAGTGCAATAGGACCCAATAGGAATATGTTAGGAGTTCAATTGGACCCCATAGGAGTCCACTAGGACCCAGTCGGAGTCCATTAGGACCTAATAGGAGTCCACTAGGACCCATTAAGAGTACACAAGGACCCAATAGGAGTCCACAAAAACCCACTAAGAGTCCCCATTGGTTTCTGTGAGTCTCATGAGTCCCCAGTAGTCTCTTTGAGTCTCATGAGTCTCATTAGTCCCCATTAGTCTCTATGAGTCTCATGAGTCAGCATTATTCTCTATGAGTCTCATTAGTCTTTGAGTCTCCAGTAGTCTCTCTGAGTCTCATGAGTCCACAGTAGTCTCTATGAGTCTCACGAGTCCCCAGAAGTCTCTCGGAGTTTCATCAGTCTCATGAGTCTCTATGAGTCTCATGAGTCTCCATTGGTCTCTCTGAGTCTCATGAGTCCATATTAGTCTCATGACTCTCCAGTAGTCTCTCTGAGTCTAATCAGTCCCCATTGGCATCTATATATATATATATATATATATATAAGTATATATATATATATTATATAATTTATTATATATAATTTCTAATGTTGACAACAAACAAGTTTACCAATAGAGCTTGTAACACTAATCAGAAGTCTTGTATTGCAGGATAAAATAAGGGGCGCTTCTTTGATAATGCAGTGGTAACTCTTTTCACAGCATGAAAAAAATCCAATTTTCCATTAATATCATTATCAAAAGTATCTGTAGTTTTTTCTTCTTCACTGATGACTCAGTACTTCTGCATCTCAATGACTGTATACCATCGCATATAGATCCATATGCTGTACCCTTTGTTAACTGCCAAAACACTACAAGGTCATTTTGATTTTGCATAATGAATAGTGAATCATACTGTGGAACCCACTAACCATTACGAAAAACACCGACATGAGAGGCAATTTTGAATGTGTGATCACAGTTGATCAGTTCTGCATTCACTTTCTGCATCTCGTGATACATATGGGTCTTTAACTCATTAAAAGTGATGATAAAGGAATTAATAATGAGATCTTTACTGATGTATGTATTAGGAATTTTTGGTAGATTAGCACATCGATGCACTGAATGCATACACATCATAACATTATGACGACAATGACTAATGGGGAATCATGAGACTCAGAGAGACTAATGGAGATTCATTAGAATCAGGGAGACTACTTGGGACACATGAGACTCAAGAGACACATAAAGACTAAAGGGGACTCATGAGACTCAGACAGACTCATGAGACTCAGAAAGAATACTGTGGACTCATGAGACTCATGAGACTAATACAGACTCATAGGGACTCGTGAGACTCAGGGAGACTAATGGAGATTCATGAGAATCAGGGAGAATACTGGGGACTCATGAGAATCATGAGACTTATAGAGACTGCTGGGGACTCATGAGACTCAGAAAGACTACTGTGGACTCATGAGACTCATGAGAATCATAAAGAATCATAAAGACTCATGGGGACTCATCAGACTCAGGGAGATTAAAGGAGACTCATCAGACTCAGGGAGACTACTGGGGACTCATGTGACTCAGAAAGACTACTGTGGACTCATGAGACTCATGAGAATCATAGAGACTCATGGGGACTCATGAGACTCAGGGAGATTAAGGAGACTCATGAGACTCAGGGAGACTATTGGGGACTCATGAGACTCAAAGAGACTGCTGGGGAATCATGAGATTCACAGAGACTACTGGGGACTCATGAGACTCATAGAAACTGCTAGGGACTCATGAGACTCAAAGAGACTACTGGAGACTCGTGAGACTCAGGTAGACTAATGGAGACCCATGAGACTGAGGGAGACTAAAGGGGACACATGAGACTCATGAGAATCATAAAGACTCATGGGGACTCATCAGACTCAGGGAGACTAAAGGAGACTCATCAGACTCAGGGAGACTACTGGGGACTCATGAGACTCATAGAGACTGCTGGGGACTCATGAGATTCAGAGAGACTATTGGGGACTCATGAGAATCATAGAGACTTCTAGGGACTCATGAGACACAAAGAGACTACTGGAGACTCATGAGACTCAGGTAGACTAATGGAGACCCATGAGACTCAGGGAGACTACAGGGGACTCATGAGACTCAAAGAGACTGCTGGGGACATATGAGAATCAAAGAGACTACTTGAGACTCATGAGACTCAGGTAGAGTAATGGAGACTCATGAGACTCAGGGAGAATACTGGGGACTCATGAGACTCATCGAGACTACTGGAGACTCAGGAGACTCAAGGAGACTACTTGGGACTCATGAGACACTTGATACCAATAAAGACTAAAGGGGACTCATGAGACTCAGAGAGACTCATGAGACTCAGAAAGACTACTGTGGACTCATGAGGCTCATGAGAATCATAGAGACTCATGGGAACTCATGAGACTCAGGGAGAATAGTGGAGACTCATGCAATTCAGGGAGATTCCTGGGGACTCATGAGACTCATTGAGACTGCTGGGGACTCATAAGACTCAGAAAGACTACTGTGGACTAATGAGACTCATGAGAAGTATAGACAGTCGAGGGGACTCATGAGACTCAGGGAGACTCATGGGGTCTCATGAGACTCAAGGAGACTAATGGAAACTCCTGAGACTCATAGAGACTGCTGGGGACTCATGGAATTTAAAGAGACTACTGAAGACTCATGAGACTCCGGTAGACTAATGGAGAATCATGAGAATCAGGGAGACTACTGGGGACTCATAAGACTCAGAAAAACTACTGTGGACTCATGAGACTCTTGAGAATCATAGAGACTGAAGGGGACTCATGAGGCTCAGGGAAACGAATGGAGAATCATGAGACTCATAGAGACAGCTGGGGACTCATGATACTCAGAAAGACTACTGTGGACTCATGAGACTCAGGGAGACTACTGGAAACTCATGAGACTCATCATACTAATAAATACTAAAGGTGACTCATGAGATTGAGAGAGACACATGAGACTCAGAAAGACTACTGTGGTCTCATGAGACTCATGAGACTCATTGAGACTCATGAGACTCAGGTAGACTAATTGGGACTCATGAGACTCAGGTAGACTATTGGTGTCTCATGAAACTCATAGAGACTGCTGGGGGCACATGAGACTCAGAAACACTACTGTGGACTCATGAATCTCATGAGAATCATAGAGACTCATGGTGACTCATGAGACTCAGGGAGACTACTGGGGACTCATGAGACTCAGAGAGACTGCTGGGGACTCATAAGACTCAAAGAGACTACTGTGGACTCATGAGACTCAGGTAGACTAATGTAGACACATGAGATTCATAAAGACTGCTGGGGAATCATGAGAATAGGAGAGACTACTGGGGACACATGAGAATCAGCGAGACTAATGGAGACTCCTTAGACTCAGGGAGACTAATTGGGACTCATGATACTCACGATAATAACAAAAACCAGAGGAGACTCGTGAGACTCCGGGAGACTAATGGAGACTCATGAGACTCAGGTAGACACATGAGATTCATAATGACTGCTGGAGAATCATGAGAATAGGAGAGACTACTGGGGACACATGAGAATCAGCGAGACTAATGGAGACTCCTTAGACTCAGGGAGACTAATTGGGACTCATGATACTCACGATAATAACAAAAACTAAAGGAGACTCGTGAGACTCAGGGAGACTAATGGAGACTCATGAGACTCAGGTAGACACATGAGATTCATAATGACTGCTGGGGAATCATGAGAATAGGAGAGACTACTGGGGACTCATGAGACTCAAAGAGTCTCTTGGGGACTCATGAGAATAATAGAGACTGCTGGGGACTCATGAGACTCAAAGAGACTACTGAAAACTCATGAGACTCAGGTAGACTAATGGAGACACATGAGACTCAGGGAGACTACTGGGGAATCATGACACACAGCGAGACTAATGGAGACTCATGAGAATCAGGGAGACTACTTGGGACTCAATGCACTCTTGATACTAATAAAGACTAAACAGGACTAATGAGAATCAGAGAGACTCATGAGACTCAGAAAGACTACTGTCGACTCATGAGACATATGAGAATCATAGAGACTCATAGGGACTCATGAGACTCAGGGAGACTACCATGAACTCCTGAGACTCTCGATACTAATAAAGACTAAAAGGAACTCATGAGAATCAAAGACTCATGAGACTCAGAAAGACTACTGTGGACTCATGAGACTCACGAGAATCATAGAGACTCATGGGGACTCATGAGACTCAGGGAGACTAATGGAGACTCATGAGATTTAAGGAGACTACAGGGGACTCATGAGACTCATAGAAACTTCTGGGGACTCATAAAACTCAGAAAGTCTACTGTGGACTCATGAGACTCGTGAGAATCGTAGAGACTCATGAGGACTCATGAGACTCAGGGAGACTAATGGAGACTCATGAGACTCAGAGAGACTTCTGATGACTCATGAGATTTATAGAGACTGTTGGAGACTCATGAGACTCAAAGAGACTACTGAAAACTCATGAGACATAGGTAGACTAATGGAGACTCATGAGACTCAGGGAGACTACTTAGGAATCATGACATTCAGCGAGACTAATGGAGACTCATGAGACTCAGGCAGACTACCTTGGACTCATGAGACTCTTGATGCTATTAAAGACTAAAGGGGACTCATGAGAATCAAAGAGACTCATGAGACTCAGAAAGACTACTGTAGACTCATGAGACTCACGAAATTCATAGAAACTCATGGGAACTCATGAGACTCAGGGAGACTAATGGAGACTCATGAGACTCATGAGACTCATAGAGACTGTTGGGGACTAATGAGAGTCAAAGAAGCTATTGGAGACTCATGAGACTCAGGTAGACTAATGGAGACTCATTAGACTCAGGGATACTACTTGGGACTCATGAAACTCAGGGAGACTACTGGGGACTCATGAGACTCAGCGAGGCTAATGGGGACTCATGAGACTCAGGGATACCACTGGAGACTCATAACACTCAACGAGACTAATGGAGACTCATGAGACTCAGGGAGACTACCTTGGACTCATGAGACTCTTGATACTGTTAAAGACTAAAGGGGACTCATGAGAATCAGAGAGACTCATGAGACTCAGAAACTCATGAAATTCATTGAGACTCATGGGGACTCATGAGACTCAGGGAGACTCATGAGACTCGTGAGACTCATAGAGACTCATAAGGACTCAAGAGAATCTGGGAGACTGCTGGGGACTCATGAGACTCAGAAACACTACTGTGGATTCATGAGACTTATAAGAATCATAGAGACTCATGGGGATTCATGAGACTCAGGGAGACGAAATCAGACTCATTAGGCTCAGGGAGACTTCTGGGAACTCATGAGACTCAGAAAGACTACTGTGCACTCATGAAAATCCTAGAGACTCAAGGGGACTAATGAGACTCAAGGAGACTAATGGAGACTCCAGAGACTCAGGGAGACTACTGGGGAATTATGAGACTCATAGAGACTCCTGGGGACTCATGAGAATCAAAGAGACTACTGGAGACTCATGAGACTCAGGTAGACATATGGAGACTCATGAGACTCCAGGAGACTACTGGGGACTCATGAGACTCAGCGAGAATACATAGGACTCATGAGATTCTTGTTACTAATAAAGACTAAAGGTGACTCATGAGTCAAGAATATACAACAACTAAAATACTTAATTTTTGTACGTCTCCACATTGCCTCCAAATTTATAATTATTAATTATTATTAATTTATAATCATGATAGACAAGGGAAAAATATCTTTTACAGTATACAATAGAACACTCTCATGAGACTCAGAAAGACTACTGTGGTTTCATGAGACTCGTGAAGCCCACAGAGAATCATAGGAACTCATGAGACTTTCGGAGACTAATGGAGACTCATGAGATTCAGGGAGACTACTGGGGACTCATGAGACTCATTGAGACTGCTGGGTACTCATGAGACTCATAAATTTCCTTTTGTCTCCCTGAGTCTCATGAGTTGCCATGAGTTTCTATGAGTCTCATGAGTCCCCAGCAGTTACTATGAGTCTCATGAGTCAGTAGTCTCATGAGTCCCTGAGTCTCATGAGTCCCCTGTAGTCTCCCAGAGTCTCATGAGTCTCAATTAGTCTCCCTGAGTCTCATGAGTCACCACTAGTATATGTGAGTCTCATGTGTCCCCAGAAGTCTCCGTGAGTATAATGAGTCCCCAGTAGTCTCCCTGAGTCTCATGAGTTTCCAGTAGTCTCCCTGAGTCTCCTGAGTCTCTATAATTCTCATGAGTTTCATGAGTCCACAGTAGTCTCATGAGTCCCCAGAAGTCTCTATGAGTCTCATGAGTCCCCAGCAGTCTCTATGAGTCTCATGAGTCCCCAATAGTCTCTATGATTCTCATGAGTCTCATAAGTCCACATTAGTCTCTTGGAGTCTCATGAGTCCCCAGCAGTCTCTATGAGTCTCATGAGTCCCCAGTAGTCTCCCTGAGTCTCAAGAGTCCCAATTAGTCTCCCTGAGTCTCATGAGTCCCATGAGTCATTATGATTCTCATGAGTCTCATGAGTCTCATGAGTCCAGAGTAGTCTTTCTGAGACTATTGAGTCCCCAGAAGTATCTATGAGTCTCATGAGTCTCATGAGTCTTTTTTAGTCTCCCAGAGTCTCATGAGTCCCCATGAGTCTCATGAGTCTCCATTATTCTACCTGATTTTCATGAATCCGCAGTAGTCTTTCTGAGTTTTATGAGTCCCAAGCAGTCTCTATGAGTCTCATGAGTCTCATGAGTCCCCAGTAGTCTCCCTCAGTCTCATGAGTCCCTAAGATTCTCTACGAGTCTCATTAGTCTGATGAGTCCACAGTAGTCTTTCTGAATCTCATGAGTCTCTGTGTCTCATGATTCCCCTTTAATTTTTATCAGTATAATGAGTCTCATGAGTCCCAGGCAGCCTCCCTGAATCTCAAGAGTCTCCATTAGTCTCGCTGAGTCTCATGAGTTCCCAGTAGTCTCCCACAACCTCATCAGTCTCTATTAGTCTAGCTGAGTCTCATGAGTCCACAGTAGTCTCTTTGAGTCTCATGAGTCCCAGTAGCCTCCCAGAGTCTCATGAGCACCCAGCAGTCTCTATGTGCTTCATGAGTTCCCAGTAGTCTCCCTAAGTCTCATGAGTCCCTTTCAGTCTTTATTAGTATAAAGATTCTCATGAGGCCCAAGTAGTCTCCCTGAGTCTCATGAGTCTCCATTAGTCTCGCTGATTCTAATTGAGTCCCGAGTAGTCTCCCTGAGTCTCATGAGTCCCCAGTAGTCTCCCTGAGTCTCATGAGTCTCCATTAGTCTCGCTGATTCTAATTGAGTCCCGAGTAGTTTCCCTGAGTCTCATGAGTCTCCAGTAGTCTCTTTGAGTCTCATGAGTTCGCAGCAGTCTCTATCAGTCTCCTGAGACCCCAGTAGTCTCTCTGAGTCTCATGAGTCTCCAGTAGTCTCTTTGAGTCTCATGTGTCCCCAGCAGTCTCTATGAGTCTCATTAGTCCCTAGCAGGCTCTATTTGTCTCATGATTACCCAGTAGTTTTTTTGAGTTTTATGAGTCCCCAGAAGTCTCCTTGAGTCTCATCAGTCTCCAATAGCCTCTCTGAGTCTCATGAGTCACAATGAGTCTCTAGGAGTCTCATGAGTCTCATGAGTCTTTCTAAGTCTCATGAGTCCCCTTCAGTCTTTATTATTATGAAGAGCCTCATGAGTCCCATGTAGTCTCCCTGAGTCTTATGAGTGTTCAATAGTATCGCTGAGTCTGATGTGTCCAGGGTAATCACCCTGAGTCTCATAAGTCTCCATTAGTCTACCTAAGTCTCATGAGTCTCCAGTAGTCTCCCTGAGTCTCATGAGTCCCCAGTAGTCTCCCTGAGTCTCATGAGTCTCCATTAGTTTGGTTGAGTCTCATGAGCCCCCATGAGTCTCTTTGATTCACAAGAGTCTCATGAGTCTACAATAGTCTTTCTGAGTGTCATGAGTCCCCATCAGTCTCCCTGAGTCTCAAGACTCCCTATGAGTCTCTCTGACTCTCATGAGGCTCAAGAGTCCACATTAGTCTTTCTGAGTCTCATGAGTATCTCTGATTCTCATTAGTCCCCTTTAGTCTTCTTTAGTATCAAGAGTCTCATGAGTCCAAGGTAGTCTCTCTGAGTCTCTTGAGTCCCCTGTAGTCTCCCTAGGCCTCATGACTCTCCATTAGTCTAACGGAGTCTCATGAGTTCACAGTAGTCTGTTTGAGTCTCATTAGTACCCAGCAGTCTCTATGAGTCTAATGAGTCCACAGTAGTCTCTTAGAGTCTCATTAGTACCCAGCAGTCTCTTTGATTCACATGAGTCCCCAGAAGTCTCCCTGAGTCTCATGAGTCTGATGAGCCTCCTTTAGGCTCCATGAGTCTCATGAGTCCTCACGAGTCTTTATGATTCTCAAGAGTCTCATGATTTCGACAGTAGACATCGGAGTCTCATGAGTCCACAGCAGCCTCTATGAGTCTCATGAGTTTCCCTGACTCTCATGAGTCTCCATTAGTCTCCCTGAGTCTCATGAGTCCCCGTGAGTCTTTATGATTCTCAAGAGTCTCATGAGTCGACAGTAGACTTTCTGAGTCTCATGAGTACCCAGCAGTCTCTATGAGCTTCATGAGTCCCCAGTAGTCTCCCAGAGTCTCATGAGTCTTCATTAGTCTACCTGAGTCTCATGAGTCTCCAGGAGTCTCTTTGATTCTCACGAGTCCCCAGTGTTTCCATTAGTCTGCCTGAGTCTTATGAGTCCCCTTTAGTCTTTATAAGTATCAAGATTCTCGTGAGTCCCAAGTAGTCTCCCTCATTCTCATGAGTCTCCATTAGTCTACCTGAGTCTCATGAGTCTCCAGGAGTCTCTTTGATTCTCATGAGTCACCAGCAGTCTCTATGAGTCTCATGAGCCCCAAGTAGTCTCCCTGATCCTCATGAGTCTCCATTATTTTCCCTGAGTCTCATGAGTCTATGATTCTCTTGAGTCTGATGAATCCACAGTAGTCTTTCTGAGTCTCATGATATCTCAGCAGTCTCTATGAGTCTCATGAGTCCCCAGTAGTTTCCATGAGTCTCATGTGTCTCCATTAGTCTCCTTGAGTCTCATGAGTCCTCATGAGATTCTGAAGAGTCTCATGAGTCCACAGTAGTCTTTCTGAGTCTCATGATATCCCAGCAGTTTCTATGAGTCTCATGAGTCTCCAGTAGTTTCCATGAGTCTCATGAGTTTCCATTAGTCTCCCTGAGTCTCATGAGTCCCTATGAGTCTCTATGATTTTCATGAGTCTCACAGACTACTGGAGATTCATGAGACTCAGTTAGAATAATGGAGACTCATGAGACTCAGGGAGACTTCTGACACTCAGTGAGACTATTGGAGACTCATGAGTCTCAGTGAGACTACCTTGGATTCCTGAGACTCTTGATACTAATAAAGACTAAAGGGGACTCATGAGAATCAGAGAAACTCATGAGACTCAGTAAAACTACTGTGGACTCAAGAGACTCATGAGACTCAGAGAGACTCATAGGGACTCAAGAGACTCAGAAAGGCTACAGTGGACTCTTGAGAATCATAGAGACTCATGGGAACTCATGAGACTAGAGGAGACTACTGGAGACTCATGAGACTCAGTTAGACTAATGGAGACTCATGATACTCAGGGACACTATTGGGGACTCATGAGTCTCAGCGAGACTAATGGAGACTCATGAGACAATGGGAGAGTACTTGGGACTCATGAGAATCTTTATACTAATAAAGACAATAGGGGACTCATGAGATTCAGGAAGAAAAATGGAGACTCATGAGACTCAGGGAGACTATTGGGGAATCATGAATCTCATGGAGACTGCTTGGTAATCATGAGACTCAGAGAATCTACTGGGGACTCCTGAGACTCATTGAGACTGCTGGGTACTCATGAGACTCATGACATTAATAGAGACTCAAAGGGACTCATGAGACTCAGGGAGACTAATGGAGACTCATGAAACTCAGTGAGACTACTGAGGACTTATGAGACTCATAGGGAATCAGAGACTCAGGGAGACTTCTGGGGACTCATCAGACTCAGAATAACTGCTGTGGACTCATGAGATTCTTCAGAATTATAGAGACTCATTGAGGACTCATGAGACTCATAGAGACTGCTGGGATCTCATGAGACTCAGAAAGACTACTGTGGACTCATGAGACTCATGATACTCAGAGAGACTCTTAGGGACTCATGAGACTCAAGGATACTAATGGAGACTCATGAGTCTTTGGGAGAATACTTGGGACTCATGAAGCTCATAGAGACTGCTGGGTACTCATGAGACTCAGAAAGACTACTGTCGACTCATGAGACTCTTGAGAATCATAAAGACTCGTGGGGACTCATGAAACACTGGGAGCCTAATGGAGGCTCATGAGACTCAAGAGACTCAGGGTGACTACTGGGGACTCATGTGAATCATAGAAACTGCTGGGTACTACTGAGACTCGAAGAGATTACTGTGGACTCATGAGACTCAAGGAGACTAACGGAGACTCCTGAGACTCAGGGAGACTTTTGGGGACTCTTGAAGCTCATAGAGACTGCTGGGTACTCATGAGCCTCAGAGAGACTACTGGGGACTCATGAGACTCATAGCGACTGCTGGGTCCCAATGAGACTCAAACAGACTACTGTGGACTCATGAGACTCAGTTAGACTAATGGAGAATCATGAGGCCTAGGGAGACTACTGGGGACTCATGAGACTCTTGATACTGATAAAGACGAAAGGGGACTCATGAAAATCAAAGATACTCATGAGATTCAGAAACACAACTGTGTACTCTTGAGCCTCATGAGTCTCAGAGAGACTCATAGGGAGTCTTGAGACTCAGGGAGACTGATGGGGACTCATGAGACTCAGAAAGACTACTGTAGACTCATGAGACTTTTGTGAATCATAGAGACTCATGGGGACTCATGAGACTCAACCAAACTAATGGAGACTCATGAGATTCAGGGAGACTACAGGGGACTCATTAGACTCATAGAGACTTCTGGGATCTCATGAAACTCAGAAAGTCTACTGTGGACTCATGAGATTCACGAGAATCATAGAGACTCATGGGGAGTCATGAGACTCAGAGAGACTATTTGAGACTCGTGAGACTCACGGAAATTTCTGGGGACTCATGAGTCTCTGAAAGACTACCTTCGACTCATGAGGCTCTTCATAAAAATAAAGACTAAAGGGTACTCATGAGACTTAGAAAGACTTATGAGACTCATGAGACTCCTAGAGACTCATTGTGACTCATGAGACTCAGGGAGACTACTGGGGACTCATGAGACTAATGTGGACTCATAATACTCATGAGAATCACAGAAACTCATCGGGACAAATGATACTCAGGGAGGATATTGGAGACTCATGAGACTCAGGGAGACTTCTGCCAACTCATGAGACTCAAAAAGACTACTGGGTAATCATGAGACAAATAGAGACTATTAGGGACTAATGAGACTCATAGAGACTGCTGGGGACACGTAAGACTCAAAGAGACTCCTGAAGACTGATGAGACTCATGAGACTCATAGAGACTGCTTGGGACTCATAAGACTCAGAATGACTACTGCGGATTCATTAGACTAAGGAGACTCATAGAGATTCTTAGGAATTTATTAGACTCAGGGAGACTACTGGGGACTCATAAGACTCATGAGACTCATGAGACTCATAAAGAATGCTAGGGATTCATTAGAATCAAAAAAACTACTGCGGATTCATGTAAATCAGGTAGAATAATGGATACTCATGAGACTGATGGGGACTCATGAGGCTCTGGGAGACTAATTCGGACTCATGAAACTCAGGGAGACTACTGGGGAGTCATAAAACTCATAGAGACTGCTGGGGATTCATGAGACTCATAGAGTCTGCTGGGGACTCATGAGTCTGAGAAAGACTACTGTGTAATCATGAAACTCATGAGATTCATAAAAACTCCTCTGGACTCATGAGACTCAGGGAGACTACTGGGGACTCATGAGACTCAGTGAGACTACTGGGGACTCATGAGACTCATAGATACTGCTGGGGACTAATGACTCACAGAGACTGCTGGGGAATCATGAGACTCAAAAAGACTTCTGTGGACTCATAAGACTAATGTGCCATCCTGAGACTCCATGAGAATCATATAGACTCATGGGGACTTCTGGGGACTCATAAGACTAATGTGCCATCCTGAGACTCATGAGAATCATATAGACTCATGGCGACTCATGAGTCTCAGGGAGACTAATAGAGCGTCATGAGACTCAGGCAGACTGCTGGGGAGTCATGAGAGTCATAAAGACTTCTGGGGACTCATGAGACTCAAATAGACTTCTGTGGACTTATGAGACTCATGAGAATCATGAGACTCATGGGGACTCATCAGACTCAGGGAGACTACTGGGGACTCACGAGACTCCTAGAGACTGCTGGGGAGTAATGAGACTCACAGAGACTGCTGGGGACTCATGAGTCTCAAAAAGTCTACTGTGGACTTATGAGTCTCATGAGAATCATAGAGACTCCTGGGGACTCATGAGACTCAGGGAGACTAATGGAAACTCATGAGACTCAAAAAGACTACTGGGTAATCATGAGCATCATAGAGACTGCTAGGGACTAATGAGACTCCTAGAGACTGCTGGGGACACATGAGACTCAAAGAGACTACTGGAGACTCATGAGACTCAGAGAGACTACTGGGGACTCATGAGACTCATAGAGACTGCTGGGGACACATGAGACTCAAAGAGACTACTGGAGACTCATGAGACTCAGAGAGACTAGTGGGGTCTTATGAGACTCATAGAGACTGCTGCGGACTCACGAGACTCAAAGAGACTACTGGAGACTCATGCGACACATGAGACTCATAGAAACTGCTTGGGACTCATAACACTCAGTAAGACTACTGCGGATTCATTAGACTAATGAGACTCGTAGAGACCCTTAGGGACTCATGAGACTCAGGGAGACTACTCTGGACTCATGAGACTCATGAGAATCATAAAGACTCATGGGGACTCATGAGACTCAGATATGCTAGTAGAGACTCATGAGACTCAGGGAGACAATTGGGACTCATGAGACTCAGGGAGACTCCTGGGGACTCATTATACTCATAGAGACTTCTGGGGACTCATGAGACTTAGTAAGATTAATGTGCCATCCTGAGACTCATGAGAATCATATAGACTCATGGGGACTCATGAGTTTCAGGGAGACTAATAGAGCATCATGAGACTTAGGCAGACTGCTGGGGAGTCATGAGAGTCATAAAGAGTTCTGGGGACTCATGAGACTCACAAAGACTACTGTGGACTCATGAGACTCATGAGAATCATAGAGACTCATGGGTACTCATGAGACTGCTGGGGACTCGTGAGTCTCAAAAAGTCTACTGTGGACTTATGAGACTCATGAGAATCATAGAGACTCATGGGGACTCATGAGACTCAGGGAGACTAATGGAAACTCATGAGACTCAAAAAGACTACTGGGTAATCATGAGAATCATGGAGACTGCTAGGGACTAATGAGACTCATAGAGACTGCTGGGGACACATGAGACTCAAAGAGACTACTGGAGACTCATGAGACTCAGAGAGACTACTGGGGTCTTATGAGACTCATAGAGACTGCTGCAGACTCACGAGACTCAAAGAGACTACTGGAGACTCATGAGACACATGAGACTCATAGAAACTCCTTGGGACTCATAACACTCAGAAAGACTACTGCGGATTCATTAGACTAATGAGACTCGTAGAGACCCTTAGGGACTCATGAGACTCAGGGAGACTACTCTGGACTCATGAGACTCATGAGAATCATAAAGACTCATGGGGACTCATGAGACTCAGATATGCTAGTAGAGACTCAAGAGACTCAGGGAGACTAATTGAGTCTCATGATACTCAGGAAGACTACAGGGGACTCGAGATACTCATAGAGACTTCTGGGGACTAATGAGACTCACAGAGACTGCTGGGGACTCATGAGGCTCAAAAAGACTACTGTGGACTTATGGGAATGATGAGAGTCATAGAGACTGATGGGGACTCATGAGATTGCTGGGGACTCATGAGACTCAAAAAGACTACTGTGGACTTATGAGATTCATGAAAATCATAGAGACTCATGGGGACTCATCAGTCTTAGGGAGACTACTGGGGACTCATGAGACTCATAGAAACTAATGGAAACTCATGAGATTCAAAAAGACTACTGGGTAATCATGAGACAAATAGAGACTGCTAGGGACTAATTAGACTCATAGAGACTGCTGGGGACACATGAGACTCAAAGAAACTACAGGAGACTCATGAGACTCATGAGAATGAGGGAGACTAATGGAAACTCATGAGACTCAGGAAGTATACTGGGGACTCATTAGACTCATGAGACTCAGAATCATATAGACTCATGGGGACTCAGGAGACTCAGATATACTAGTGGAAATAGACTCAGAAAGACTACTGTGGACTCATGAAACTCACGAGAATCGTAGAGACTCATCGGGACAAATGATACTCAGGTAGACTAATGGAGAATCATGAGACTCTGGGAGTCTACTGGGGACTCATGAGACTCAGGGAGATTTCTCGTGACTCATCTAGAATCAGCGAGACTAATGGAGACTCAGGAGACTCCGGGAGACTACTTGGGACTCTTGAGAATCTTGATACTAATAAAGACTTAAAAAGACTCACGAGACTTAGGGAGACTCCTGGGGTCTCATGAGACCCATAGAGACTGCTGCGGACTCATGAGATTCACAAAGACTACTGGAGACTCATGAAACTGAGGTAGACTAATGGAGAATCATGAGACTCAGGGAGACTACTGGGAACTCATGAGACTCAGGGAGAATACTCGGGACTCATTTAGAATCAGCGAGACTAATGAAGACTCATGAGACTCAGGTAGACTAAAGGAGAATCATGAGATTTAGAGAGACTACTGGGGACTCATGAAAATCATAGAGACTGCTGGGTTCTCATGTGACTCAGAGAGAATACTGGAGACTCATGAGACTCATAGAGACTGCTGGGTACTCATGAGATTCAAAAAGTCTACTGTGGACTCATGAGAGTCAGGTAGACTAATGGAGACTCATGAGGCTGAGAGAGACTACTGGGGACTCATGAGACCTTGCGGGACAGATGGAGACTCATGAGTTTCAGGGAGGCTGCTTGGGACTCATGAGAATCATGATAATTATAAATATGAAATGGTAATCATGAGACTCAGAGACTTATGAGACTCAGAAAGACTACTGCGGACTCATTGGAATGATGAGCCTCATATAGACTGCTGGTTACTCAGAAAGACTACTGTGGACTCATGAGACTCATGAGAATTATAGAGACTCGTGGGGACTCATGAGACTCAGATATACTAATGGAGACTCATTAGACTCCGGGAGACTAATGGAGATTCATGAGACTCAGGGAAACTACTGGGGACTCATGAGACTCAGCGAAACTAATGGAGACTCATGAGACTCAGGGAGACTACATGGGACTGATGAGACTAATAAAGACTAAAGGGGACTCATGAGACTCAGAGACACTCATCAGACTCTAAAAAACTACTGTTGTCTCATGAGACCCGTTAGACTCATAGAGACTCATAGTGACTCATGAGATTCAGGGAGACTGCTGGGGACTCATGAGACTCAGAAAGACTAATGTGGACTCATGAGACTCAGAGACACTCATCAGATACTAAAAAACTGCTGTGGTCTCTTGAGACCTGTTAGACTCATAGAGACTCCCAGTGACTCATGAGACTCGTAGAGACTACTGGGGACTAATGAGAATGTAAGAGGCTACTGGAGACTTCATGAGACTCATTATACTGATAAAGATTAAATGAGAATCAAAATGACTCATGGGGACTCATGAGACTCAAGGAACCTAATGGAAACTCATGAGACTCAGGGAGACTACTGGGGACTCATTATACTCATAGAGACTAATTGGGACTCATGAGACTCAGGGAGACCACTGGGGACTCATGAGACTCATAGAGACTCCTGGAGACTCATGAGACTCATAGAGACTTTTGGGGACTCATGAAACTCAGATATGCTAATGGAGACTCATGAGACTCTGGGAGACTAATTGAGACTCATGAGACTCAGGGAGACTACTGGGGACTCATGAGACTCATAGAGACTGCTGGGGACTAATGAGTCTCACAGAGACTGATGGGGACTTATGAGACTCGTGAGAGTCATACAAACTCATGGGGACTCATGAGACTCAGGGAGACTAATAGAGAATCATGAGATTCAGGCAGACTGCTGGGAAATCATGAGACTCAAAAAGACTACTATGGACTTATGAGATTCATGAGAATCATAGAGACTCATGGGGACTTATGAGACTCAGGGAGACTAATGGAAACTCATGAGATTCAAATAAACTACTGGATAATCATGAGACAAACAGAGACTGCTAGAGACTAATGAGACTCATAGAGACTGCTGGGGACACATGAGACTCAAAGAGACTACTGGAGACTAATGAGACTCAGAGAGACTACTGGGGTCTCATGAGAATCATAGAGGCTGCTGCGGACTCAAGTGACTCAAAGAGACTACTGGAGACTCATGAAACTCATGAGAATCAGGGAGACTAATTGAAACTCATGAGACTCAGGGAACATACTGGGAACTCTTTAGACTCATAGAGACTGCTAGGGACTCTTGAGACTCAGAAAGACTACAGTGCAATCCTGAGACTCATGAGAATCATATAGTCTCATGGGGACTCATGAGACTCAGGGAGACTACTGGAGACTCATGAGACTCATAGAGACTGCTGGGGACTCATTAGACTCGAAGAGACTACTGGAGACTCATGAGACTCAAATAGACTACTGGAGACTCATGAGACTCAGAGAGACTACTGGGGACTCATGAGACTCATAGAGTCTTCTGGAGATTCATGAGACTCAAAAAAATTTTTGGGGACTCATGAGACTCAGCGAGACTAATGAAATTTCATGAGAATCAGGGAGATTACTTGGGACTCATGAGACTCTTGATACTAGTAAAGACTAAACGAGACTCACGAGACTCAGAGAGACTCATGAGTCTCAGAAAGACTACTGTCGTCTCATGAGACTTGAGAATCATAAACTCACGGGGACTCATGAGACTCAAGGTGACTAAAAGAGACTCATGAGACTCAAGTAGGCTATAGGAGAATCATGAGACTCATAGAGACTGCTGGGGACTCATGAGACTCAGAAAGGCTACTGTGAACTCATGAGACTCATGAGACTCAGAGAGACTACTGGGAACTCATTGGAATCATTGAGACTGCTTGGGACTAATGAGACTCAAAGAGACTCATGGGGACTCATGAGACTCAGGGAGACCAATGGAGACACATGAGACTCAGGGAAACTAGTGGGGACTCATGAGACACAACAGGACTAATAGAGACTCATGAGAGTCAGGGAGACAACTTGGGACTCGAGATTCTAGATACTAATAATGACTAAAAGAGACTCCTGTGACTCAGAGAGACTCCTGAGACTCAGAGAGACTACTGGGAACTCATTGGAATCATAGAGACTGCTGGGGACTCATAAGTCAAAGAAATACTACTGTGGACTCGTGAGAGTCAGGTAGACTAATGGGGACTCATGAGACTCATGGGGACTCATGAGACTTTGGCAGACTAAAGGAGACTCATGAGACTCAGAGAGTCTACTGGGAACTCATTGGAATCATTGAGACTGCTTGGGACTAATGAGACTCAAAGAGACTCATGGGGACTCATGAGACTCAGAGAGACTAATGGAGAATCATGAGACTCAGGGAGACTACTGGGGAATCATGAGACTCCACAAGACTAATGGAGACTCATTGAGATTCAGGGAGACAACTTGGGACTCGAGATTCTGGATACTAATAAAGACTAAAGGAGACTCATGAAACTCAGAGAGACTCAGAGAGACTGATGGACACTCATGAGGCTGAGGGAGACTACTGGGGACTCATGAGACTCTGCGGGACTAATGGAGACTCATGAGTTTCAGGGAGGCTGCTTGGGACTCATGAGAATCATGATAATGATAAACATTAAATGGCAATCATGAGACTCAGAGACTCATTAGACTCAGAAAGACTACTGCGGACTCATTAGACTGATGAGACTCGTAGAGACTGCTGGGTACTCAGAAAGACTACTGTGGACTCATGAGACTCATGAGAATCGTAAAGACTCATCGGGACAAATGATACTCAGGGAGACTAATGGAGACTCATGAGACTCAGGGAGACTGCTGGGTACTCATGAGATTCAAAGAGTCTACTGTGGACTCCTGAGAGTCAGGTAGACTAATGGACACTCATGAGGCTGAGGAAGACTACCGGAGACTCATGAGACTCTGCGGGACTAATGGAGACTCATGAGAATCAGGGAGACTACTTGCGACTCATGAGACTAATAACGACTAAAGGGGACTTATGAGACTCAGAAACACTCATCAGACTCTAAAAAACTACTGATGTCTCATGAGACCCGTTAGACTCATAGAAACTCATAGTGAATCATGAGATTCAGGGAGACTGCTGGGGACTCATGAGACTCAGAAAGACTCATGAGACTCAGAGACACTCATCCGATACTAATAAACTGCTGTGGTCTCTTGAGACCTGTTAGATTCATGAGACTCAGGGAGACTAATGGAGATTCATGAGACTCAGGGAGTCTAGTGGGACTCATAGAAACTACTGGGGACTAATGAGAATGTAAGAGGCTACTGGAGACTTCTTGGGACTCATGAGACTCAGAAAGACTACTGTGGACTCATGAGACTGATGAGAATCATACAGAGTCATGGGGACTCATGAGACTCAGATATACTAATGGAGACTCATGAGACTCAGGGAGACTAATGGAGACTCATGAGACTCAGGGAGTCTACTTGGGACTCATGAGATTCTCAATACTAATAAAGACTCAAGGGAACTCATGAGACTCAGAGAGACTCAAAGGGACTCATGAGACTCAGGAACACTCCTGGGGACTCATGAGGCTCAGAAAGACTACTGTCGACTCATGAGCCTCATAGAGACTGATGGGACTCATGAGACTCAAAGAGACTACTGGAGACTCATAAGACTCAGGTAGACTAATAGAGACTCATGAGTATCTGAGAGACTACTGGGGACTCATGAGACTCCGCGAGGCTAATGTAGACTCATGAGACTCAGGGAAACTCCTGGGGACTCATGAGATTCAGAGTCTTCTGGGGACTAAGGAGACTCAGAAAGATTTCTGTGGACTCATTAGACTCAGCGAGACTAATGGAGACTCATGAAACTCAGGGAGACTACTTGGGACTCATGAGACTCTTGATACTAATAAAGACTGAAGGGGACTCATGAGACTCAGAGAGAATCATGAGACTCAGACTACTGTGGACTCATGAGACTCAGAAAGTTTACTGTGGACTCATGAGACCCATGAGAATCACAGAGTATCATGAGGACTCATGAGACTCAGGGAGTCTAATGGAGACTCATGAGACTCATAGAGACTGCTGGGGACTCATTAGACTCGAAGAGACTACTGGAGACTCATGAGACTCAGAGAACCTACTGGGGACTCATTAGACTCATAGAGACAGGTGGGAATTCATGAGAATCAAAGAGACTACTGGAGACTCATGAGACTCAAATAGACTATTGGAGACTCGTGAAACTCAGAGAGACTACAGGGGACTCATGAGACTCCTAGAGTCTTCTGGGGACTCATTAGACTCAGCGAGACTAATGGAGACTCATGAAACTCAGGGAGTCTGCTTGGGACTCATGAGACTCATTATACTGATAAAAATAAATTTTGAATCATGCGAATCAGAGAGACTCATGAGACTCAGGAAGACTACTGTGGACTCATGAGACTCATGAGACTCGTAGATAATCATAGGGACTCAAGAGACTCTGGGAGTCTAATGGTGACTCATTAGACTCAGGGAGACTAATAGAGACTTATGAGACTCAGGCAGACTGCTGCGGAATCATGAGACGAATAGAGACGGCTAGGGACTCATGAGACTCAGAAACGCTACTGTGAACTCATGAGACTCCTGAGACTCAGAGAGACTACTGGGAACTCATTGGAATCATTGAGACTGCTTGGGACTAATGAGACTCAAAGAGACTCATGGGGACTCATGAGACTCAGGGAGACCAATGGAGACACATGAGACTCAGGGAAACTAGTGGGGACTCATGAGACACAACAGGACTAATAGAGACTCATGAGAGTCAGGGAGACAACTTGGGACTCGAGATTCTAGATACTAATAATGACTAAAAGAGACTCCTGTGACTCAGAGAGACTCCTGAGACTCAGAGAGACTACTGGGAACTCATTGGAATCATAGAGACTGCTGGGGACTCATAAGTCAAAGAAATACTACTGTGGACTCGTGAGAGTCAGGTAGACTAATGGGGACTCATGAGACTCATGGGGACTCATGAGACTTTGGCAGACTAAAGGAGACTCATGAGACTCAGAGAATTCTGGAAAGACTACTGGGGACTCATGAGACTCATAGAGACTACTGGGGATTCATGAACCACATAGAGACCACTGTAGACTCATGAGACTCATGAGAATTATGGAGACTCAAGGGGACTCAAGTGACACAGGGAGACTAATGGAGACTCATGAGACTGAAGGAGACTTATGGTGACTCATGTGACTCAGGTAGACTAATGGAGACTCTTGAGATTGAGGAGAATACTGGGAACTCGTGACACTCAGCGAGAATAATGGAGACTCATGAGTCTCAGGGAGTCTACTTATGAGATTCTTGGTACTAATAATGACTAAAGGGGACTCATGAGACTCAGAGAGACTCATTAGACTCAGAAAGACTACTGTGAACTCTTGAGAGTCAGGTAGACTAATGGAGACTCATTAGACTCAGGGGGACTCATGAGACTTTGGGAGACTAAAGGAGACTCATGAGACTCATAGAGAATGCTAGGGTCTCATGAGATCCAGAAAGACTACTGTGGACTCATGAGACTCATGAGATTAATAGATAATCACGAAGCCACAAGAGACTCAGGGAGACTACTGGGGACTCATGAATCTCAAAAAGACTACTGGGGATTCATCAGTCTCAGCGAGATTAATGGATACTCATGAGACTCAGGGAGACTTCTTGGAACTCATGAGAATCTTGATACTGATAAAGACTAAAAGGGACTCATGGGGACTCATGAGTCTTTGGCAGACTAAAGGAGACTCATGAGATTCATAGAGAATGCTAGGGTCTCATGAGATCCAGAAAGACTACTGTGGACTCATAACACTTGAGAATTATAGACTCATGAGGACTCATGAGACTCAAGGAGAGTAATGGAAACTCATGAGACTCAGGGAGACTATTGGGGACTCATCAGATTCATAGAAACTGCTGGGGACTCATCAGACTCTGGGAGATTAATGGAGATTTATGAGAATTCGGAAGACTTCTGGGGACTCATGAGACTCAGAAAGCCTACTGTGGACTCATGAGATACATAAGAATCATAGTGACTCCTGGAGACTCATGAGAGTAAGGGAGACTACTTGAAACTCCGAAAGACTAGTGCGGACACAAGAGACTTGAGAATCATAAACTCATGGGGACTCATGAGGCTCAAGGAGAGTATTGGAGACTCATGTGTCTCATGGAGTCTATATTGCACTCATGAGTATCAATGAGACTCATGGGGACTCATGAGACTCAGGGAGACTATTGGGGAATCAAAAGCCTCATAGAGACTGCTGGGGACTCATGCAACTCCGAAAGACTACTGCGGACACATTAGGCTTGAGAATTATAGACTGATGGGGACTCACCTGGCTCAAGGAGACTATTGGAGACTCATTAGTCTCATGGAGTCTATTGGGGACTCATGAGTATCAATGAGACTCATGGGGACTCATGAGACTCAGGGTAACTAGTGGAGAGTCATGACACTGAGGGAGACTTCTGGGATCTCATGAGACTCAGAAAGACTACTGCGGACTCATGAGACTCACGAGAATCATTGAGAATCATGGGAACTGATGAAACTCAGGAAGAGTAATTGAGACTCATGAGACTCAGGGAGACTTCTGGGAACTCATGAGACTCAGGATGACTACTGTGGACTCATGAGACTGACGTGAATCATAGACTCATGGGGACTCATGAAATTCAGGGAGAGTAAGGGAGACTCATGAGACTCAGGGAGACTACTGGGGACTGATGAGACTCAAAGAGTCTACTGTGGACTCATAAGACTCAGGTAGACTAATTGAGACTCGAGACTCAGGGAGACTGCTTGGTACTCATGTACTAATAAAGACTCATAGGCACTTATGAGACTCAGGGAGACTAATGGAGGCTCATGAGACTCAAGAAGACTACTGGGGTCTTATGAGTCTCAGCGAGACAAATGGAGACTCATTAGACTCAGGGAGACTCCTGGGGATTACTCTCATGAGTCTCCAGGAGTCACTATGATTCTCAGGTAACTCATGAGTCCACAGTAGTCTTTCTGAGTCTCATGAGTCCCCAGCAGTCTCTCTGAGTCTCATGAGTCCCTTTAGTTTTTATTTGTATCAAGATTCTCATGATTCCGCTGTAATATACCTGAGACTCAGGAATCCCCATGAGTATGATTCTCATGAGTCTCATGATCACCATTAGTTTCGCTAATTCTCATGAGTTCCCAGTAGTCTCCCGGAGTCTCATGAGTCTCCATTACTCTCCCTGAGTCTCATCAGTCCCCAGTAGTCTCCCTGAGTGTCATGACTCTCCACTAGTTTCCCTGAGGGACTCAAGAGACTCATAGAGACTGCTGGGGACTCATAAGTCAAAGAAATTCTACTGTGGACTCATGAGAGTCAGGTAGACTAATGGGGACTCAAGAGACTCATGGGGACTAATGAGACTTTGGCAGACTAAAGGAGACTCATGAGACTCGTAAAGAATTCTCGGTCTCATGAGATCAAGTGTCTGCTGGGGACTCAAGAGACTCAAAGAGACTACAGGAGACTCATCAGATTTAGAGAGACACCTGGGGACTCATGAGAATTGTAGAGACTCCTGGAGACTAATTAGTCTCAAAAAGACTACTGGGGACTCATGAGTCTCAGCGAGACTAATGGATACTCATGAGACTCGGTGAGACTTCTTGGGAGAATCTTGATACTAATAAAGACTAAAAGGGACTCATGAGACTCAGGGAGACTAATGGAGACTATTGAGACTCAGGGAGACTACTGGGGACTCATGAAGCACATAGAGACTGCTGCGTACTCATGAGACTAAGATAGTCTACTGTGGACTCATGAGACTTGGGTATACTAATGGAGACTCATGAGGCTGAAGGAGACTTCTGGGGACTCATGAGACTCCGGGAGAGTAATGAGTCTACTGTGGACTCATGAGATTCAGGGAGAGTAATGGAGACTCAAGAGTCTCAGAGAGACTACTTGGGACTCATGAGACTCAAAGTGTCTGCTGGGGACTCATAAGTCAAAAGAAATACTACTGTGGACTCATGAGAGTCAGGTAGACTAATGGGGACTCATGAGACTCATGGGGACTCATGAGATTTTGGCAAACTAAAGGAGACTCATGAGACTCATAGAGAATGCTGGGTTTCATGAGATCCAGAAAGACTAATGTGGACTCACGAGACTCATGAGAATAATAGAGAATCATGAGGACTCATGAGACTCAGGGAGACTACTGGGGACTCATGAGACTCATAGAGACTACTTGGGACTCATGAACCTCATAGAGACTACTGTGGACTCATGAGACTCATGAGAATCATGGAGACTCAAGGGACTCAAGTGACTCAGGGAGACTAATGGAGACTCATGAGACTGAAGGAGACTTATGGTGACTCATGTGACTCAGGTAGACTAATGGAGACTTTTGAAATTGAGGAGACTACTGGGAACTCGTGAGACTCAGCGAGACTAATGGAGACTCATGAGACTCAGAGTGATTGCTTGGTATTCATGAAACTCATGATACTAATAAAGACTCATAGCTACTCATGAGACTCAGGGAGATTAATGGAGACTCATGAGACTTAAGAAGACTACTGGAGTCTCATGAGACTCAGTGAGACTAATGGAGAATCATGAGTCTCACGGAGTCTACTTGAGTTTCTTTGTACTAATAAAGACTAAACGGGACTCGTGAGACTCAGAGAGTCTCATGAGACTCAAAAAGACTGCTGGGGACTCATAACACTGGAGAATCATAGACTCATGAGGACTCATGATACTCAACGAGACTAATGGAGACTCATGAGAATCAGGGGGACTACTTGGGACTCATGAGACTCTTGATACTAATAAAGACTAAAGGAGACTCATGAGACTCTGCCAGACTCATGAGACTTACAAAGAATACTGTCGACTCATGAGACTTGAGAATCATAGACGCATGGAGACTCATGAGGCTCAAGGAGAGTATTGGAGACTCATGAGTCTCATGGAGTCTATATGGGACTCATAAGTAGCAATGAGATTCATGGGGACTCATGAGACTCAGGAAGACAAGTGGAGAGTCATGACACTCAGGGAGACTACTGGGGACTGATGAGACTCAAAGAGTCTACTGTGGACTCATAAAACTCAGGTAGACTAATGGAGACTCATGAGACTCAGGGAGACTTCATGGTACTCATGAGACTCAGGGAGACTAATGGAGACTCATGAGACTCAGGGAGACTCCTGGGGACTCATGAGACTCAGAGAGAGTAATGGAGACTCAAGAGTCTCAGAGACTACTTGGGACTCATGAGACTCAAAGTGTCTGCTGGGGACTCATTAGACTCCAAGAGACTACTGGAGACTCATGAGATTCAGAGAGACTCCTGGGGACTCATGAGAATCGTAGATTCCTGGGGAATCATGAAGCTCATAGAGACTGCTGCGTACTCATGAGCCTAAGAGAGTCTACTGTTGACTCAGGAAACTCAGGTAGACTAATGGAGACTCATGAGGCTGAGGGAGACTTCTCGGGACTCATGAGACTCAGCGAGACTAATGGAGAATCATGAGACTCAGGGTGACTGTTTGGTTCTCATGAAACTCATGATACTAATAAAGACTCATAGGCACTCATGAGACTCAGAGACTCATGAGACTCGTGAGACTCATATGGACTCATGAGACTCAGGGAGACTTCTGGGGACTCCTGAGACTCATGAGAATCATAGAGACTCATGGGGATTCATGAGACTCAGGTAGACTACTGGGTAATCATGAGAATGATAGAGACTTTTGGGGACTCATGAGACTCAAAGAAACTTCTGCAGACTCATGAGACTCAGCGAGTCTCATGGAGAATCATTACACTCTGGGAGACTACATGGGTTTCATGAGACTTTTCATACTAATGAAGGCTGAAGGGTACTCATGAGACTCAGAGAGACTCTTGAGACTCAGAAAGACTACTGTGGACTCCTGAGACTCATGAGACTGAGAGGCTCATAGGAAATCATGAAACTCAGGGAGACAGCAGGGGGCTCATGAGACTCAGAAAGACTACTGTGGACTCAACACTTGAGAATCATAGACTTATGAGGACTCATGAGATTCAGGGAGACTTCTGGTTACTCATGAGACTCGGAGAGATTAGTAGAGACTCATGAGTATCCGGGAGACTTCTGGGGACTCATGAGACTCATGAGAATCATAGAGACTCATGGGGATTCATGAGACTCAGGTAGACTACTGGGTAATCATGAGAATGATAGAGACTTTTGGGGACTCATGAGACTCAAAGAAACTTCTGCAGACTCATGAGACTCAGCGAGTCTCATGGAGAATCATTACACTCTGGGAGACTACATGGGTTTCATGAGACTTTTCATACTAATGAAGGCTGAAGAGTACTCATGAGACTCAGAGAGACTCTTGAGACTCAGAAAGACTACTGTGGACTCCTGAGACTCATGAGACTGAGAGGCTCATAGGAAATCATGAAACTCAGGGAGACAGCAGGGGGCTCATGAGACTCAGAAAGACTACTGTGGACTCAACACTTGAGAATCATAGACTTATGAGGACTCATGAGATTCAGGGAGACTTCTGGTTACTCATGAGACTCGGAGAGATTAGTAGAGACTCATGAGTATCCGGGAGACTTCTGGGGACTCATGAGACTCAAATAGACTATTGGAGACTCAAGAGACTGAGGGGGACAAATGGATGCTCCTGAGACTCAAGGAGACTACTGGGAACTCATGAGAATCAGCGAAACTAATGGAGATCATGAGACTCATGAGAATCATACTCATGAGAATTCCAGAGTCTCAGGTATACTACTGCGGAATCATGAGAATCATAGAGACAACTGTGGACTCATGAGACTCAAGAGACTACTGGAAACTCAAGAGAGTCAGGTAGATTAAGGGAGTCTCATGAGACTCAGGGAGACTTCTGGAGACTCATGAGACTCAAAGAGACTGCTGGGTTCTCATGAGACTCATACAGACAGCTGTGGACTCATGAGATTTAGAAAGACCACTTATGTCATGAGACGCATGACAATCATAGACTCATGGGGACTCATGAGACTCAGGGAGACTATTGGGGACTCATTCGACTCAGCTAAACTAATGGAGACTCATGAGAATAAGGGAGACAAATGGAGACTCCTGACACTCAGGGAGACTACTGGGTACTAATGAGAATCAGCGAAACTAAAGGAGATGATGAGACTCAGGGGAAATACTTGGGACTCATGAGATTCTTGATACTAATAAAGACTAAAGGGGACTCATTAGTCTTAGAGACTCATGAGACACAGAGAAACTCATGAGACTCGTGAGACTCATAGGGACTCATGAGACTCAGGGAAACTATTGGTGACTCAAGAATCTCAGGGAGACTAGTGGAGAGTCATGACACTCAAGGAGACTACTGGGGACTCATGAGACTAAGAGACTGCTGGGGTCTCTTGAGACTCAAATATACTAACGGAGACTCATGAGACTCAGGTAGACTAATGCAGACTCATGAGACTCAGGGAGACTCCTGGGGATTACTCTCATGAGTCTCCTGGAGTCACTATTACTCTCATGTATCTCATGAGTCCACAGTAGTCTTTCTGAGTCTCATCAGTCCCTTTATTCTTTATTTGTATCAAGATTCTCATGATTCCGCTGTAATATACCTTAGACTCAGGAATCCCCATGAGTATGATTCTCATGAGTCTCCAGTAGTCTCCCGGAGTCTCATGAGTCTCCATTACTCTCCCTGAGTCTCATGAGTCCCCATGAGTCTGTACGATTATCGTGAGTCTCATGAGTCCACAGTAGTCTTTCTGAGTCTCATTAGTTCCCAGAAGTCTCCCTCAGCCTCATGAGTTTCCATTAGTCTACCTGAGTCTCATGAGTCCACAGTAGACTCTTTGAGTCTCATCAGTCCCCAGTAGTCTGTCATGACTCTCCACTAGTCTCCTGAGGGACTCATGACCATCGTAGAGACTCCTGGGGACTAATTAGTCTCAAAGAGACTACTGGGGACTCATGAGTCTCAGCAAGACTAATAGATACTCATGACACTCAGGGAGACTTCTTAGGACTCATGAGAATCTTGATACTAATAAAGACTAAAAGGGATTCCTGAGACTCAGAGAGACTCATAACACTTAGACAGACTACTGTTGAGTCATGAGACTTGTGACACTCATAGAGACTCATATAGGGACTCATGAGACTGAGGGAGGCTTCTGCGAACTCATGAAACTCAGAAAAACTACTGTGGACTCATGAGACTCACGAGAATCATACAAACTCAGGGGACTCATGAGACTCAGGGAGAGTAATGGAGACTCAAGAGTCTCAGAGACTACTTGGGACTCACGAGACTCAAAGTGTCTGCTGGGGACTCATAAGACTCAAAGAGACTACTGGAGACTCATGAGATTCAGAGAGACTCCTGGGGACTCATTAGAATCGTAGAGACTCCTGAGGACTAATGAGTCTCTAACAAGACAAATGGATACTCATGAGACTCAGTGAGACTTCTTGGGACTCATGAGACTCAGGGAGAGTAATGAGTCTACTGTGGACTCATGAGACTCAGGGAGAGTAATGGAGACTCAAGAGTCTCAGAGAGACTACTTGGGACTCATGAGACTCAAAGTGTCTGCTGGGGACTCATAAGTCAAAGAAATACTACTGTGCACTCATGAGACTTTGGCAGACTAAAGGAAACTCATGAGACTCAGGGTGTCTGCTTGGTATTCATGAAACTCATGATACTAAGAAAGACTCATAGGTACTCATGAGACTCAGGGAGAGTAATGGATGCTCATGAGACTTAAGAAGGCTACTGGGGTCTCATGAGACTCAGCGAGACTAATGGAGAATCATGAGTCTCAGGGAGTCTACTTGAGATTCTTTGTACTAATAAAGACTAAAGGGGACTCATGAGACTCAGAGAGACACAGAGACTCAGAAAGACTGCTGGGGACTCATAACACTTGAGAATCATAGACTCATGAGGACTCATGAGACTCAATCAGACTAATGGAGACTCATGAGACTCAGGGAGACTATTAGGGAATCAAAAGCCTCATAGAGACTGCTGGGGACTCATGCGACTCCGAAAGACTACTGCGGACACATTAGGCTTGAGAGTTATAGACTGATGGGGACTCACCAGGCTCAAAAACACTATTGGAGACTCACTAGTCTCATGAAGTCTGTTGGGGACTCATGAGAATCAATGAGACTCATGGGGACTCATTAGACTCAGGGAAACTAGTGGAGAGTCATGACACTCAGGGAGACTTCTGGGAACCCATGAGACTCAGAAAGACTCCTGTGGACTCATGAGACTCACGAGAATCATAGAGAATCATGGGAACTGATGAGACTCCAGGAGAATAATGGAGACTCCTGAGACTCAGTGAGACTACTGGGAACTCTTGAGAATCAGCGAAACTAATGGCGATCATGAGACTCATGAGAATCACACACATGGGAATTCCTGAGTCTGAGGTATACTACTGCGGAATCATGAGAATCATAGAGACAACTGTGGACTCATGAGACTCAAAGAGACTACTGGAAACTCCGAGAGTCAGGTAGATTAAGGGAGTCTCATGAGACTCAGGTAGACTTCTGGAGACTCATGAGACTCAAAGAGACTACTGGGTACTCATGAGACTCAAGGAGACAACTGGAAACTCAAGAGAGTCAGGTAGATTAAGGGAGTCTCATGAGACTCAGGTAGACTTCTGGATACTCATGAGACTCAAAGAGACTACTGGGTACTCATGAGACTCATAGAGACTGCTTGGGACTCAAGAGACTCAGAAAGACTACTGTAGTCTGATGAGTCTCTTCACAATCTGAGATAGTGCTGCGGACTCATGAGACTCAGCGAGTCTCATGGGAATCATGAGACTCAGGGAGACTACTTGGGACTCATAGACTCTTGATACTAATAAAGACTAAGGGGGACTCATGTGACTCAGAGAGACTCATGAGACTCAGCTAGACTAATGGAGACTCATGAGACTCATGGAGACTGCTGGGTATTCATAAGACAAAGAAATGCTACTGTTGACTCATGAGACTCATGAGATTGAGTGAGACTACTGGGGACTCATGTGACTCATACAGACAGCTGTGGACTCATGAGAATCAGAAAGACCACTTATGTCATGAGACGCATGACAATCATAGACTCATGGGGACTCATGAGACTCAGGGAGACTATTGGAGACTCATGCGACTCAGCTAAACTAATGGAGACTCATGAGACTAAGGGAGACAAATGGAGACTCCTGACACTCAGGGAGACTACTGGGTACTAATGAGAATCAGCGAAAGTAAGGGAGATGATGAGACTCAGGGGAAATACTTGGGACTCATGAGATTCTTGATACTAATAAAGACTAAAGGGGACTCATTAGTCTCAGAGTCTCATGAGACTCAGAGAAACTCATGAGACTCGTGAGACTCATAGGGACTCATGAGACTCAGGGAGACTATTGGAGACTCAAGAGTCTCAGGGAGACTAGTGGAAAGTCATGACACTCAAGGAGACTACTGGGGACTCATGAGACTAATAGAGACTCTTGAGACTAATAGGGACTCTTGAGACTCAAATATACTACCGGAGACTCATGAGGCTCTGCTAGACTAATGGAGCCTCATTAGTCTCAGGAAGACTGCTTGGGACTCATGAGTTTCATGAGTCCCCATGAGTCTATGATTCTCATGAGTCTCATAAGTCCACAGTAGACTCATTGATTCTCATGAGTCCCCAGCTGTTTCTATGAGTCTCATCAGTCCCCAGTAGTCTCCCTGAGTCTCTTGAGTGTCAATTAGGCTCCCTGAGTGTGATGAGTCTCCAAGTGTATAATGAGTCTCAGGATTGCACAGTAGTCTTTCTGAGTCTCATGAGTCCCCATCTGTCTCTATGAGTTTCATGATTCCCCAGCCGTCGGCCAGAGTCTCATGAGTCCCTATCAGTCTCCCGGAGTCTCATGAGTCCCTATGAGTCTTTCTAATTCTCATGAGTCTCATGAGTTCTGAGTAGTCTCCCTGAGTCTCATGAGTCTCCATTAGTCTACCTGAGTCTCACGAGTCTCCATGAGCCTTTTTCTCAGGAGACACATGAGTCTACAGTAGTATTACTGAGTCTCATGAGTCCCCAGCAGTCGGCCTGAGTCTCATGAGTCTCCATTAGTCTACCTGAGTTTCACGAGTCTCCATGAGCCTTTTTCTCAGGAGACACATGAGTCTACAGTAGTATTACTGAGTCTCATGAGTCCCCAGCAGTCGGCCTGAGTCTCATGAGTCCCTATTAGTCTCCCTGAGTCTCACGAGTGTCCAATATTCTTGCTTAGTCTCACGAGTCTCCAGTAGACTCCCTGAGTCTCATGAGTTCTCATGATACTCTCTGATTCTCATGGGTCTCATGAGTCCACCGTAAACTTTCAGAGTCATGAGTCTACAGTAGTCTGAGTCTAATGATTCTCTCGGAGTCTCATGAGTCCCAATCCGTCTTTATTAGTATCAAGAGTCACATGAGTCTACAGTAGTTTTGCTGAGACTCATGAGTCCCCCGGAGTCTCCCTGAGTCACTTGAGTCCCTTTGAGTCCTCTGAGTCTCATGACTTCCCTCAGTCTTTATTAGTATGAAGAATCTCAAGTCCCAATCCCAAGTAGTCTCCCTGAGTCTCACGAGTCTCCATTAGTATCGCTGAGTCTGATGAGTCTTGAGTAGTCTCCCTGAGTCTCATAAGTCTCCATTAGTCTACCTGAGTCTCATGAGTCTACAGCAATTTCTTTTAGTCTCATTAATCACAGGATGAGTCTCGTGAGTCCCCACTAGTCTCCCTGAGTCTCATGCATCACCATTAGACTCCCAGAGTCTCATGAGTTTCTATGAGTCCCTACGAGTCTGATGAGTCTCATGAGTCCCCAGTAGTCTCCCTGAGTCTCATGAGTGTCAATTAGGCTCCCTGAGTGTCATGAGTCTCCTCTAGTATATCTGACTCATGAGTCCCCATGAGTCTCTAATTCTCATGAGACTCTTGAGTCTCATGTAGTCTTTCTGAGTCTCATGAGTCCTTAGCTGTCTCTATGAGTCTCATCATTCCTGAGCAGTCGGCCTGAGTCTCATGAGTCCCTATAAGTCTCCCTGAGTCACATGAGACCCCATGAGTCTAATGAGTCTCAGAATTGCATAGTAGTATTTCTGAGTCTCATGAGTACCCTGCTGTCTCTATGAGTCTCATGATTCCCCAGCAGTCGGCCAGAGTCTCATGAGTCTCTATCAGTCTCCCTGAGTCTCATCAGTCCCCATGAGTATAATGAGTCTCAGGATTGCACAGTAGTCTTTCTGAGTCTAATGAGTCCCCAGCGATCTCTGAGTTTCATGATTCCCCAGCAGTCGACCTGAGTCTCACGAGTCCCTATCAGTTTCCCGGAGTCTCATGAGTCACCATGAGTCTTTATGATTCTCATGAGTCTCATGAGTCCACAGTAGTCTTTCTGAGTCTCATGAGTACCCAGCAGTCTTTTAGGGGCTTCATGAGTCCCCAGTAGTCTTCCTAAGTCTAATGAGTCCCTTTTAGTCTTTATTAGTATCAAGATTCTCATGAGTCCCAAGTAGTATCCCTGATCTCATGAGTCTCCTTTAGTCTCCCTGAGTCTCATGAGTCTCCAGTAGTCTCCTTGAATCTCATGAGTCTCCTTGAGTCTCTACGATTGTCAAGTCTCATTAGTCCACAGTAGTCTTTCTGAGTCTTATGAGATCCCTGCTGTCTCTGAGTCTCATGATTCCCCTTGAGTCTTTATTTGTATCAAGCATCTCGTGATTCCCAAGTAGTCTCCCTGATCTCATGAGTCACCATTAGTCTCGCAGTCTCATGAGTCCTGAGTAGTCTCCCTGAGTCTCATGAGTCTCCCGCAGTTTCTATGAGTCTAAGGATTCCCCAGCAGTCTGCTTGAGTCTCCTGAATCTCATGAATCTCCAATAGTCTCTCTGAGTCTCATGAGTCTCCATTAGTCTACCTGAGTCTCATGAGTCTCCAGTGGTCTCTTTCAGTCTCATGAGTCCCCAGCCGTCTCTATGAGTCTCATGATTCCCCAGTAGTCTCCCTGAGTCTCAAGAGTCCACAGTAGACTTTCTGAGTCTCCTGAGTCCCAACAAGCGTCCATGAATCTCATGAGTCCCCAGTAGTCTCCCTCAGCCTCCTGAGTCTCCATTAGTCTCGCTGATTCTCATGAGTCTGCAGTAATCTTTCTGAGTCTTATGAGTCTCCAGCAGTCTCTATGAATCTCATGATTCCCCAGCAGTCTTCCTGAGTCTCACGAGTCTCTATTAGTCTCCCTGAGTCTAATGAGTCCCCATGAGACTATATGATTCTCATGAGTCACAGGATTGCACAGTAGTCTTACTGAGTCTCATGAGTCCCTAGCAGTCTCTGTGAGTCTCATTAGTCCCCAGTAGTCTCTAATTAGACTCCCTGAGTCTCATGAGTCTCCACTAGTATATGTGAGACTCATGAGTCATATGTGAGACTCATGAGAATCACACACATGGGAATTCCTGAGTCTGAGGTATACTACTGCGGAATCATGAGAATCATAGAGACAACTGTGGACTCATGAGACTCAAAGAGACTACTGGAAACTCCGAGAGTCAGGTAGATTAAGGGAGTCTCATGAGACTCAGGTAGACTTCTGGAGACTCATGAGACTCAAAGAGACTACTGGGTACTCATGAGACTCAAGGAGACAACTGGAAACTCAAGAGAGTCAGGTAGATTAAGGGAGTCTCATGAGACTCAGGTAGACTTCTGGATACTCATGAGACTCAAAGAGACTACTGGGTACTCATGAGACTCATAGAGACTGCTTGGGACTCAAGAGACTCAGAAAGACTACTGTAGTCTGATGAGTCTCTTCACAATCTGAGATAGTGCTGCGGACTCATGAGACTCAGCGAGTCTCATGGGAATCATGAGACTCAGGGAGACTACTTGGGACTCATAGACTCTTGATACTAATAAAGACTAAGGGGGACTCATGTGACTCAGAGAGACTCATGAGACTCAGCTAGACTAATGGAGACTCATGAGACTCATGGAGACTGCTGGGTATTCATAAGACAAAGAAATGCTACTGTTGACTCATGAGACTCATGAGATTGAGTGAGACTACTGGGGACTCATGTGACTCATACAGACAGCTGTGGACTCATGAGAATCAGAAAGACCACTTATGTCATGAGACGCATGACAATCATAGACTCATGGGGACTCATGAGACTCAGGGAGACTATTGGAGACTCATGCGACTCAGCTAAACTAATGGAGACTCATGAGACTAAGGGAGACAAATGGAGACTACTGGGTACTAATGAGAATCAGCGAAAGTAAGGGAGATGATGAGACTCAGGGGAAATACTTGGGACTCATGAGATTCTTGATACTAATAAAGACTAAAGGGGACTCATTAGTCTCAGAGTCTCATGAGACTCAGAGAAACTCATGAGACTCGTGAGACTCATAGGGACTCATGAGACTCAGGGAGACTATTGGAGACTCAAGAGTCTCAGGGAGACTAGTGGAAAGTCATGACACTCAAGGAGACTACTGGGGACTCATGAGACTAATAGAGACTCTTGAGACTAATAGGGACTCTTGAGACTCAAATATACTACCGGAGACTCATGAGGCTCTGCTAGACTAATGGAGCCTCATTAGTCTCAGGAAGACTGCTTGGGACTCATGAGTTTCATGAGTCCCCATGAGTCTATGATTCTCATGAGTCTCATAAGTCCACAGTAGACTCATTGATTCTCATGAGTCCCCAGCTGTTTCTATGAGTCTCATCAGTCCCCAGTAGTCTCCCTGAGTCTCTTGAGTGTCAATTAGGCTCCCTGAGTGTGATGAGTCTCCAAGTGTATAATGAGTCTCAGGATTGCACAGTAGTCTTTCTGAGTCTCATGAGTCCCCATCTGTCTCTATGAGTTTCATGATTCCCCAGCCGTCGGCCAGAGTCTCATGAGTCCCTATCAGTCTCCCGGAGTCTCATGAGTCCCTATGAGTCTTTCTAATTCTCATGAGTCTCATGAGTTCTGAGTAGTCTCCCTGAGTCTCATGAGTCTCCATTAGTCTACCTGAGTCTCACGAGTCTCCATGAGCCTTTTTCTCAGGAGACACATGAGTCTACAGTAGTATTACTGAGTCTCATGAGTCCCCAGCAGTCGGCCTGAGTCTCATGAGTCTCCATTAGTCTACCTGAGTTTCACGAGTCTCCATGAGCCTTTTTCTCAGGAGACACATGAGTCTACAGTAGTATTACTGAGTCTCATGAGTCCCCAGCAGTCGGCCTGAGTCTCATGAGTCCCTATTAGTCTCCCTGAGTCTCACGAGTGTCCAATATTCTTGCTTAGTCTCACGAGTCTCCAGTAGACTCCCTGAGTCTCATGAGTTCTCATGATACTCTCTGATTCTCATGGGTCTCATGAGTCCACCGTAAACTTTCAGAGTCATGAGTCTACAGTAGTCTGAGTCTAATGATTCTCTCGGAGTCTCATGAGTCCCAATCCGTCTTTATTAGTATCAAGAGTCACATGAGTCTACAGTAGTTTTGCTGAGACTCATGAGTCCCCCGGAGTCTCCCTGAGTCACTTGAGTCCCTTTGAGTCCTCTGAGTCTCATGACTTCCCTCAGTCTTTATTAGTATGAAGAATCTCAAGTCCCAATCCCAAGTAGTCTCCCTGAGTCTCACGAGTCTCCATTAGTATCGCTGAGTCTGATGAGTCTTGAGTAGTCTCCCTGAGTCTCATAAGTCTCCATTAGTCTACCTGAGTCTCATGAGTCTACAGCAATTTCTTTTAGTCTCATTAATCACAGGATGAGTCTCGTGAGTCCCCACTAGTCTCCCTGAGTCTCATGCATCACCATTAGACTCCCAGAGTCTCATGAGTTTCTATGAGTCCCTACGAGTCTGATGAGTCTCATGAGTCCCCAGTAGTCTCCCTGAGTCTCATGAGTGTCAATTAGGCTCCCTGAGTGTCATGAGTCTCCTCTAGTATATCTGACTCATGAGTCCCCATGAGTCTCTAATTCTCATGAGACTCTTGAGTCTCATGTAGTCTTTCTGAGTCTCATGAGTCCTTAGCTGTCTCTATGAGTCTCATCATTCCTGAGCAGTCGGCCTGAGTCTCATGAGTCCCTATAAGTCTCCCTGAGTCACATGAGACCCCATGAGTCTAATGAGTCTCAGAATTGCATAGTAGTATTTCTGAGTCTCATGAGTCCCCTGCTGTCTCTATGAGTCTCATGATTCCCCAGCAGTCGGCCAGAGTCTCATGAGTCTCTATCAGTCTCCCTGAGTCTCATCAGTCCCCATGAGTATAATGAGTCTCAGGATTGCACAGTAGTCTTTCTGAGTCTAATGAGTCCCCAGCGATCTCTGAGTTTCATGATTCCCCAGCAGTCGACCTGAGTCTCACGAGTCCCTATCAGTTTCCCGGAGTCTCATGAGTCACCATGAGTCTTTATGATTCTCATGAGTCTCATGAGTCCACAGTAGTCTTTCTGAGTCTCATGAGTACCCAGCAGTCTTTTAGGGGCTTCATGAGTCCCCAGTAGTCTTCCTAAGTCTAATGAGTCCCTTTTAGTCTTTATTAGTATCAAGATTCTCATGAGTCCCAAGTAGTATCCCTGATCTCATGAGTCTCCTTTAGTCTCCCTGAGTCTCATGAGTCTCCAGTAGTCTCCTTGAATCTCATGAGTCTCCTTGAGTCTCTACGATTGTCAAGTCTCATTAGTCCACAGTAGTCTTTCTGAGTCTTATGAGATCCCTGCTGTCTCTGAGTCTCATGATTCCCCTTGAGTCTTTATTTGTATCAAGCATCTCGTGATTCCCAAGTAGTCTCCCTGATCTCATGAGTCACCATTAGTCTCGCAGTCTCATGAGTCCTGAGTAGTCTCCCTGAGTCTCATGAGTCTCCCGCAGTTTCTATGAGTCTAAGGATTCCCCAGCAGTCTGCTTGAGTCTCCTGAATCTCATGAATCTCCAATAGTCTCTCTGAGTCTCATGAGTCTCCATTAGTCTACCTGAGTCTCATGAGTCTCCAGTGGTCTCTTTCAGTCTCATGAGTCCCCAGCCGTCTCTATGAGTCTCATGATTCCCCAGTAGTCTCCCTGAGTCTCAAGAGTCCACAGTAGACTTTCTGAGTCTCCTGAGTCCCAACAAGCGTCCATGAATCTCATGAGTCCCCAGTAGTCTCCCTCAGCCTCCTGAGTCTCCATTAGTCTCGCTGATTCTCATGAGTCTGCAGTAATCTTTCTGAGTCTTATGAGTCTCCAGCAGTCTCTATGAATCTCATGATTCCCCAGCAGTCTTCCTGAGTCTCACGAGTCTCTATTAGTCTCCCTGAGTCTAATGAGTCCCCATGAGACTATATGATTCTCATGAGTCACAGGATTGCACAGTAGTCTTACTGAGTCTCATGAGTCCCTAGCAGTCTCTGTGAGTCTCATTAGTCCCCAGTAGTCTCTAATTAGACTCCCTGAGTCTCATGAGTCTCCACTAGTATATGTGAGACTCATGAGTCATATGTGAGACTCATGAGAATCACACACATGGGAATTCCTGAGTCTGAGGTATACTACTGCGGAATCATGAGAATCATAGAGACAACTGTGGACTCATGAGACTCAAAGAGACTACTGGAAACTCCGAGAGTCAGGTAGATTAAGGGAGTCTCATGAGACTCAGGTAGACTTCTGGAGACTCATGAGACTCAAAGAGACTACTGGGTACTCATGAGACTCAAGGAGACAACTGGAAACTCAAGAGAGTCAGGTAGATTAAGGGAGTCTCATGAGACTCAGGTAGACTTCTGGATACTCATGAGACTCAAAGAGACTACTGGGTACTCATGAGACTCATAGAGACTGCTTGGGACTCAAGAGACTCAGAAAGACTACTGTAGTCTGATGAGTCTCTTCACAATCTGAGATAGTGCTGCGGACTCATGAGACTCAGCGAGTCTCATGGGAATCATGAGACTCAGGGAGACTACTTGGGACTCATAGACTCTTGATACTAATAAAGACTAAGGGGGACTCATGTGACTCAGAGAGACTCATGAGACTCAGCTAGACTAATGGAGACTCATGAGACTCATGGAGACTGCTGGGTATTCATAAGACAAAGAAATGCTACTGTTGACTCATGAGACTCATGAGATTGAGTGAGACTACTGGGGACTCATGTGACTCATACAGACAGCTGTGGACTCATGAGAATCAGAAAGACCACTTATGTCATGAGACGCATGACAATCATAGACTCATGGGGACTCATGAGACTCAGGGAGACTATTGGAGACTCATGCGACTCAGCTAAACTAATGGAGACTCATGAGACTAAGGGAGACAAATGGAGACTCCTGACACTCAGGGAGACTACTGGGTACTAATGAGAATCAGCGAAAGTAAGGGAGATGATGAGACTCAGGGGAAATACTTGGGACTCATGAGATTCTTGATACTAATAAAGACTAAAGGGGACTCATTAGTCTCAGAGTCTCATGAGACTCAGAGAAACTCATGAGACTCGTGAGACTCATAGGGACTCATGAGACTCAGGGAGACTATTGGAGACTCAAGAGTCTCAGGGAGACTAGTGGAAAGTCATGACACTCAAGGAGACTACTGGGGACTCATGAGACTAATAGAGACTCTTGAGACTAATAGGGACTCTTGAGACTCAAATATACTACCGGAGACTCATGAGGCTCTGCTAGACTAATGGAGCCTCATTAGTCTCAGGAAGACTGCTTGGGACTCATGAGTTTCATGAGTCCCCATGAGTCTATGATTCTCATGAGTCTCATAAGTCCACAGTAGACTCATTGATTCTCATGAGTCCCCAGCTGTTTCTATGAGTCTCATCAGTCCCCAGTAGTCTCCCTGAGTCTCTTGAGTGTCAATTAGGCTCCCTGAGTGTGATGAGTCTCCAAGTGTATAATGAGTCTCAGGATTGCACAGTAGTCTTTCTGAGTCTCATGAGTCCCCATCTGTCTCTATGAGTTTCATGATTCCCCAGCCGTCGGCCAGAGTCTCATGAGTCCCTATCAGTCTCCCGGAGTCTCATGAGTCCCTATGAGTCTTTCTAATTCTCATGAGTCTCATGAGTTCTGAGTAGTCTCCCTGAGTCTCATGAGTCTCCATTAGTCTACCTGAGTCTCATGAGTCTCCACTAGTATATCTGAATCTCATGAGTCCCCGTGAGTCTCTATGATTCTCATGGGTCTCATGATTCCCCAGCAGTCTCCCGGAGTCTCATGAGTCTACAGTAGTTTCTTTGAGTCTCATTAGTCCCCAGCAATCACTATGAGTCTCATGAGTCCCCAGTAGTCTATCTGAGTCTCATGATTCTGAATTAGTCCCCAGGAGTCTGCCTCCTGAGTCTCCATTAGTCTTGCTGATTCTCATGAGTCTGCAGTAGACTATCTGAGTCTTATGAGTCTCAAGCAGTCTCTTTGAGTCTCGTGATTCCCCAGCAGTCTGCCTGAGTCTCATGAGTCTCTATTAGTCTCCCTGAGTCTCATGAGTCCCCATGAGACTATACGATTCTCATGAGTCTCAGAATTGCACAGTAGTCTTACTGAGTCTCATGAGTCCCTAGCAGTCTCTGTGAGTCTCATTAGTCCCCAGTAGTCTCCCTGAGTCTCATGAGTCTCTCTGAGTGGCATGATTCCCGTTTAATCTTCTTCAGTATAATGAGTCTCATGAGTCCCAAGCAGCCTCCCTGAATCTAATGAGTCTCCATTAGTCTCGCTGAGTCTCTTGAGTTCCCAGTTGTCTCCCAAGGCCTCATGAGTCTCCATTATTCTCGCTGATTCTCATGAGTATCGAGTAGTCTCCCTAAGTCTCATGAGTCTCCATTAGACTACCTGAGTCTCATGAGTCTCAATTAGTCTCGCTGAGTCTCATGAGTCTCCACTAGTATATCTGAATCTCATGAGTCCCCGCGAGTCTCTATGATTCTCATGGGTCTCATGATTCCGCAGCAGTCTCCCTGAGTCTCATGAGTCTACAGTAGCCTCTTTGAGTCTCATTAGTCCCCAGGAGTCTGCCTCCTGAGTCTCCATTAGTCTCGCTGAGTCTCATGAGTCTCAATTAGTCTCGCTGAGTCTCATGAGTTTCCACTAGTATATCTGAATCTCATGAGTCCCCGTGAGTCTCTATGATTTTCATGGGTCTCATGAGTCTCCATCAGTCTCCCTGAGTCTCATGAGACTCCATGACTCTCTATGACTTTCATGAGTCTCATGAGATGACAGTAGTCTTTTTGAGTCTCATGAGTCTCTCTGAGTCGCATGAGTCCGATTTAATCTTTATCAGTATAATGAGTCTCCTGAGTCCCCAGCAGTCTCCCTGAGTCTCATGAGTCTACAGTAGCCTCTTTGAGTCTCATTAGTCCCCAGGAGTCTGCCTCCTGAGTCTCCATTAGTATATCTGAGTCTCATGAGTCCCTATGAGTCTGTACGAGTATCATGAGCCTCATGAGTCCACAGTAGTCTCTCTGAGTCTCATGAGTCTCTCTGAGTCGCATGAGTCCGATTTAATCTTTATCAGTATAATGAGTCTCCTGAGTCCCAAGCAGCCTCCCTGAATCTCATGAGTCTCCATTAGTCTCGCTGACTCTCAGGAGTCCCCAGTAGTCTCCACAAGTCTCATGAGTCTCCATTAGTCTACCTGAGTCTCATGAGTCTCAATTAGTTTCGCTGAGTCTCATGAGTCTCCACTAGTATATCTGAGTCTCATGAGTCCCCATGAGTCTCTATGATTTTCAGGAGACTCATGAGTCCACAGTAGTCTTTCTGAGTCTCGTGAGTCCCCAGCACTCGGCCTGAGTCTCATGAATCCCTATTAGTCTCTCTGAGTCTCACGAGTCACCATTATTCTCTCTGAGTCTCACGAGTCTCCAGTAGACTCCCTGACTCTCATGAGTTCTCATGATACACTCTGATTCTCATGGGTCCACCGTAGACCTTAGATAGATAGATAGATAGATAACACTTTATTTCAACAGGGTAAATAACCTCAGCTCTATAGCTGATTTTCAGGAAAGCCCTGCGTGTACAATACAGAAAGGAACAACCATACAACAAAGTAAAGGAAAAGAAAAAACAATATTGTATACAAAAGGTAAAAGGAAAAGAAACCCTATTTATACAGTAAAGCAATACCAAAACAATAGAATACAATACAAGAAAATAAACTCAAGCAAAATACAAGTATAGGCTAACGGTATAGCACTTTCTTACATGCTTCTAGAAATGGTTTAGTTTCAGTCAATGAACTTATGCGTGGCGAGAGAGAATTCCAATGTTTTGCGGTTGAGTATTCAAACGACTGCTTATAGCATTCTGTTCTTGGCCTATCCAAGCAAACTTTGGCAGAGGATGATGCTCTGGTTTGTCTTTCTCTCGCTTCGGAGATAAGTTGAAACTTGCCACGAAGGTATTTTGGTTTTGCTCCATAAATGCACTTATGTGCTACTGTGAGTGCATGAAGTTTCCTTCTCTGGGCTAAAGTAGTCCATTTAAGTTTTTGTCTCAAACTAGTTCCAGTTTCTGTCCTCGGTGCTCCCAGAATGATTCTCATCCCTACATTCTGTATGACTTCCACCTTATTCCTCAATTCCACTGACAGTTGGTCCCATACCACACTGCAATAGTCAGTATGAGGTTGGATCATTGCACAGTACAGCTTTTTCCTCACAGCCATGGGTAGGTCTTTGCACACTCTTCTGAGCTTAGCCAGGCCCATGAAACATTTACTTCTGATTTTCTTAACATGATCCTTCCATTTGAACTGGTCATCTAGGGAGACGCCTAGGTAGCTAACAGTTTGCTCTGGACGAAGTTCTACATCTTGTAATACAAGCTTTGCTTCATTAATTTCCATTTTCCTGAATCTCCTACCTATCACCATAAGGTGTGTCTTCTCCACATTTACTATAAGCTTATTTTGTCTATACCAATCCATGGTCGAATTAGCATCTATGCTAAGTGTTTCCAAGGCTTGCTCTGTTGTTTCAGCAGCAGTATATATAGTTGTATCATCCGCATACATGTTTGTAGAACAATGTTTCACAGCCTTTGGGAGGGCATTTACAAAGAGTATGAACATCAGAGGTCCCAGAATAGATCCTTGTGGGACTCCAAATCTTGGTGTCATCCAGGGTGAAGTCGCCTGTCCAACACACACTCTTTGACGTCTTCCACTCAGATAAATCCGGAACCATTCCTCTGCTCTTCCTACCACTCCAAATTCCAGCCGCATTTTCTTTAGTAGGAGCTCATGATTAATCATGTCAAATGCCTTACTTAGGTCTAGAAATAAGGCTCCAACAACATAGTCTTGGTCCACAGATTTCCTCCAGTCATCTACTGTCTTAATTAGGACATCCTGGGTAGAATGGTTAGGCCTAAATCCTGACTGATGTTGTGAAAGAAGTGAGTGTTGCTGAAGGAAATCATACAGTTGGTTGAACACAATTCGTTCCATGACCTTAGATATAACTGGCAATACGGAGATGGGTCGATAGTTCTCCATTTGCATCTCATCACCATTCTTGGGAACTGGAGTGACATTCGCACTCTTCCATTCCAATGGTATTTGTGTGGTTGTTAAACTCCGATTGATAAGGTTACATAGGGGTCGCGCAATGGCTTCAGCAGTTAACTTCAGGGACCTTGCTTGTATGTTGTCACATCCTGTTGTTTTGCAAACATCAAGATTACTTGGCAGGCCTAGGACTGTACTCTCATCAGCAGGCATAAACTCAAATTTGGGCATCACATCATTCGTTGTTTCATGCACAGTTAGAGAAACCCCACTGATTTGAGCATCAATGCCAGTGGCCATATGTTCAATCCTGCTGATAAAGAAGTTGTTGAGAGCATTTGCTATGCCTGAATTGTCAGCTATATCTCCCTGTTCTGTCCGTAGGAGACTTATTGGCGTTTTTACGTTTTGTCCCATTAGCTTGTTCAGCTCATTCCAGATTCTCTTCGGCTGCCTTCTGGACTGCAAGGCTATGCCCTCGAGGTAGGCTCTTTTGCTCCTTCTAAGTTCAGCTGTTACATAGTTTCTCACCATCCTGTACTCTATCTAAACTTCTTCATCTTTGGTTTTTCTTGCTTTCTTTCCTAGGTGATCTCTTATCTTGAACAGCTCTCGAACTTCCTCTGTAATCCAGGGCACATGCTGTCGTTTCTTCCTAGATTTCTTTATGGGAGCATGCTCATCTAAGACTAAGTCGAAGAGCAGCTTCCACCCACACCAACTGTCCTCAATGTCATCAAAGATGTCAAGGATATGCCATGGTACTCTGTCCAGATCCCTCCGCAGGGCCTCAATACAACATTTGTTGTAAGCTCGATACTCACTTACTTCATGGTTTCTTTTTGGAGTTTCATTTCTTACATTTCGTGTTCCATATACCAGTTTATGGTCACTGATGCAGCAATCCCTACATCCAACTTCCACAAACTTAACTGGTTCATTTGTAATCAGAAGATCTATTATCGTTTCACTATCCTGACTAACCCTGGTTGCTGCTGTAACCAATTGGTACAGTTCATTATCTGCAAGAATGTCCAGTAGCTGTTTCGTTGGCCCATCTGCTTTTAATATATTGCAGTTCATGAGTTTCTGAGTCATGAGACTACAGTAGTCTGAGTCTCATGAGTCCCCTTCCGTCTTTATTAGTATCAAGAGTCTCATGAGTCGACAGTAGTCTTTCTGAGTCTCATAAGTCCCCAGGAGTCTCCCTGAGTCCCTTGAGTCCCTTTGAGTCTCTCTGAGTCTCATGAGTCCCCAGTAGTCTCCCTCAGCCACATGAGTTTCCATTAGTCTCGCTGATTCTCATGAGTCCCGAGTAGTCTCCACAAGTCTCATGAGTCTCCATTAGTCTACCTGAGTCTCATGAGTCTGAATTAGTTTCGCTGAGTCTCATGAGTCTCCACTAGTATATCTGAATCTCATGAGTCCCCGTGAGTCTCTATGATTCTCATGGGTCTCATGATTCCCCAGCAGTCTCCCTGAGTCTCATGAGTCTACAGTAGCCTCTTTGAGTCTCATGAGTCCCCAGTAGTCTCCCTCAGCCTCATGAGTCTCCATTAGTCTCGCTGATTCTCATGAGTCGCGAGTAGTCTCTACAAGTCTCATGAGTCTCCATTAGTCTACCTGAGTCTCATGAGTCTCAATTAGTTTCGCTGAGTCTCATGAGTCTCCACTAGTATATCTGAATCTCATGAGTCCCCGTGAGTCTCTATGATTCTCATGGGTCTCATGATTCCCCAGCAGTCTCCCGGAGTCTCATGAGTCTACAGTAGTTACTTTGAGTCTCATTAGTCCCCAGCAATAACTATGAGTCTCATGAGTCCCCAGTAGTCTATCTGAGTCTCATGATTCTGAATTAGTCTCCCTGTGTCTCATGAGTCTCCACTAGTATATCTGAATCTCATGAGTTCCCGTGAGTCTCAATGATTCTCATGGGTCTCATGATTCCCCAGCAGTCTCCTTGAGTCTCATGAGTCTACAGTAGCCTCTTTGAGTCTCATTAGTCCCCAGGAGTCTGCCTCCGAGTCTCCATTAGTCTTGCTGATTCTCATGAGTCTGCAGTAGACTATCTGAGTCTTATGAGTCTCAAGCAGTCTCTTTGAGTCTCGTGATTCCCCAGCAGTCTGCCTGAGTCTCATGAGTCTCTATTAGTCTCCCTGAGTATCATGAGTCCCCATGAGACTATACGATTCTCATGAGTCTCAGAATTGCACAGTAGTCTTACTGAGTCTCATTAGTCCCTAGCAGTCTCTGTGAGTCTCATTAGTCCCCAGCAGTCTCTATGAGTCTCATGAGACCCCAGTAGTCTCCCTGAGTCTCATGAGTCTCTCTGAGTGGCATGATTCCCATTTAATCTTCTTCAGTATAATGAGTCTCATGAGTCCCAAGCAGCCTCCCTGAATCTAATGAGTCTCCATTAGTCTCGCTGAGTCTCTTGAGTTCCCAGTAGTCTCCCAAGGCCTCATGAGTCTCCATTATTCTCGCTGATTCTCATGAGTATCGAGTAGTCTCCCGAAGTCTCATGAGTCTCCATTAGACTACCTGAGTCTCTATGAGTCTCAAACGAGTCTCATAGATATAATGAGTCCACAGTAGTCTCACTGAGTCTCTTGAGTCTCTCATTCGCATGATTCCAATTTAATTTTTATCAGTATAATGAGTCTCATGAGCCACAAAAAGCGTCCCTGAATCTCATGAGTCTCCATTAGTCTCCCTGAGTCTCATGAGTCTCCATTAGTCTACCTGAGTCTCATGAGTCTACAGTAGCCTCTTTGAGTCTTATGAGTCTCAAGCAGTCTCTTTGAGTCTCATGATTCCCCAGCAGTCTGCCTGAGTCTCATGAGTCTCTATTAGTCTCCCTGAGTCTCATGAGTCCCCATGAGACTATATGATTCTCATGAGTCTCAGGATTGCACAGCAGTCCTACTGAGTCTCATTAGTCCCTAGCAGTCTCTGTGAGTCTCATTAGTCCCAAGCAGTCTCTATGAGTCTCATGAGACCCCAGTAGTCTCCCTGAGTCTCATGAGTCTCAATTAGTCTCCCTGAGTCTCATGAGTCTCCACTAGTTTAGGTGAGTCTCATGAGTCCCCAGAAGTCTCTATGAGTCTCATGAGACCCCAGTAGTCTCCCTGAGTCTCATGAGTTTCCATTAGTCTCCCTGAGTCTCATGAATTTCTATGAGTCTGTACAAGTCTCATGAGTCTCATGAGTCCACAGTAGTCTCCCTGAGTCTCATGAGTCTCTGTGAGTGGCATGATTCCCATTTAATTTTTTTCAGTATAATGAGTCTCATGAGTCCCAAGCAGCCTCCCTGAATCTAATGAGTCTCCATTAGTCTCGCTGAGTCTCTTGAGTTCCCAGTAGTCTCCCAAGGCCTCATGAGTCTCCATTATTCTCGCTGATTCTCATGAGTCTCGAGTAGTCTCCCTAAGTCTCATGAGTCTCCATTAGACTACCTGAGTCTCATGAGTCAGAATTAGTCTCGCTGAGTCTCATGAGTCTCCACTAGTATATCTGAATCTCATGAGTCCCCCTGAGTCTCTATGATTCTCATCAAACTCATGAGTCTTACTGAGTCTCATGAGTCCCCAGCTGTCTCTATGAGTCTCACGATTCCCAAGCAGTCGGCCTGAGTCTCATGCGTTCTCATAATACTCTGCGATTCTCATGGGTCTCCTGAGTCCAAACTAGTCTCCCTGAGTCTCATGAGTCTCCATTAGTCTCCCTGAGTCTCATGAGACTCCATGAGTCTATGACTTTCATGAGTCTCATGAGTTGACAGTAGTCTTTTTGAGTCTCATTACACCCTAGGAGTCTGTATGAGTCTCCTGAGTCCACACTAGTCTCCCTGAGTCTCATGAGTCTCCATTAGTCTCCCTCAGTTTCATGAGTCTCCAATAGATTCCTGGAATGTCATGAGTCCCCTTGAGTCACTATGATTGTCAAGAGTCTCATCAGTCCACAGTAGTCTTTCTGAGTCTCATGAGATCCCTGCAGTCTCTATGAGTCTCATGAGTCTCCACTAGTATATCTGAATCTCATGAGTCCCCCTGAGTCTCTATGATTCTCATGAAACTCATGAGTCTTACTGAGTCTCATGAGTCCCCAGCCGTCTCTATGAGTCTCATGATTCTCCAGTAGTCTCCCTGAGTCCACAGTAGACTTTCTGAGTCTCATGAGTCCCAACAAGCGTCCCTGAATCTCATGAGTCCCCAGTAGTCTCCCTCAGCCTCCTGAGTCTCCATTAGTCTCGCTGATTCTCATGAGTCTGCAGTAATCTTTCTGAGTCTTATGAGTCTCCAGCAGTCTCTATGAATCTCATGATTCCCCAGCAGTCTGCCTGAGTCTCACGAGTCTCTATTAGTCTCCCTGAGTCTCATGAGTCCCCATGAGACTATATGATTCTCATGAGTCACAGGATTGCACAGTAGTCTTACTGAGTCTCATGAGTCCCTAGCAGTCTCTGTGAGTCTCATTAGTCCCCAGTAGTCTCTATGAGTCTCGTGAGTCTCTCTGAGTTGCATGATTCCCATTTAATCTTTATCAGTATAATGAGTCTCCTGAGTCCCAAGCAGGCTCCCTGAATCTCATGAGTCTCCATTAGTCTCGCTGAGTCTCATGAGTCCCCAGTAGTCTCCCTCAGCCTCATGAGTCTCCATTAGTCTACCTGAGTCTCATGAGTCCACAGTAGTCTCTATGAGTCTCATGAGTCCCCAGCAGTCTCTCTGAGTCTCATGAGTCCCCAGTAGTGTCCCTAAGTCTCATGAGTCCCCATGAATCCATATGATACTCATGAGTCTCAGGATTGCACAGTAGTCTTTCTGTGTCTAATGAGTCCCCAGCAGTCTCGCTGATTCTCATGAGTCCCCAGTAGTCTCCCACAGCCTCATGAGTCTCCATTAGTCTCGCTGATTCTCATGAGTCCCGAGTAGTCTCCACAAGTCTCATGAGTCTCCATTAGTCTACCTGAGTCTCATGAGTCTGAATTAGTTTCGCTGAGTCTCATGAGTCTCCACTAGTATATCTGAGTCTCATGAGTCCCCAGTAGTCTCCCTAAGTCTCATGAGTCCCCAGTAGTCTCTATGAGTCTCATGAGTCCCCAGTAGTCTCCCTGAGTCTCACGAGTCCCCATGAGTGTCTATGATTCTCATGATTCTCATAAGTGAACAGTAGTTACTTTGAGTCTCATTAGTCCCCAGCAATCACTATGAGTCTCATGAGTCCCCGGTAGTCTATCTGAGTCTCATGATTCTCATGGGTCTCATGATTCCCCAGCAGTCTCCCTGAGTCTCATGAGTCTCCCTGAGTCTCATGCGTTCTCATAATACTCTGTGACTCTCATGGGTCTCCTGAGTCCACACTAGTCTCCCTGAGTCTCATGAGTCTCTATTAGTCTCCCTGAGTCCAATGAGCCACCATTAGACTCCCAGAGTTTCATGAGTCCCTATGAGTCTCTACGAGTCTCATGAATATAATGAGTCCACAGTAGTCTCCCCTAGTCTCTTGAGTCTCTCTTATTCGTGTGATTCCAATTTAATTTGTATCAGTATAATGAGTCTCATGAGTCCCAACAAGCGTCCCTGAATCTCATGAGTCTCCATTAGTCTCCCTGAGTCTCATGAGTCTCCATTAGTCTACCTGAGTCTCACGAGTCTACAGTAGTCTCGCTGATTCTCATGAGTCTGCAGTAGACTATCTGAGTTTTATGAGTCTCAAGCAGTCTCTTTGAGTCTCATGATTCCCCAGCAGTCTGCCTGAGTCTTATGAGTCTCTATTAGTTTCCCAGAGTCTCATGCGTTCTCATAATACTCTGTGACTCTCATGGGTCTCCTGAGTCCAAACTAGTCTCCCTGAGTCTCATGAGTCTCCATTAGTCTCCCTGAGTCTCATGAGACTCCATGAGTCTCTAAGATTCTCATGAGTCTCATGAGTTAACAGTAGTCATTTTGAGTCTCATTACACCCTAGGAGTCTGTATGAGTCTCCTGAGTCCACACTAGTCTCCCTGAGTCTCCTGAGTCTCCATTAGTCTCCCTGAGTCTCATGAGTCTCCAATAGATTCCTGGAATGTCATGAGTCCCCTTGAGTCACTATGATTGTCAAGAGTCTCATCAGTCCACAGTAGTCTTTCTGAGTCTCATGAGATCCCTGCATTCTCTATGAGTCTGATGATTCCCCTTGAGTCTTTATTAGTATCAAGCGTCTCGTGAGTCCCAAGTAGTCTCCCTGAGTCTCATGAGTCTCTATTAGTCTCCCTGAGTCAAATGAGCCACCAATAAACTCCCAGAGTTTCATGAGTCCCTGTGTCTCTACGAATCTCATGAGTATAATGAGTCCACAGTAGTCTCCCCGAGTCTCTTGAGTCTCTTTGTATTCGCATGATTCCAATTTAATTTGTATCAGTATAATGAGTCTCGTGAGTCCCAAGCAGTCTCCCTGAATCTCATGAGTCTCCAATAGTCTCCCTTAGTCTCATGAGTCTCCATTAGTCTACCTGAGTCTCATGAGTCTCCAGTAGTCTCTTTCAGTCTCATGAGTCCCCAGCCGTCTCTATGAGTCTCATGATTCCCCAGTAGTCTCCCTGAGTCCACAGTAGACTATCTGAGTCTAATGAGTCCCAACAAGAGTCCCAGAATCTCATGAGTCTCCATTAGTCTCCCTGAGTTTCATGAGTCTCCCTTAGTCTACCTGAGTCTCATGAGTCTCCAGTAGTCTCTTTGAGTCTCATTAGTCCCCAGGAGTTTCTATGAGTCTCGTGAGTCCCCACTAGTCTCCCTGAGTCTCATGTGTCACCATTAGACTCCCAGAGTCTCATGAGTCCCTATGAGTCTCTACGAGTCTGATGAGTCTGATGAGTCCACAGTAGTTTTCATGAGTCTCATGAGTCTCTCTGAGTCGCATGATTCCCATTTAATCTTTATCTGTATGAGTCTCATGAGTCCCAAGCAGCCTCCCTGAATCTCATGAGTCTCCATTAGTCTCGCAGAGTCTCATGAGTCCCCAGTAGTCTCCCTCAGCCTCCTGAGTCTCCATTAGTCTCGCTGATTCTCATGAGTCTGCAGTAGACTATCTGAGTCTTATGAGTCTCAAGCAGTCTCTTTGAGTCTCATGATTCCCCAGCAGTCTGCCTGAGTCTTATGAGTCTCTATTAGTCTCCCTGAGTCTCATGCGTTCTCATAATACTCTGTGACTCTCATGGGTCTCCTGAGTACACACTAGTCTCCCTGAGTCTCATGAGTCTCCATTAGTCTCCCTGAGTCTCCTGAGACTCCATGAGTCTCTATAATTCTCATTAGTCTCATGAGTTAACAGTAGTCATTTTGAGTCTCATTACACCCTAGGAGTCTGCATGAGTCTCCTGAGTCCACACTAGTCTCCCTGAGTCTAATGAGTCCCCAGTAGTCTCCCTGAGTCTAGCGAGTCCCCATGAGTATCTATGATTCTCATGATTCTCATAAGTGCACAGTAGTTGCTTTGAGTCTCATTAGTCCCCAGCAGACTCTATGAGTCTCATGAGTCCCCGGTAGTCGATCTGAGTCTCATGATTCTGAATTAGTCTCCCTGTGTCTCATGAGTCTCCACTAGTATATCTGAAACTCATGAGTCCCCATGAGTCTCTATGATTCTCATGAGTCTCTTGAGTCCACAGTAGTCTTTCTGAGTCTCATGAGTCTCCCGCAGTCTCTATGAGTCTCATGAGTCTCTATTAGTCTCTCTGAGTCCAATGAGCCACCCTTAAACTCCCAGAGTTTCATGAGTCCCTGTGTTTCTACGAATCTCATGAGTATAATGAGTCCACAGTAGTCTCCCCGAGTCTCTTGAGTCACTCTGATTCGCATGATTCCAATTGAATTTGTATCAGTATAATGAGTCTCGTGAGTCCCAAGCAGCCTCCCTGAATCTCATGAGTCTCCAATAGTCTCCCTGAGTCTCATGAGTCTCCATTAGTCTACCTGAGTCTCATGAGTCTCCAGTAGTCTCTTTCAGTCTCATGAGTCCACAGCCGTCTCTATGAGACTCATGATTCCCCAGTAGTCTCCCTGAGTCTCAAGAGTCCACAGTAGACTTTCTGAGTCTCCTGAGTCCCAACAAGCGTCCATGAATCTCATGAGTCCCCAGTAGTCTCCCTCAGCCTCCTGAGTCTCCATTAGTCTCGCTGATTCTCAAGAGTCTGCAGTAATCTTTCTGAGTCTTATGAGTCTCCAGCAGTCTCTATGAATCTCATGATTCCCCAGCAGTCTGCCTGAGTCTCACGATTCTCTATTAGTCTCCCTGAGTCTCATGAGTCCCCATGAGACTATATGATTCTCATGAGTCACAGGATTGCACAGTAGTCTTACTGAGTCTCATGAGTCCCTAGCAGTCTCTGTGAGTCTCATTAGTCCCCAGTAGTCTCTAATTAGACTCCCTGAGTCTCAAGAGTCTCCACTAGTATATGTGAGTCTCATGAGTCTCTCTGAGTCGCATGATTCCCATTTAATCTTTATCAGTATAATGAGTCTCCTGAGTCCCAAGCAGCCTCCCTGAATCTCATGAGTCTCCATTAGTCTCGCTGAGTCTCATGAGTCCACAGTAGTCTCCCTGAGTCTCTTGAGTCTCTCTTATTCGCATGATTCCAATTTAATTTGTATCAGTATAATGAGTCTCGTGAGTCCCAAGCAGCCTCCCTGAATCTCATGAGTCTCCAATAGTCTCCCTGAGTCTCATGAGTCTCCATTAGTCTACCTGAGTCTCATGAGTCCCCAGAAGTTTCCCGGATTCTCATGACTCTCCATTAATCTCCCCGAGTTTGATGAGTCCCCAACAGTTTCTATGAGTCTGAAGGGTCCCCAATAGTCTCCCTGAGTCTCATGAGTTTCCATTACACTCCTTGAGAGTCATGAGTCCTCATGAGTCTATGATTCTCAAGTGTTGTGAGTCCACAGTAGTCTTTCTGGATCTCACGAGACCCTAGCATTCTCCATGAGTCTCATGAGTCTACCTTAATCTGCCAAAGTCTCATGAGTCCCCATGAGTCCCTTTCAGTCTTTATCAGTATCAAGATTCTCATGAATCCCAAGAAGTCTTTCTGAGTCTCATGAGTATCCATAGTCTCGCTGATACTGATGAGTCCCAGTAGTCTTTTTGAGACTCATGAGTCCCCAGGAGTCTCTCTGAATCTCATGAGTCCCCAGTAGTCTCCCTGAGTCTCATGAGTCCTCATGATTCTCTATTAATTACATGAGTCTCATGAGTCCACAGTAGTCTTTCTGGATCTCATGAGACCCTAGCATTCTTTATGAGTCTCATGAGTCCTCATGATTCTTTATTAATCACATGAGTCTCATGAGTCCACAGTAGTCTTTCTGGATCTCATGAGACCCTAGCAATCTTTATGAGTCTCATGTGTCTCCCTTAGTCTGCCAAAGTCTCATGAGTCCCCATGAGTTCCTTTCAGTCTTTATCACTATCAAGTTTCTCATGAGTCTCGTTTAGTCTCCCAAAGTCTCATGAGTCTCTCTGAGTCTCATGAGTCCCCTTTAGTTTTTATTAGTACCAAGAATCTCATAAGTAGACTCCCTGAGACTCATGATTCTCCATGAGACTCGCTGAGTCTCACGAGTTCCCAGTAGTCTCCTCAATTTCAAGAGTCTCCATTAGTCTACCTGAGTCACATGAGTCACCATCAGTGTCCTTTAGTCTCATGAGTCTCCATTAGTCTCCCTGAGTCTCATGAGTGCCTATGAGTTCCTTTCAGTCTTTATCACTATCAAGTTTCTCATGAGTCTCCTTTAGTCTCTCAAAGTCTCATGAGTCTTTCTGAGTCTCATGAGTTCCCAGAAGTCTCCCTCAGTCTCATGAGTCTCCATTACTCTCCCTGAGTCTCATGAGTCCCCATGAGTCTCCATGATTCTGGTGAGTCTCATGAGTCCACCGTAGTCTTTCTGAGTCTCATGATTCCCAGAAGTCTCCCTCAGCCTCATGAGTCTCCATTAGTCTACCTGAGTCTCATGAGTCCACAGTAGACTCTTTAAGTCTCATCAGTCCCCAGTAGTCTCCCTGAGTGTCATGACTCTCCACTAGTCTCCCTGAGACTCATGAGTCCCCATGAGTCTCATTGATACTCATGAGTCCCCAATAGACTCCATGAGACTAATGAGTCTCCAATACTCTCCTTGAGCCTCATGAGTCCCCATGAGTCTATGATTCTCAAGTCTCATGTGTATGCACTAGTCTTTCGGTGTCCCAAGTAGACTCCCTGAGTCACATGAGTCCCCTTGAGTCTCCATGATTCTCATTAGTCTCATGAGTCTAAAGTAGTTCATGAGTCCCCAGTAGTCTCTATGAGTCTCATGAGTCCCCAGTAGTCTCCCGGAATTTCATGAGTCGTAATGAGTCTCTATGAATCTGGTGAGTCTCATGAGTCCATCGTAGTCTTTCTGAGTCTCATGATTCCCAGAAGTTTCCTTGAGTCTCATGAGTCTCCATTACTCTCCCTGAGTCTCATGAGTCCCCATGAGTCTCTATGATTCTCGTGAGACTCAGGAGTCCACAGTAGTCTTTCTAAGTCTCATGAGTCTCTCTGAGTCTCAGGAATCCCCTTTAGTGTTTATTACTATGAAGAATCTTATGAGTCCCAAGTAGTCTCCCTGAGTCTCATGAGTTTCCATTAGTCTCGCTGAGTTTCATGAGACCCCAGTAGTCTTCTTAAGTCTCATGAGTCTCCATTACTCTCCCTGAGTCTCATGAGTGCCTATGAGTCTTCATTAGTATCATGAGTTTCATGAGTACCAAGCAGTCTCCCTGAGTCTCATGAGTCTCCGTTAGTCTACCTGAGTCTCATGAGTCCACAGTAGACTCTTTGAGTCTCATCAGTCCCCAGTAGTCTCCCTGAGTGTCATGACTCTCCACAAGTCTCCCTGAGACTCATGAGTCCCCATGAGTCTCATTGATACTCATGAGTCCCCAATAGACTCCATCAGACTAATGAGTCTCCAATACTCTTCTTGAGCCTCATGAGTCCCCATGAGTCTATGATTCTCAAGTCTCATGGGTATGCACTAGTCTTTCGGTGTCCCAAATAGACTCCCTGAGTCACATGAGTCCCCTTGAGTCTCCATGATTCTCATTAGTCTCATGAGTTTAAAGTAGTCTCTATGAGGTTCATGAGTCCCCAGTAGTCTCTATGAGTCTAATGAGTCCCCAGTAGTCTCCCGGAGTTTCATGAGTCCTCATGATTCTCTATTAATTTCATGAGTCTCATGAGTTCACCGTAGTCTTTCTGGATCTCATGAGACCCTAGCATTTTCTATGAGTCTCATGAGTCTCCTTTAGTCTTCCAAAGTCTCATGAGTCCCCCTGAGTCTCATGAGACTCCATTAGTCTACCTGACTCTCAGGAGTTCACAGTAGTCTCCCTGAGTCTCTTGAGTCTCTCTTAGTCTCATAAGTCCCCTTTAGTCTTTATTAGTACCAAGAATCTCATAAGTAGACACCCTGAGACTCATGATTCTCCATGAGACTCGCTGAGTCTCACGAGTTCCCAGTAGTCTCCTCAATCTCAAGAGTCTCCATTAGTCTAACTGAGTCACATGAGTCACCATAAGTCTCCTTCAGTCTCATGAGACTCCATTAGTCTACCTGACTCTCAGGAGTTCACAGTAGTCTTTCTGAGTCTAATGAGTCTCTCTGAGTCTCATAAGTCCCCTTTAGTCTTTATTAGTACCAAGCAGCTCATAAGTAGATTCCCTGAGACTCATGATTCTCCATGAGACTCGCTGAGTCTCACGAGTTCCCAGTAGTCTCCTCAATCTCAAGAGTCTCCATTAGTCTACCTGAGTCACATGAATCACCATAAGTCTCCTTCAGTCTCATGAGTCTCCATTAGTCTCGCTGAGTGTCATGAGTCCCGAGAAGTCTCCCTCAGCCTCATTAGTCTCCATTAGTCTACCTGAGTCTCATGAGTCCACAGTAGACTCTCTTAGTCTCATGAGTACGCAGCAGTCTCTAGGTGCTTCATGAGTCCCCAGTAGTCTCCCTGAGTCTCAATTGTCTCAATTAGTCTCCCTGAGTCTCATGAGTCCCTTTTAGTCTTTATTAGTATCAAGATTCTCATGAGTCCCAAGAAGTCTCCCTGAGTGTCCTGAGTATCCATTAGTCTCGCTGAGACTCATGAGTCCTCAGTAGTCTCTTTGAGACTCATTAGTCCCCAGGAGTGTCTCCGATTCTCATGAGTCCCCAGGAGTCTCTCTGAATCTCATGAGTCTCCAGTAGTCTCTTTGAGTCTCATGAGTCCCCAGCAGACACTTTGAGTCTCATGAGTCCCAAGTAGCCTCTCTGAGACTCTTGAGTCTCCATTACTCTCCCTGAGTCTCATGAGTCCCATGAGTCTCTATGATTCTCGTGAGTCTCATGAGTCCACAGTAGTCTTTCTGAGTCTCATGAGTTCCCAGAAGTCTCCCTCAGTCTCATGAGTCCCTATGAGTCTCTATGAGTGTCACAAGTCTCATGACTCCACAGTAGTCTGTCTAAGTGTCATGAGTCTCTTTGAGTCTCAGGAATCCCTTTTAGTCTTTATTAGTATCAAGATTCTCATGAGTCCCAAGAAGTCTCCCTGAGTGTCCTGAGTATCCATTAGTCTCGCTGAGACTCATGAGTCCTCAGTAGTCTCTTTGAGACTCATTAGTCCCCAGGAGTGTCTCCGATTCTCATGAGTCCCCAGGAGTCTCTCTGAATCTCATGAGTCTCCAGTAGTCTCTTTGAGTCTCATGAGTCCCCAGCAGACACTTTGAGTCTCATGAGTCCCAAGTAGCCTCTCTGAGACTCTTGAGTCTCCATTACTCTCCCTGAGTCTCATGAGTCCCATGAGTCTCTATGATTCTCGTGAGTCTCATGAGTCCACAGTAGTCTTTCTGAGTCTCATGAGTTCCCTGAAGTCTCCCTCAGTCTCATGAGTCCCTATGAGTCTCTATGAGTGTCACAAGTCTCATGACTCCACAGTAGTCTGTCTAAGTGTCATGAGTCTCTTTGAGTCTCAGGAATCCCTTTTAGTCTTTATTAGTATCAAGATTCTCATGAGTCCCAAGAAGTCTCCCTGAGTCTCATGAGTATCCAGTAGTCTCGCTGAGACTGATAAGTCCCCAGTAGTCTCTTTGAGACTCATGAGTCCCCAAGAGTCTCTCTGAATCTCATGAGTCTCCAGTAGTCTCTTTGAGTCTCATGAGTCCCCAGCAGATTCTTTGAGTTTCATGAGTCTCCAGAAGTCTCCCTCAGTCTCATGAGACCCTATGAGTCTCTATGAGTCTCACAAGTCATGAATCCACAGTAGTTTCTCTAAGTCTCATGAGTCTCTCTGAGTCTCAGGAATCCCCTTTAGTCTTTATTATTATGAAAAATCTTATGAGTCCCAAGTAGTCTCCCTGAGTCTCATGAGTCTCCATTAGTCTCTCTGAGTCTCATGAGACCCCAGTATTCTTCTTAAGTCTCATGAGTCTCCATTGCTCTCCCTGAGTCTCATGAGTGCCTATGAGTCTTCATTAGTATCATGAGTTTCATGAGTACCAGGCAGTCTCCCTGAGTGTCATGACTCTCCACTAGTCTCCCTGAGTGTCATGAGTCCCCATGAGTCTCATTGATACTCATGAGTACCCAATAGACTCCATGAGACTCATGAGTCTCCAATACTCTCCTTGAGCCTCATGAGTCCCCATGAGTCTATGATTCTCAAGTCTCATGTGTCCGCACTAGTCTTTCGGAGTCCCAAGTAGACTCCCTGAGTCACACGAGTCCCCTTGAGTCTCCATGATTCTCATTAGTCTCATGAGTCTACAGTAGTCTCTATGAGGTTCCTGAGTCCTCAGTAGTCTCTATGAGTCTCATGAGTCCCCAGTAGTCTCCCTGAGTCTCATGAGTCCTCATGATTCTCTTTTAATCTCATGAGTCTCATGAGTCCACAGTAGTCTTTCTGGATCTCATGAGACCCTAGCATTCTCTATGAGTCTCATGAGTCTCCTTTAGTCTTTATTAGTATCAAGAGTCTCATGAGTCCCAAGTAGACTCGCAGAGTCTCATGATTTTCCATGAGACTCGCTGAGTCTCAAGAGTCCGCAGCAGTATATTTGATTGTCAAGAGACTCATCAGACTATAGAAGTCTCCCTGAGTCTCATGAGTTTCCATTAGTCTACCAGAGTCTCATGAGTCCCAAGCAGTTTCTATGAGTCTCATGAGTCCCCAGAAGTCTCCCGGATCCTCATGGCTCTCCATTAATTTTACCGAGTCTGATGACTCCCCAGCAGTTTCTATGTGTCTGATGAGTCCCCAATAGTCTCCCTGAGTCTCATGAGTTTCCATTACTCTCCTGGAGTCTCATGAGTCCTCATGAGTCCCTGATTCTCAAGTGTTATGAGTCCACAGTAGTTTTTCTGAGTCTCATGAGTCCCCCAGCAGTCTCCCTGAGTTTCATGATTTTCTATGAGTCTCTCAGTCTCATGAGTCTCAGGATTCAACAGTAGTCTTTCTGAGTCTCATGCTTCTCTCTGAGTCTCATGAGTACCCTTCAGTCTTTACTAGTATGAAGAGTCTCATGAGACTGAAGTAGTCTCCTTGAGTCTAATGATTCTCCATGAGACTCGCTGAGTCTCATGTGTCTCCAGACTTCTCTTTGAGTCTCGTGAGTCCCCAGAAGTCTCTATCATTCTCATGATCACCCAGTAGTCTACCTGAGTCTCATGAATCCCCATGAGACTCTATGATTCTCATGAGTCTCATGAGTCCACAGTAGTCTTTCTGAGTCTCATGAGTTTCCAGCAGTCTCCCTGAGTCTCATGAGTCCCTCTGAGTCTCACGAGTCTCATGAGTCACTCTGAGTTTCTTGAGTCTCTCTGAGTCTCATGAGTCCCATTTAGTCTTTATTAGTACCTAGAATCTCATAAGTAGACTCCCTGAGACTCATGAGTTTCCATTATTCTCGCTGAGTCTCACGAGTTTGCAGTAGTCTCCCTGAGTCTCATGAGTCTCCATTAGTTTCCCTGAGTCACATGAGTCCCCTTGAGTCTCCATGATTCTCATGAGTCTCATGAGTCCACAGTAGTCTCTATGAGGTTCATGAGTCCCCAGTAGTCTCTAGGAGTCTCATGAGTCCCCAGTAGTCTCCCTGAGTCTCATGAGTCCTCATAATTCTCTATTATTCTCATGAGTCTCATGAGTCCACAGAAGTCTATCGGGATCTCTTGAGACCCTAGCATTCTCTATGAGTCTCATGAGTCTTTTTCAGTCTGCCAAAGTCTCATGAGTCCCCATGAGTCTCAGGAGTCCCTTTTAGTCTTTATTAGTATCAAGATTCTCATGAGTCCCAAGAAGTCTCCCTGAGTCTCATGAGTATCCATTAGTCTCGCTGAGACTCATGAGTCTCCATTAGTCTCCCTGAGTCTCATGAGTGCCTATGAGTCTTTATTAGTATCATGAGTTTCATGAGTACCGAGCAGTCTCCCTGAGTCTCATGAGTCTCCATTAGTCTACCTGAGTCTCATGAGTCCACAGTAGACTCTTTGAGTCTCATCAGTCCCCAGTAGTCTCCCTGAGTGTCATGAATCTCCACTAGTCTCCCTGAGTGTCATGAGTCCCCATGAGTCTCATTGATATTCATGAGTCCCCAATAGACTCGATGAGACTCATGAGTCTCCAATACTCTCCTTGAGCCTCATGAGTCCCCATGAGTCTATGATTCTCAAGCCTCATGTGTCCGCACTAGTCTTTCATAGTTTCAAGTAGTCTCCCAGAGTCTCATGAGTCCCCAGGAGTCTTTATGATTCTCATGTATCTCATGAGTCCCCAGTAGTCTCCCTGAGTCTCATGAGTCCCTAGGAGTTTCCCTGAGTCTCATGAGTCCCTTTAGTTGTTATTAGTATCAAGAATCACATGAGTCTCCCTGAGACTCATGAGACTCCATTAATCTCGCTGAGTCTCGTGAGACCCCAGTAGTCTTCTTAAGTCTCATGAGTCTCCATTACTCTCCCTGAGTCTCATGAGTGCCTATGAGTTTTTATTAGTATCATGAGTTTCATGAGTACCAAGAAGTCTCCCGGAGTCTCATGAGTCTCCATTAGTCTTCCTGAGTCTCACGAGTCCACAGTAGACTCTTTGAGTCTCATCAGTTCCCAGTAGTCTCCCTGAGTGTCATGACTCTCCACTAGGCTCCCTGAGTCTCATTAGTCCCCATGAGTCTCATTGATACTCATGAGTCCCCAATAGACTCCATCAGACTAATGAGTCTCCAATACTCTCCTTGAGCCTCATGAGTCCCCATGAGTATATGATTGTCAAGTCTCATGTGTCCGCACTAGTTTTTCGGAGTCCCAAGTAGTCTCCCTGAGTCACATGAGTCTCCGTGAGTCTCCATGATTCTCATTAGTCTCAATAGTCTACAGTAGTCTCTATGAGGTTCATGAGTCCCCAGTAGTCTCTATGAGTCTCATGAGTCCCCAGTAGTCTCCCGGAGTCTCATGAGTCCTCATGATTCTCTATTAATCTCATGAGTCTCATGAGTCCACCGTAGTATTTCTGGATCTCAGGAGACCCTAGCATTCTCTTTGAGTCTCATGAGTCTCCTTTAGTCTCCCAAAGTCTCATGAGTCCCCCTGAGTCTCATGAGTCTCCATTAGTCTACCTGACTCTCAGGAGTCCACAGTAGTCTTTCTGAGTCTAATGAGTCTCTCTGAGTCTCATGAGTACCCTTTAGTCTTTATTAGTATCAAGAGTCTCATAATTTCCAAGTAGTCTCATGATTCTCCATGAGACTCTCTGAGTCTCATGAGTCTCCAGAAGTCTCTTTGAGTCTCATGAGTCCCCAGAAGTCTATATCATTCTCATGATTACCCAGTAGTCTACCTGAGTCTTATGAATCCCTATCAGTCTATGATTCTCATGAGTCTCAAGAGTCCACAGTAGTCTTTCTGAGTCTCATGAGTTCACAGTAGTCTTTCTGAGTCTCATGAGTCCCCAGCAGTCTCCCTGAGTCTCATGAGTCCCTATGAGTCTCACGAGTCTCATGAGTCTCTTCGAGTCTCATGAGTCCCCTTTAGTCTTTATTAGTATCAAGAGACTCATGAGTCCCAAGTAGTCTCCCTGAGTCTCATGAGTCTCCATTAGTCTAGCTGAGTCTCATGGAGTCCCCAGTAGTCTCCCTGAGGCTCATGTGTCTCCATTAGTCTACCTGAGTCTCATGAGTCTCCAGTAGGCTATTTGAGTCTCATGAGACCCCAGCAGTCTCTATGAGTCTCATGTGTCCGCAGTAGTCTCCCTGAGTGTCATGACTCTCCACTAGTCTCCCTGAGACTCATGAGTCTCCAATAGTTTCTTTGAGTCTCATGAGTCCCCATGAGTCTATGATTCTCAAACCTAATGTGTCCGCAGTAGTCTTTCGGAGTTGCATGAGTCCCCAGCAGTCTCTATGTCGCTATTGATTCCCCAATAGTCTCCCTGAGTCTCATGAGTCTCCATTAGTCTCATTGAGTATCATGAGTCACCATGAGTCTATGATTCTCAAGTCTCATGAGTCGACAGTATTCTTTGTAAGTCTCATGAGTCTGGCGGAGTCTAATGAGTCCCTTTTAGTCTTTATTAGTATCAAGAGTCTCATTAGTCCCAAGTAGTCTCCCTGATTCTCATGAGTCTCCATTAGTCTCGCTGAGGCTCATGAGTCCCCAGCAGTCTCTATGAGTCTCATGATTCCCCAGAAGTCTACCGGATTCTCATGACTCTCCATTAGTCTCCCTGAGTCTGATGAGTCCCCAGCAGTTTCTATGAGTCTGATGAGTCCCCAATAGTCTCCCTGAATCTCATGAGTTTCCATTTCTCTCCTTTAGTCTCATGAGTCCTCATGAGTCTATGATTCTCAAGTGTTATGAGTCCACAGTAGTCTTTCTGAGTTTCATGAGTCCCCAGCATCTCCCTGAGTTTCATTATTTCCGATGAGTCTCTCAGTCTCATGAGTCTCAGGAGTCCACAGTAGTCTTTCTGAGTCTCATGAGTCTCTCTGAGTCTCATGAGTCCCCTTTAGTTTTTATTAGTATCAAGAGTCTCATGAGTCCCAAGTAGACTCCCTGAGTCTCATGATTCTCCATGAGACTCGCTGAGTCTCATGAGTCCGCAGCAGTATCTCTGATTGTCAAGAGACTCATCAGACTACAGTAGTCTCTCTGAGTCTCATGAGTCCCTAGCAGTCTCTATGAGTCTTATGAGTACCCTGTAGTCTCTATGAGTCTCATGAGTCTCCATTAATCTACCTGACTCTCTTGAGTTTCCAGAAGTCTTCTTGAGTCTCATGAGTCCCCAGTTGTCTCTATGATACTCATGATTCCGCAGTAGTATACCTGAGACTCAGGAATCCCAATGAGTATGATTCTCATGAGTCCATTAGTTTCGCTGATTCTCATGAGTTCCAAGTAGTCTCCCTGAGTCTCAGGGGTCTCCATTAGTCTCCCTGAGTCTCATGAGTCTCCATTAGTCTATATGAGTCTCATGTGTCCCCAGTAGTCTCTATGAGTCTCATGATTCCCCAGAAGTCTCCCGGATTCTCATGACTCTCCTATAATCTCCCCGAGTCTCATGAGTCCCCAGCAGTTTCTATGAGTCTGATGAGTCCCCAATAGTCTCCCTGAGTCTCATGAGTTTCCATTACTTTCCTTGAGTCTCATGAGTCCTCATGAGTCACCCAGCAATCTCCCTGAGTTTCATGACTTGCTATGAGTCTCTCAGTCTCAAGAGTCTCATAATTCCCAAGTAGTCTCCCTGAGTCTCATGATTCTCCATGAGACTCTCTGAGTCTCATGAGTCTCCAGAAGTCTCTTTGAGTCTCATGAGTCCCCAAAAGTCTCTATCATTCTCATGATTACCCAGTAGTCTACCTGAGTCTCATGAATCCCCATCAGCCTATGATTCTCATGAGTCTCATGAGTCCACAGTAGTCTTTCTTTGTCTTATGAATCCCCAGCAGTCTCCATGAGTCTCATGAGTCTCATGAGTCTCCATTAGTCTCATGAGTGCCTATGAGTCTTTACTAGTATCATGAGTTTCATGAGTACCAAGCTGTCTCCCTGAGTTTCATGAGTCTCCATTAGTCTCGCTGAGTCTCGTGAGACCCCAGTAGTCTTCTTGATTCTCATGAGTCTCCATTAGTCTACCTGAATTTCATGAGTCTCCAGTAGTCTGTTTGAGTCTCTTGAGTTCCCAGCAGTCTCTATGAGTCTCATGATTCCCCAGTAGACTCCCTGAGTTTCGTGAGTTTCCATTAATCTCCCTGAGACTCATGAGTCCCCATGAATCACTATGAATCTCACGAGTCTCATGAGTTCACAGTAGTCTTTCTGAGACTCATGAGTCCCCAGCAGTCTCTATGAGTCTCATGACTCCCCAGTAGTCTCCCTGAGTCTAAGTTGTCTCCATTAATCTCCCTGATTCTCATGAGTCCCCTTTAGTCTTTATTAGTATCAAGAGACTCATGAGTCCCAAGTAGTCTCCCTGAGTCTCATGAGTCTCCATTAGTCTAGCTGAGTCTCATGGAGTCCCCAGTAGTCTCCCTGAGGCTCATGAGTCTCCATTAGTCTCATTGAGTCTCATGAGTCACCATGAGTCTATGATTCTCAAACCTAATGTGTCCGCAGTAGTCTTTCTGAGTCGCATGAGTCCCCAGCAGTCTCTGTGTCGCTATTGATTCCCCAATAGTCTCCCTGAGTCTCATGAGTCTCCATTAGTCTCATTGAGTCTCATGAGTCACCATGAGTCTATGATTCTCAAGTCTCATTAGTCGACAGTATTTTTTGTACGTCTCATGAGTCTGGCGGAGTCTAATGAGTCCCTTTTAGTCTTTATTAGTATCAAGAGTCTGATGAGTCCCAAGTAGTCTCCCTGATTCTCATGAGTCTCCATTAGCCTCGCTGAGTCTCTTGAGTCCCCAGAAGTTTCCCTGAGTCTCATGAGTTTCCATTAGTCTACCAGAGTCTCATGAATCTCCAGTGGTCTATATGAGTCTCATGTTTCCCCAGAAGTCTCCCGGATTCTCATGACTCTCCATTACTCTCCCTAAGCGTATACTCTCTAGAATGTATCGTCTAGGGTATAGGGAATACTCTCTAAGGTTTAAGGTCTAGTGTCTATGGTCTAGTGTTTAGGGTCTAGGATCTAGGGTCGAGGGTATAGGGTCTAGTATCTAGATTCTAGGATCTAGGGTCTAGAAACAAGTGTCTACATTTTAGGGTCTAGGCCTAGTGTCTACCCTCTGGAGTCAATGGTCTGGTGTATGGTATACTCTCTAGGGTCTAGGGACTAGGGTGTAGAGTTTAGATTCTAGGGTCTAGAGTTTAGAGTCTAGGGTATATTGTCTAGGATTTAGGGTGTAGGGTATACTCTCTAATGTCTAGGGTCTAGGGTGTAGTCAATACTCTCTAGGGTGTAGGGTCTACGGTGTAGAGTACACTCTGTAGGGTTTAGGGTCTAGCGTCTAGCGTCTAGCGTCCAGGGTGTAGGGTCCTGTGTCTAGGGTGTAATGTACACTCTCTAGGGTCTACGATCTACGTTCTATGGTCCAGAGTCTAGACCCTAGACTCCAGATAGTAGAACCCAGAACCTAGACTCTAGAGAGTATACCCTACGCCCTAGACCCAGGTCCCTAGAGCTTGGACCCTAGAGAGTATACCCTACACACTAAACCCTAGACCCTAGAACCTAGACCATAGATCCTAGAGTCTAGACACTAGAGAGTATACCCTAGACTCTAAATCAAACACCCTAGACCCTAGAGATTATACCCTAGAACATGGAACCTAGACCATAGACCCTATATCCTAGAAAGCATACCATACAACATAGACCAAAGAGACGCTAGACCCTAAACTACAGACCCTAGACCCTAGAACCTAGAGAGTATACCCTAGACCCTAGGCTCTAGACCCTAGACCTTAGACACTAGACAATAGACCATAGAGCTTAAACTCTACACCCTAGATACTAGATACTAGAATCCCAACCCTAGACCTTAGACACTAGACCCATGACCCTAGAACATAGACGCTAGGGAGTATACCCTACAATCTAGACCCTAGAAACTAGACACTAAACACTAGACCCTAGACCCAAGAGAGTATACTATACACCCTAGACCGTAGGCCCTAGACCCTAGAGAGTATAACCTCGACCACAGGCCCTAGACTTTAGACCCTAGACTATAAACCCTAGACTCCAGATAGTAGACCCTATGCACTTGACCCTTGACACTAGAAAGTAGACCCTAGTCCCAGACACTAAACCTTAAACCCTAAACCCTAAACCATAAACAATAAACCATATACTCTAGACCCTAGACACTATATCTTAAACACTAGACGCTAGATTCCAGGTAGTAGAAGCGAGAACCTAGACACTAGAGAGTATACCATATGCCCTAGACCCAGGTCCCTAGAACCTGGATCCTAGAGAGTATATCCTAGACCCTAAAACCTACACCCTAGTACCTAGACCCTAGACCCTAGACCCTGGTCCCGACAAAATATACCCTAGACCCTAGACGCTAGAAACTAGAATCTTGATTTTGCACTACTGATGGTAGACGTTAGGCCCTAAAGAGAAGACCCTGCTCACTAGAACATAGAAAGTAGACCCTAGACTACAGAGTATACCGTAAACAATACACCCTAGAACACTAGACCCTAAAGAGTAGACGCTATACCCAAGACCCTAAAGAGTACACCCTAGAATCTAGACCCTAGACCTAGACCCTAGAGTGTATACCATACACCCAAGACCCTAGGCCCTAGATCCTAGACACTAGACCCTAGGCGCAAGACCCTAGACTCTAGACACTAGAGAGTATACCCTAGACCGTAAACCCTAGAACAAATACCCTAGATCATAAAGATATTACCCTAGAACACAAACCCTAGACCCTAGAAAGTATACCATACACACTAGACCCTAGACCCTAGACAATAAATTCGAGACACTAAACTCTAGACCCTAGACTCTAGACCCTAGACTCTAGAACCTAGACCCTAGGCCCTAGAAAGTATACCCTACTATTAGACCCTATACTCCAGATAGTAGACCCAAGTCCCTAGTTCCTATACCCTAGAGAGTATACTCTAGACCATAGTCCCTAGACCCTAGACCCTAGACCCTAGACCCTAGCGAGTATACCCTATACCCTAGGTTCTAGGGTAAATTGTCTACTCTCTAGACAGTAGACAATTTACCCTAGAACCTTGACTCCAGATAGTAGACCCTAGTCCCTAGACCCTAGATACTAGACCCTAGACCCTACACCCTAAAGCCTAGACCTCAGACACTAGATGCTAGACCCTAAATACTAGACCCTAGACTCCAGATAGTAGAACATAGAAACTAGACCTAGAGAGTATATCCTAAGCCCTAGACCCAGGACCCTAGACCCTTGAAGCAAGAGAGTATACCTTAGACCCTACACCCTAGACCCTACTCTTAGGCCCTAGATCCTAGATCCTAGAGAGTATAACCTAGTCCCAAGACCAAAGAGAGTATATCCTAGACCGTAGGCCCAAGATTTTAAACAATAGACCATAGACCCTAGACCCTAGATAGTATACCACACACTCTAGATCCTTGACCCTAGAGAGTATACCCTATAACCTAGACACTAGAAGCTAAACACTAGACCCTTGACTCCAGATAGTAGAACCTAGTCCCTAGACCCTAGAGAGTATACCCTAGACAATAGATGCTAGCCATATACCCTAGTTCCTCGACACTACAACGTATACCCTAAGCCTTAGACCCAGGACACTAGACCCTGAACGCTAGAGAGTATACATTAGGCCCTAAACCATAGACTCTAGAGATTATACCCTAGTCCCTAGACCGTCGAGAATATACCGTACACACTATGCCCTAGACCCTAGACACTAGACCATACACACCGGACTCCAGATAGTAGACCCTAGGCCCTAGACCTAGAGAGTAGACCCTAGTTCCTAGACCCTAGACACTAGATCCTAGATACTAGACCATAGACCCTAGAACATAGACCCTAGATTTTAGCGAGTATACCCTATACACTAGACAGTAGAAACTTTACCCTAGCCCCTAGACTCCAGATATTAGAACCTAGAAATTAAACATCAGAGAGTATACCGTATGCCCAAGGCACATGACCCTAGACCCTGGACCCTAGAGAGTATACCATATACCGTAAACCCTAGAGAGTATACCATAGACCGTAGGCCCTAGACCTTAGAACCTAGACGATAGAACCTAGACTCCAGATAGTAGATATTAGGCCCTAGACCCTGGACACTAGAAGGTAGACCCTAGTCCCTAGACCCTAAAACCAAGAACCTACACCCAAAACCATAAACACGAAACCCTAAAACCTAAGCAATAAACACTAAAGCTTAGACCCTAGACCCTGAAACCCAATCCCTAAACCCTAAAACCTAAACCCTAAACCATAAACCATAAACCCTATACCCTATACCCTAAACCGTAAAGCCTAGACCCTGGACCCTGGAGTGTATACTCTACACCCAAGACACTTTATCCTTGATCCTAGACCCTAGACCATAGGCCAAAGACCCTAGATTCTAGACACTAGAGAGTATACCCTAGAACCTAGACACTAGACCAAACACACTAGCCACTAGAGATATTACCCTAGATCATAGACCCTAGACCTTAGCAAGTATACCGTACACCCTAGACAATGGACTATACACAATATACCCTAGACTCTAAACTACAGACCCTAGACTCTAGATAATAGACCCTAGACCCTATACCCTAGACCCTAGAGCGTATACCCTACACACTAGACACTAGACAGTAGACACTAAATAGTAGAACCTAGACTTCAGATAGTAGACACTAGTCCCTTGATCCTAGACCCTAAAGAGTATACCCTAGACCCTAGACTCTAGACCCTAGACACTAAACACTAGACCCTAGAATCCAGATAGTAGAACATAGAACCTAGACCCTAGAGAGTATACCCTACACCCTAGACACAGGACCCTTGACCCTGGACGCTAGAGAGTACACACTAGACCCTAAACCCTAAACACTAAATTCTAAAACCTAACACAAAACACTAAATCTTAGACCCTAGACCCTAAATCCTAAACCCTAAACCCTAAACCCTAAACCATAAACCATAAACCCTATACCCTAAGCCGTAGACCCTAGACCCGGGACCCTGGAGTGTATACCCTACACCAGAGACACTATATCCTTTATCCTAGACCCTAAACCCTAGGCCAAAGACCCTAGATTCTAGACACTAGAGAGTATAACCTAGAACCTGGACACTAGACTAAATACACTAGACCCTAGAGATATACCCTAGATCATAGACCCTAGACCCTAGCAAGTATACCGTACATCCTATACACTAGACCATACACAATATACACTAGACTCTAAACTATAGACCCTAGACTCTAGACAATTGACCCTAGACATTAGACCCTTGACCCTAGAGCGTATACCCTACACCCTAGACTCTAGACCCTAGACCCTAAACACTAGACCCTAGAATCCAGATAGTAGAACATAGAACCTAGACCCTAGAGAGTATACCCTACACCCGAGACACAGGACCCTAGACCCTGGACGCTAGAGAGTACACACTAGAACCTAAATCATAGACCCTAGAACCTACACTTTAGATCGTAGATCCTAAACCCTAAACCTTATGCCTCATCCTTAAACCTTAAACACTAAACCCTAAACCATAGACCCTAGTTCCTGGACCCTACAGAATACACCCAATACTCTAGACCCTCAGTAGTAGACCCTATATCAAAGACCCTAGAGAGTATATACTGAAATCTAGACCCTAGATTTAGGACCATAGAGTGTAAACCCTACACATAAAACCCTATATCTTAGACCATAGACCCTTGACTCCAGATAGTAGACCCAAGGCCATAGATCCTATACCCTAGACCCTTGGCCAAAGACACTAGACACTAGACACTAGAGAGTATACACTAGATCCTAGACCAAACACACTAGCCCTAGAGTTTGTACCTAGAACATCAAGCCTAGACCCTAGAAAGTATACCATCCACCCTAGACCCTAGATCATAAACAATATACCATAGACCTTAAACTCTAGACCCTAGACTCTAGAACCTAGACCTTAGACCCTAGACCCTAGACGCTAGAGGGTAGACTCTAGTCACTATACAATAGTACTTAGACGATAAACTCTAGACCCTAGAACTAGACCCTAGAGATTATACCCTAGGCCCTAGACCGTAGAGAGTATACCGTAGACCCTAGGCCTAGACAGTTGACCCTATACCATAGACACTAGAGAGTATACACTAGACCCTAGACCCTAGACCCTAAACCATAGACCCTAGACCCTAGAACCTAGAGATTATACCCTAGTCTGTAGACTGTAGAGAGGAGACCATTCACCCTAGACCCTAGACTCTGGAGAGTATAGCATACACTCTAGACACTAGACCCTAAACACTAAACCCTAGACTCCAGATAGTAGAACCTAGGCACTAGACCCTAGACAGAAGACCCTAGAGAGTATACCTTAGTCCCTATACCCTAGAGAGTATATCCTAGACCGTAGGGCCTAGATATTAGACCCTAGACCCAAGACCCTAGACTCCAGATAGTAGAAACTAGGACCTAGACACTGGACCCTAGAAATATACCATAATCCCTTGATTCTAGAACCTAGACCCTACACACCAAACACTAAACACAAAACCCTAAACCCTAAACTCTAAACACTAAACCCTAAACCATAAAACCTAAACCCTAAACCCTAAACCATAAACTCTAAACCCTAAACCCTAAACCTTAGAACCTAGACCCTAGACCATAGAACCTACACACTAAACCCTAAATAGTATACCCAATACTCAAGACCCTAGAGAGTATACTCTACACACAAGGCCCTAGACCCTAGACTAGACTCCAGATAGTAGACCATAGGCCCTAGATCCTAGACCCTAGAGAGTAGACCTTAAACCTGTAAACTAGACCCTAGAGACTAGGCCATATTCCCTAGACTCTAGACACTAGAGGGTATACTCTAGACCCTAGACCAAAGAACCTAGACCCTAGAGATTATACCCTAGAACATAGACCCTAGACCAAAAGCGCTAGACCCTAGAACGAGGAGTCTAGACTCTAGACCCTAGACCGTAGACCCTAGACCCTAGAACCGGGACCCTAGACACTCCACCCTAGACACTAGACCATAGATTCTAGACCCTGGACCATAGACACTAGGCCATAGACCCTAGACCCTAGACCTAGAGAGTATACCCTACACCTTGACACTAGACACTAAACAGTAGACCCTAGACTCCAGATAGTAGACTATAGTCCCTAGATTCTAGACCCTAAAGAGTATACCTTATACCCTAAACCCTAGACCCTAAAACCAGGACCCTAGACCCTAGACCCTGGACACTAGACCATAGATTCTAGACCCTGGACAATATACACTAGACCCTAGGCTCTAGTGTCTAGGGTCTATGGTCTAGGTCTAGGGTCTAGGGTTTAGAGTCTAGTGTCTAGGGTCTAGGAGTCTAGGGTCTAGGGTCTAGTATCTGGGTCTTGGTCTAGTGTCTAGGGTGTAGGATATACTCTCTTGTGTCTAGGGTGTAGGGTTTAAGGTTTAGGGTTTAGGGTTTAGGGTTTAGGGTTTAGGGATTAGGATTTAAGATTTAGGATTTTGTATTTAGTGTGTAGGGTCTAAGGTCTGGGTCTAGGGTCTACTTCCTACGGTCAAGGGTCTAAGTTCTAGTGTCTACTATCTGGAGTCTAGGGTCTATGGTCTAGAGTCTGATGTCTAGGGCTTACTGTCTAGAATATACTCTCTAGGCTCTAGGTTCTAGGTTCTACTATCTGGAGTCTAGGGTTTAGTGTTTAGGGTCTAGTTCTAGGGTCTAGGGTATAGGGTTTAGGTTTTAGGGTTTAGGTTATAGGGTTTAGGTATTAGGGTTTAGGATTTAGGGTTTAGGGTTTAGTGTTTATGGTTTAGTGTTTAGTGTTTAGTGTTTAGGGTTTAAGGTCTAGGTCCAAGGGTTTACTATCTGGAGTCAAAGTTCTAGGTTCTACAGTCTTGGGTCTAGCGTCTAGGGTCTAGTGTATACTCTTTAGGGTCTAGGGACTAGGGTCTAGTATCTGGAGTCTAGGGTCTATTGTTTAAGGTCTTGTGTTTAGAGTGCAGTGTATACTCTCTAGGGTCTAGGGTCTAGGGTGTATAGTATACTCTCTTGGGTCTAGGGTCTAAGTTCAGGAGTCTAGTGTCTAGGGTCTAGGTTTTGGAGTCTAGAGTCTAAGTTCTAGAGTCTAGGGTCTAGAGATTAGGGTCTAGGGTCTAGGGTATAGGGTTTAGGTTTTAGGGTTTAGGTTATAGGGTTTAGGTATTAGGGTTTAGGATTTAGGGTTTAGGGTTTAGGGTTTAGTGTTTATGGTTTAGTGTTTAGTGTTTAGTGTTTAGGGTTTAAGGTCTAGGTCCAAGGGTTTACTATCTGGAGTCAAAGTTCTAGGTTCTACAGTCTTGGGTCTAGCGTCTAGGGTCTAGTGTATACTCTCTAGGGTCTAGGGACTAGGGTCTAGTATCTGGAGTCTAGGGTCTATTGTTTAAGGTCTTGTGTTTAGAGTGCAGTGTATACTCTCTAGGGTCTAGGGTCTAGGGTGTATAGTATACTCTCTTGGGTCTAGGGTCTAAGTTCAGGAGTCTAGTGTCTAGGGTCTAGGTTTTGGAGTCTAGTGTCTAAGTTCTAGAGTCTAGGGTCTAGAGATTAGGGTCTAGGGTATATTCTCTTGGGTCTAGAGTCTAGGGTGTATGGTATACTTTCTAGGGTCTATGGTCTAAGGTTTATATTCTAGGGTATAATCTCTAGAGTATAGGTTCTTTCGTCTAGTGTCTAGGGTATACTCTCTAGTGTCTAGAGTTTAGGGTCTATGGTATATGTTCTACGGTCTAAGGTTTATGGTCTAGGGTATACTCTATAGGGTGTAGGTTATAGGTTGTACTATCAGCAGTCTAGGGTCTAGACAATGTACCCTAGAACCTAGATCCTAGACCTTAGAGTTTATACACTCTGCCCTAGACCCAGGACCCTAGACCCTGGACAATAAATGCTAGACCCTTAACCCTAGACAGTATATCCTACACCCTAGACCCTGCACCCAAGAGAGTATACACTAGACGCTAGGCCCTATAACTTAGACCCTAGAAACTCGACCCTACACCCTAGACACTACACCCAAGACCCTAGACCATAGACCCTCTACCCTAGACCCAAGACTTTAGATTATAGACACTAGACCCAGGACCCTAGTAACTAGACCCTAGAGAGTATACTCTAGTCCCTAGACCCTAGAGAGTATACCCTACACCGTAGGCCCTAGACTATAGACACTAGACCATGGAACCTAGACTCCAAATAGTAGACTCTAGGCCCTAGACTCTGAACCCTGGAAAGTAGACCCTAATCCCTAGACCCTAGAACCTAGACCCTAGACCATAAAACCTAGACTCTAGACCATATACCCTAGACCCTAGACACTGGACCCTAGAGCCAAGAACCTAGAACCTAGAGAGTACACACTACACCATAGACCCAGGACCCTAGACACTAGACCTTAGACCATAGACCCTAGGCCAAAAACCCTATACTCTAGACCCTAGAAACTAGACCCTAGACCCTAGACTACTGATAGTAGACCTTAGGCCCTAAAGAGAAGACCATATTCACTAGAACCTAGATTGTAGACCCTTGACACTACAAAGTATACCCTAAAGAATACACCATAGAACCTAGACTCTAAAGAGTAGATCCTATACCCAATACCCTAGAGAGTATACACTACACTCTAGACCCTAGAACCTAGACCCTAGAGTGTATACCCTACACCCAAGACCCTAGACCCTAGACCCTAGACCCTAGACTCAAGATAGTAGACTCTAGACCCAAGATCCTAGACCCTAGAGAGTAGACCCTAAAACCTGTAACCTAGACCCTAGACCCTAGGCCAAAGACCATAGACTCTAGACACAAGAGAGTATACCCTAGACCCTATAACAATGACCCTAGACCCTAGAAATTGTAACCTAGAACGTAAACACTACACCATAGACCCTAGAATGTATACCATACTTCCTAGACCCTATACACTAGACAATAGACACTAGACCCTAAACTTTATACTCTAAACCTTAGAACCTAGACCCTAGACAATAGAACCTAGACCCTAAACTCTATACCCTAGACTCTAGACCCTACACCCTAGAACTTAGGCCCTACACCCTAGAGAGTGTAACATAAACCCGAGACCCTAGACCCTAGAGAGTATACCCTAGACACTATACCAAAGACCCTAGACCCTAGAGATTATACCCTAGAACATAGACCCTAGACCTTAAACTGTAGACCCTAGACTCTAGATCCTAGACCCTAGGGAGTATCACATACACCCTAGACCCTAGACCCTAGAGATTATACCCTACACACTAGACACAAGACACTAAACAGTAGACCATAGACTCCAGATAGTAAACCCTAGTCTCTAGATCCTGGACACCTAATGTGTCCTATTGGATTCCTATTGTATCCTAGTGGAACCTATTGGGATCTAGTGGAATACTAATGGTCCTAGTGGACTACTTATGGGTCCTAGTGGACTGCTATTGGGTCCTAGTGTACTCCTATTGGGTTCTAGTGGACTCCTATTCGAATCCTTATGGGTGTAGTGGACACATATTGGATACTAGTGGACACCTAATGGGTCCCATTGTACTCCTTTTTGCTTCTATTGGAATCCTATTGGGTCTTAGTGGACTCATTATGGGTCCTACTAGACTAGTATTGGACACCTGTTGGGTAATAATGGACACCTAATGGGTCCTAGTGGACTCCTAATAGGTCCTACTGGACTCCTATTGGACTCCTATTGGGGCCTTGTGGACTCCTATTGGACCCCTATTGTGTCCTAATGGACACCTTTTGGGTTCTAGTGGACTCCTAATGGGTCCTAGTGGACTCCTATCATGTACTAGTGACTCATATTCGGTTCTAGTGGAATCCTAATGTGTCCTTGTGGACTCCTATTGGACACCTATTAGGTCCTAGTGGACACTTATTGGGTTCTACTGGACTCCTAATGGGTCCTAGTTTACTCCTATTGGACACCTATTGGGACCTAGTGGACTCTTAATGGGTTCTAGTGGACTTTTATTGGGTCCTAGTCGACTCCTAATGGGTCCTAGTGGACACCTATTGGGTCCTTGTGGACTCCCATTGGACTCCTATTGGGACCTAGTTGACACTATTGGGGTCAAGTGGAATCCTAAGGGTTCCTAGTGCAGTCCTTATGGGTCTAGTGGACACCTATTGGGTACAGGTGGACTCCTATTGCGTTCTAATTGACTCCTAATGAGTCCTTGTGGACTCCTATTGGACTCGTAATGGGTCCTAGTGGACTCCTATTGGACTCCTATTTGGTCCCTGTGGACTTCTAATTGGTATTAGTGGACTCCTATCGGGACTTAGTGGACACTTAATGGGTCCTACTTGACTCCTATTGCATCCTATTTGGTACACCTATTGGGTTCTCAATGGGACATAGTGGACTCCTTTTGGACTCCTAATGAGTCAGAGTGGACTCCTATTGTGTCCTATATAGTGGACTCCAAATGGGTCCTACGGGACTCCTATTGGACTCCTATTGGGTCCTTGTGGATTCCTATTGGACTCCTAGTGGACACTATTGGGATCTACTAGAATAATAATTGGTCCTAGTGGACTCCTTATGGGTCCTAGTGGACTAATATTCGAATCCTTATGGGTCTTGTGGACTCCTATTAGGTACAAGTGGACTCCAATTGGGTCAAACTGGACAACTTTTGGGTCCCAATTGGGTTCTAGTGGAAATCTAATGGGTCTCAGTGGACTCCTAGTGGGTCCTATTGGATTCCTAATTGGTGTTAATGGATTCCTATTGGGTTCTAGTAGAATCGCAATGGGTCCTAGCGGACTCCTAATGTGTCCTAGTGGACTCCTATTGGGTTCTAGTGGACTCCTAATGGGTCCTTTGGAACTCCTATTGGAATTCTATTCTGTCCTAGTGGACTCCTATTGGGTCGTAGTGCACTCCTACTGGGTCCTAGTGGACTCATATTGGGTTTAGTGGACTCCTAATGGGTCATATTGGACTCCTATTGGACTCTTACTGGGTCCTAGTGTACTCCTATTGGGTTCTATTAGAATCTGAATTGGACCTAGTGGACTCCTATTGGACTTATATTTGGTGCTAGTGGACACCTTTGGGGTTCTAGTGGAATTCTTATGAGTCCTAGTGGACTCCTAATTGGTCATTCTGGACTACTAATGGGTCCTACTGGACTCCTATTGGACCCTATTGGGATCTAGTGGAATACTAATGGGTCCTAGTGGAAAACTTATGGGTCCTAGTGGACTCCTATTCGACTCCTTATGGGGTAGTGGACTCCTATTGGGTAGTGGTGGACTCCTAGTTGGTCCTATTGGACTCCTCTTGGGTCCTAGTGGACACCTAATGGGTCGCATTGGACTCCTATTGGGTCCTAATGGAGTCCCATTGGGTTCTAGGAGAAATCTAATGTGTCCTAGTAACTGCTATTGGGTTCTAGCGGACTCCTATTGGACTCCTATTGGGTCCTGGTGGACTCCTAATTGCTTCTATGGGAATCCTAATGGGTCCTTGTGAACTCATTATGGGTCCTATTGGACTCCTATTTGACTCTTATTGGGTCCTAATGGACACATATTGGGATCTAGTTGACCCTATTGGCGCCTAGTGGAATACTAATGGGTCCTAGTGGAAAACTTATGGGTCCTAGTGGACTCATATTCGAATCCTTTAGAGGGTAGTGGACTCTTATTGTGTACTAGTGGACTCCTCACACCCGGAAATGAGCAGCGACGCCACTGCCCAAATGACCAGGCTAACATTATTATGTGGCTTTTCCTTTTATATGGCTACAAATTTTTCACTTGCTACACTTGTGGGTTTAGGCTTTGATCTATGAATCTCATTAATAAATCTATGAATCTCATTAATAATTCTATGAATCTCATTAATAATTCTATGAATCTCATTAATAATTCTATGCAATAGAGACACCAGTAATGGAAATGGGAACAATTTTGAAAAACAGGCTCAATGCTCTAAGGGATGAAAATCCAGCAAAATACAACCGTCATCAGTATTGTTCTGGCATTTAGTTACCAAGTTTACAAAATAAATCAATGCAAAAAAATTATTTAAAAAAAATTAAAAAAAAAAAAAAAAGTCTTAAATGTATTTCAGTTCTTCAGTATTGCTCTCCCATTTAGTTATCAAGTTTATTAAATAAATCAATGCCAAAAGAAAATTGAAATGGCCTGAAGTCATTTGGAGTCACTGATAGCTTATTTGAGGGGGAGGAACAGTTGCCGGTATCCCAGTCCCCCCTCGAAAGAGGGCCGTACACGAAGTACATCACTAACAATGACATACTCACCCCGAACCTGAGAGGCCACGCTACAGCCCAAATGACAAGGCTAACATTCTTATGTTTCTTTTCCTTTTATATGGCTAAAACATTTTCACTTCCTACACTTGTGGGTTTAGGCTTTGATCTATGACTCTCATTAATAATTCTATGAATCTCATTAATAATTCTATAAATCACATTAAAAAAACTTTATTAAAGCAAAAAGGAAATTGAAATAGCCTGAAGTCATTTGGAGTCACTGATAGCTTATTTGATGGGGAGGAACAGTTGCCGGTATCCCAGTCCCCCCTCGAATAAGGGCCGTACACGAAGTACGTAACAACTGACCTTGAGATCTAGGATCTCGTCAAACATCACTAACAATGACATACTCACCCCGGACCTGAGCAGCTATGCCACAGCCCAAATGACCAGGCTAACATTCTTATGTTTCTTTTCCTTTTATATGGCTAAAACATTTTCACTTGCTACACTTGTGGGTTTAGGCTTTGATTTATGAATCTCATTAATAGTACTATGAATCTCATTAATAATTCTATAAATCTCATTAAAAAAAAAAAAAAAAAAAAAAAAAAAAAATTTTTTAAATTTTTTTAGTTTATCGGCATTCTCCGGCCCTTTAGTTATCAAGTTTATTAAAGCAAAAAGGAAATTTAAAAAGCCTGAAGTCATTTGGAGTCACTGATAGCTTATTTGATGGGGAGGAACAGTTGCCGGTATCCCAGTCCCCCCTCGAATAAGGGCCGTACACGAAGTACGTAACAACTGACCTTGAGATCTAGGATCTTGTCAAACATCACTAACAATGACATACTCACCCCGGACCTGAGCAGCTATGCCACAGCCCAAATGACCAGGCTAACATTCTTATGTTTCTTTTCCTTTTATATGGCTAAAACATTTTCACTTGCTACACTTGTGGGTTTAGGCTTTGATCTATGAATCTCATTAATAATTCTATGAATCTCATTAATAATTCTATGAATCTCATTAATAATTTTATGAATCTCATTAATAATTCTATGAATCATAAAATAAAAATAAAAAAAAAAAAAGTTTTAAAATTTCTTTAGTTCATCGGCATTCCCCGGCCCTTTAATTATCAAGTTTATTAAAGCAAAAAGGAAATTGAAATAGCCTGAAGTCATTTGGAGTCACTGATAGTTTATTTGATGGGGAGGAACAGTTGCCAGTGTCCCAGTCCCCCCTCGAAAGAGGGCCGTACACGAAGTACGTAACAACTGACCTTGAGATCTAGGATCTCGTCAAACATCACTAACAATGACATACTCACCCCGGACCTGAGCAGCTATGCCACAGCCCAAATGACCAGGCTAACATTCTTATGTTTCTTTTCCTTTTATATGGCTAAAACATTTTCACTTGCTACACTTGTGGGTTTAGGCTTTGATCTATGAATCTCATTAATAGTACTATGAATCTCATTAATAATTCTATAAATCTCATTAAAAAAAAAAAAAAAAAAAAAAAAAAAAAATTTTTTAAATTTTTTTAGTTTATCGGCATTCTCCGGCCCTTTAGTTATCAAGTTTATTAAAGCAAAAAGGAAATTTAAAAAGCCTGAAGTCATTTGGAGTCACTGATAGCTTATTTGATGGGGAGGAACAGTTGCCGGTATCCCAGTCCCCCCTCGAATAAGGGCCGTACACGAAGTACGTAACAACTGACCTTGAGATCTAGGATCTCGTCAAACATCACTAACAATGACATACTCACCCCGGACCTGAGCAGCTATGCCACAGCCCAAATGACCAGGCTAACATTCTTATGTTTCTTTTCCTTTTATATGGCTAAAACATTTTCACTTGCTACACTTGTGGGTTTAGGCTTTGATCTATGAATCTCATTAATAATTCTATGAATCTCATTAATAATTCTATAAATCTCATTAAAAAAAAATAATAAAAATAAAAATAAAAAGTAAAAAGTTTTAAAATTTCTTCAGTTCATCGGCAGTCCCCGGCCCTTTAGTTATCAAGTTTATTAAAGCAAAAAGGAAATTGAAATAGCCTGAAGTCATTTGGAGTCACTGATAGCTTATTTGATGGGGAGGAACAGTTGCCGGTATCCCAGTCCCCCCTCGAATAAGGGCCGTACACGAAGTACGTAACAACTGACCTTGAGATCTAGGATCTCGTCAAACATCACTAACAATGACATACTCACCCCGGACCTGAGCAGCTATGCCACAGCCCAAATGACCAGGCTAACATTCTTATGTTTCTTTTCCTTTTATATGGCTAAAACATTTTCACTTGCTACACTTGTGGGTTTAGGCTTTGATCTATGAATCTCATTAATAATTCTAATAATCTCATTAATAATTCAATAAATCTCATTAAAAAAAAAAAAAAAAAAAAAAAAAGTTTTAAAATTTTTTTAGTTTATTGGCAGTCCCCGGCCCTTTAGTTATCAAGTTTATTAAAGCAAAAAGGAAATTGAAAAAGCCTGAAGTCATTTGGAGTCACTGATAGCTTATTTGATGGGGAGGAACAGTTGCCGGTATCCCAGTCCCCCCTCGATAGAGGGCCGTACACGAAGTACGTAACAACTGACCTTGAGATCTAGGATCTCGTCAAACATCACTAACAATGACATACTCACCCCGACCTGAGTAGCCACGCCACAGCCCAAATGACCAGGTTAACATTCTTATGTTTCTTTTCCTTTTATATGGCTAAAACATTTTCACTTGCTACACTTGTGGGTTTAGGCTTTGATCTATGAATCTCATTAATAATTCTATGAATCTCATTAATAATTCTATGAATCTCATTAATAATTTTATGAATCTCATTAATAATTCTATGAATCATAAAAAAAAAAAAAAAAAAAAAAAAGTTTTAAAATTTCTTTAGCTCATCGGCATTCCCCGGCCCTTTAGTTATCAAGTTTATTAAAGCAAAAAGGAAATTTAAATAGCCTGAAGTCATTTCGAGTCACTGATAGTTTATTTGATGGGGAGGAAGAGTTGCCAGTGTCCCAGTCCCCCCTCGAAAGAGGGCCGTACACGAAGTACGTAACAACTGACCTTGAGATCTAGGATCTCGTCAAACATCCCTAACAATGACATACTCACCCCGGACCTGAGCAGCTATGCCACAGCCCAAATGACCAGGCTAACATTCTTATGTTTCTTTTCCTTTTATATGGCTAAAACATTTTCACTTGCTACACTTGTGGGTTTAGGCTTTGATCTATGAATCTCATTAATAATTCTATGAATCTCATTAATAATTTTATGAATCTCATTAATAATTTTATGAATCTCATTAATAATTCTATGAATCATAAAAAAAAAATAAAAAAAAAAAAAGTTTTAAAATTTCTTTAGTTCATCGGCATTCCCCGGCCCTTTAATTATCAAGTTTATTAAAGCAAAAAGGAAATTGAAATAGCCTGAAGTCATTTGGAGTCACTGATAGTTTATTTGATGGGGAGGAACAGTTGCCAGTGTCCCAGTCCCCCCTCGAAAGAGGGCCGTACACGAAGTACGTAACAACTGACCTTGAGATCTAGGATCTCGTCAAACATCCCTAACAATGACATACTCACCCCGGACCTGAGCAGCTATGCCACAGCCCAAATGACCAGGCTAACATTCTTATGTTTCTTTTCCTTTTATATGGCTAAAACATTTTCACTTGCTACACTTGTGGGTTTAGGCTTTGATCTATGAATCTCATTAATAATTCTATGAATCTCATTAATAATTCTATGAATCTCATTAATAATTTTATGAATCTCATTAATAATTCTATGAATCATAAAATAAAAATAAAAAAAAAAAAAGTTTTAAAATTTCTTTAGTTCATCGGCATTCCCCGGCCCTTTAATTATCAAGTTTATTAAAGCAAAAAGGAAATTGAAATAGCCTGAAGTCATTTGGAGTCACTGATAGTTTATTTGATGGGGAGGAACAGTTGCCAGTGTCCCAGTCCCCCCTCGAAAGAGGGCCGTACACGAAGTACGTAACAACTGACCTTGAGATCTAGGATCTCGTCAAACATCACTAACAATGACATACTCACCCCGGACCTGAGCAGCTATGCCACAGCCCAAATGACCAGGCTAACATTCTTATGTTTCTTTTCCTTTTATATGGCTAAAACATTTTCACTTGCTACACTTGTGGGTTTAGGCTTTGATCTATGAATCTCATTAATAATTCTATAAATCTCATTAAAAAAATAATAAAAAAAAAAAAAAATAGTTTTAAAATTTTTTCAGTTCATCGGCATTCCCCGGCCCTTTAGTTATCAAGTTTATTAAAGCAAAAAGGAAATTTAAATAGCCTGAAGTCATTTGGAGTCACTGATAGCTTATTTGATGGGGAGGAACAGTTGCCGGTATCCCAGTCCCCCCTCGAAAGAGGGCCGTACACGAAGTACGTAACAACTGACCTTGAGATCTAGGATCTTGTCAAACATCACTAACAATGACATACTCACCCCGGACCTGAGCAGCTATGCCACAGCCCAAATGACCAGGCTAACATTCTTATGTTTCTTTTCCTTTTATATGGCTAAAACATTTTCACTTGCTACACTTGTGGGTTTAGGCTTTGATCTATGAATCTCATTATTAATTTTATGAATCTCATTAATAATTTTATTAATCTCATGAATAATTCTATCAATCATAAAATAAAAATAAAAAAATTAAAAAAAAAAAGTTTTAAAAATTCTTCAGTTCATTGGCATTCCCCGGCCCTTTAGTTATCAAGTTTATTAAAGCAAAAAGGAAATTGAAATAGCCTGAAGTCATTTGGAGTCACTGATAGCTTATTTGATGGGGAGGAACAGTTGCCGGTATCCCAGTCCCCCCTCGAATAAGGGCCGTACACGAAGTACGTAACAACTGACCTTGAGATCTAGGATCTCGTCAAACATCCCTAACAATGACATACTCACCCCGGACCTGAGCAGCTATGCCACAGCCCAAATGACCAGGCTAACATTCTTATGTTTCTTTTCCTTTTATATGGCTAAAACATTTTCACTTGCTACACTTGTGGGTTTAGGCTTTGATCTATGAATCTCATTAATAATTCTATGAATCTCATTAAAAAAATAAAAATAAAAAATAAAAAATTTTTAAAAAAAGTTTTTAAATTTTTTCAGTTCATTGGCAGTCCCCGGCCCTTTAGTTATCAAGTTTATTAAAGCAAAAAGGAAATTTAAAAAGCCTGAAGTCATTTGGAGTCACTGATAGCTTATTTGATGGGGAGGAACAGTTGCCGGTATCCCAGTCCCCCCTCGAAAGAGGGTCGTACACGAAGTACGTAACAACTGACCTTGAGATTTAGGATCTCGTCAAACATCACTAACAATGACATACTCACCCCGGACCTGAGCAGCTATGCCACAGCCCAAATGACCAGGCTAACATTCTTATGTTTCTTTTCCTTTTATATGGCTAAAACATTTTCACTTGCTACACTTGTGGGTTTAGGCTTTGATCTATGAATCTCATTAATAATTTTATGAATCTCATTAATAATTCTATGAATCTCATTAAAAAAAAAACAATAAAAAATAAAAAATTTAAAAAAAATTTTTTAAATTTTTTCAGTTCATTGGCAGTCCCCGGCCCTTTAGTTATTAAGTTTATTAAAGCAAAAAGGAAATTGAAATAGCCTGAAGTCATTTGGAGTCACTGATAGCTTATTTGATGGGGAGGAACAGTTGCCGGTATCCCAGTCCCCCCTCGAAAGAGGGTCGTACACGAAGTACGTAACAACTGACCTTGAGATTTAGGATCTCGTCAAACATCACTAACAATGACATACTCACCCCGGACCTGAGCAGCTATGCCACAGCCCAAATGACCAGGCTAACATTCTTATGTTTCTTTTCCTTTTATATGGCTAAAACATTTTCACTTGCTACACTTGTGGGTTTAGGCTTTGATCTATGAATCTCATTAATAATTCTATGAATCTCATTAATAATTTTATGAATCTCATTAATAATTCTATGAATCATAAAAAAAAAAAAAAAAAAAAAAAAGTTTTAAAATTTCTTTAGTTCATCGGCATTCCCCGGCCCTTTAGTTATCAAGTTTATTAAAGCAAAAAGGAAATTTAAAAAGCCTGAAGTCATTTGGAGTCACTGATAATTTATTTGATGGGGAGGAAGAGTTGCCAGTGTCCCAGTCCCCCCTCGAAAGAGGGCCGTACACGAAGTACGTAACAACTGACCTTGAGATCTAGGATCTCGTCAAACATCCCTAACAATGACATACTCACCCCGGACCTGAGCAGCTATGCCACAGCCCAAATGACCAGGCTAACATTCTTATGTTTCTTTTCCTTTTATATGGCTAAAACATTTTCACTTGCTACACTTGTGGGTTTAGGCTTTGATCTATGAATCTCATTAATAATTCTATGAATCTCATTAATAATTTTATGAATCTCATTAATAATTTTATGAATCTCATTAATAATTTTATGAATCATAAAAAAAAAATAAAAAAAAAAAAAGTTTTAAAATTTCTTTAGTTCATCGGCATTCCCCGGCCCTTTAATTATCAAGTTTATTAAAGCAAAAAGGAAATTGAAATAGCCTGAAGTCATTTGGAGTCACTGATAGTTTATTTGATGGGGAGGAACAGTTGCCAGTGTCCCAGTCCCCCCTCGAAAGAGGGCCGTACACGAAGTACGTAACAACTGACCTTGAGATCTAGGATCTCGTCAAACATCCCTAACAATGACATACTCACCCCGGACCTGAGCAGCTATGCCACAGCCCAAATGACCAGGCTAACATTCTTATGTTTCTTTTCCTTTTATATGGCTAAAACATTTTCACTTGCTACACTTGTGGGTTTAGGCTTTGATCTATGAATCTCATTAATAATTCTATGAATCTCATTAATAATTCTATGAATCTCATTAATAATTTTATGAATCTCATTAATAATTCTATGAATCATAAAATAAAAATAAAAAAAAAAAAAGTTTTAAAATTTCTTTAGTTCATCGGCATTCCCCGGCCCTTTAATTATCAAGTTTATTAAAGCAAAAAGGAAATTGAAATAGCCTGAAGTCATTTGGAGTCACTGATAGTTTATTTGATGGGGAGGAACAGTTGCCAGTGTCCCAGTCCCCCCTCGAAAGAGGGCCGTACACGAAGTACGTAACAACTGACCTTGAGATCTAGGATCTCGTCAAACATCACTAACAATGACATACTCACCCCGGACCTGAGCAGCTATGCCACAGCCCAAATGACCAGGCTAACATTCTTATGTTTCTTTTCCTTTTATATGGCTAAAACATTTTCACTTGCTACACTTGTGGGTTTAGGCTTTGATCTATGAATCTCATTAATAATTCTATAAATCTCATTAAAAAAATAATAAAAAAAAAAAAAAATAGTTTTAAAATTTCTTCAGTTCATCGGCATTCCCCGGCCCTTTAGTTATCAAGTTTATTAAAGCAAAAAGGAAATTTAAATAGCCTGAAGTCATTTGGAGTCACTGATAGCTTATTTGATGGGGAGGAACAGTTGCCGGTATCCCAGTCCCCCCTCGAAAGAGGGCCGTACACGAAGTACGTAACAACTGACCTTGAGATCTAGGATCTTGTCAAACATCACTAACAATGACATACTCACCCCGGACCTGAGCAGCTATGCCACAGCCCAAATGACCAGGCTAACATTCTTATGTTTCTTTTCCTTTTATATGGCTAAAACATTTTCACTTGCTACACTTGTGGGTTTAGGCTTTGATCTATGAATCTCATTATTAATTTTATGAATCTCATTAATAATTTTATTAATCTCATGAATAATTCTATCAATCATAAAATAAAAATAAAAAAATTAAAAAAAAAAAGTTTTAAAAATTCTTCAGTTCATTGGCATTCCCCGGCCCTTTAGTTATCAAGTTTATTAAAGCAAAAAGGAAATTGAAATAGCCTGAAGTCATTTGGAGTCACTGATAGCTTATTTGATGGGGAGGAACAGTTGCCGGTATCCCAGTCCCCCCTCGAATAAGGGCCGTACACGAAGTACGTAACAACTGACCTTGAGATCTAGGATCTCGTCAAACATCCCTAACAATGACATACTCACCCCGGACCTGAGCAGCTATGCCACAGCCCAAATGACCAGGCTAACATTCTTATGTTTCTTTTCCTTTTATATGGCTAAAACATTTTCACTTGCTACACTTGTGGGTTTAGGCTTTGATCTATGAATCTCATTAATAATTCTATGAATCTCATTAAAAAAATAAAAATAAAAAATAAAAAATTTTTAAAAAAAGTTTTTAAATTTTTTCAGTTCATTGGCAGTCCCCGGCCCTTTAGTTATCAAGTTTATTAAAGCAAAAAGGAAATTTAAATAGCCTGAAGTCATTTCGAGTCACTGATAGCTTATTTGATGGGGAGGAACAGTTGCCGGTATCCCAGTCCCCCCTCGAAAGAGGGTCGTACACGAAGTACGTAACAACTGACCTTGAGATTTAGGATCTCGTCAAACATCACTAACAATGACATACTCACCCCGGACCTGAGCAGCTATGCCACAGCCCAAATGACCAGGCTAACATTCTTATGTTTCTTTTCCTTTTATATGGCTAAAACATTTTCACTTGCTACACTTGTGGGTTTAGGCTTTGATCTATGAATCTCATTAATAATTTTATGAATCTCATTAATAATTCTATGAATCTCATTAAAAAAAAAACAATAAAAAATAAAAAATTTAAAAAAAATTTTTTAAATTTTTTCAGTTCATTGGCAGTCCCCGGCCCTTTAGTTATTAAGTTTATTAAAGCAAAAAGGAAATTGAAATAGCCTGAAGTCATTTGGAGTCACTGATAGCTTATTTGATGGGGAGGAACAGTTGCCGGTATCCCAGTCCCCCCTCGAAAGAGGGTCGTACACGAAGTACGTAACAACTGACCTTGAGATTTACGATCTCGTCAAACATCACTAACAATGACATACTCACCCCGGACCTGAGCAGCTATGCCACAGCCCAAATGACCAGGCTAACATTCTTATGTTTCTTTTCCTTTTATATGGCTAAAACATTTTCACTTGCTACACTTGTGGGTTTAGGCTTTGATCTATGAATCTCATTAATAATTCTATGAATCTCATTAATAATTTTATGAATCTCATTAATAATTCTATGAATCATAAAAAAAAAAAAAAAAAAAAAAAAGTTTTAAAATTTCTTTAGTTCATCGGCATTCCCCGGCCCTTTAGTTATCAAGTTTATTAAAGCAAAAAGGAAATTTAAAAAGCCTGAAGTCATTTGGAGTCACTGATAATTTATTTGATGGGGAGGAAGAGTTGCCAGTGTCCCAGTCCCCCCTCGAAAGAGGGCCGTACACGAAGTACGTAACAACTGACCTTGAGATCTAGGATCTCGTCAAACATCACTAACAATGACATACTCACCCCGGACCTGAGCAGCTATGCCACAGCCCAAATGACCAGGCTAACATTCTTATGTTTCTTTTCCTTTTATATGGCTAAAACATTTTCACTTGCTACACTTGTGGGTTTAGGCTTTGATCTATGAATCTCATTAATAATTCTATGAATCTCATAAAAAATAAAAATAAAAAAATATAAAAAGTTTTAAAATATTTTCAGTTCATCGGTATTCCCCGGCCCTTTAGTTATCAAGTTTATTAAAGCAAAAAGGAAATTTAAATAGCCTGAAGTCATTTCGAGTCACTGATAGCTTATTTGATGGGGAGGAACAGTTGCCGGTATCCCAGTCCCCCCTCGAAAGAGGGCCGTACACGAAGTACGTAACAACTGACCTTGAGATCTAGGATCTCGTCAAACATCACTAACAATGACATACTCACCCCGGACCTGAGCAGCTATGCCACAGCCCAAATGACCAGGCTAACATTCTTATGTTTCTTTTCCTTTTATATGGCTAAAACATTTTCACTTGCTACACTTGTGGGTTTAGGCTTTGATCTATGAATCTCATTAATAATTCTATAAATCTCATTAAAAAAAAAAAAAAAAAAAAAAAAAAGTTTTAAAATTTTTTCAGTTCATCGGCAGTCCCCGGCCCTTTAGTTATCAAGTTTATTAAAGCAAAAAGGAAATTTAAAAAGCCTGAAGTCATTTGGAGTCACTGATAGCTTATTTGATGGGGAGGAACAGTTGCCGGTATCCCAGTCCCCCCTCGATAGAGGGCCGTACACGAAGTACGTAACAACTGACCTTGAGATCTAGGATCTCGTCAAACATCACTAACAATGACATACTCACCCCGGACCTGAGCAGCTATGCCACAGCCCAAATGACCAGGCTAACATTCTTATGTTTCTTTTCCTTTTATATGGCTAAAACATTTTCATTTGCTACACTTTAGGCTTTAGGTTTAGGCTTTGATCTATGAATCTGATTAATAATTCTATAAATCTCATTAAAAAAAAAAAAAAAAAAAGTTTTAAAATTTTCTTAGTTTATTGGCATTCCCCTGCCGTTTAGTTATCAAGTTTATTGAATAAATTCACAAAAAACAAGTGTATATAGAGAAAAAAACATCCCTATATTTGCTTTGTGATGACTATGTATTAACCCTTCATCTGCTGCAGGTGCTTTTAGGTGCCCGCCCACTACTAATTAATTTTGCGTGAGGCGCTATAAAGCGCCCAAGTTAATATTTTTATTCCACCTGTTAATTCTATTATTTATCTGGGGTTGAGTTTGCTAAGAGTGTGTTTACATAATGTCTAGACATAGTACTTATATTACCAATGATCCTGAAGCCTTATTAGAATTCATGGACAATATAGACAGTGATTTTAGTGATGATGCATTTGATGGATACATTAGTGATGAAGAAACAACACCGACAACAGGTACAATAGAAGAAGAAAAAGAAGACGGAGAGAGAGGAGATAATAGTGATGGTAATGATACAAGTGATGACAATAATGAAGATTATGAAGCTGCTATACATGACAAAATGAATATTCCAGAGTTCAAGGAGCAACCAGGTCTAGTGGTAGATTTGTCTGAAGCAGAACCAATAACATTCTTCCAGCAACTTTGGACTGATGAATTGAATCATACTATAGTGAATGAAACTAACACGTATGGTGATCAGTATGTAAAAAGTCACGAAGACTATCTAAAAAGCCATCCAAAGTCTAGAGTTCATGATTTTACACACCATCGATTTACCATTACAGAGCTATATAATTTCTTAGCTATTGTGATCACAATGGGTATTATTAGTTTCCCTAAAATAGCGTGTTATTGGAGAACAAGTTGGCCATTTTTCACTGATAGTATTCGAAAGATAATGTCAAGGGATCGTTTCCTTCTGTTTCTCAAGTTTTTCCATCTTAACAACAACGAAAGATACATTTCCAGGGGTCAGCCAGGATTCGATCGTCTATTCAAAGTTCGCCCACTTATTTCGCATCTTGTCTCCAGATACAAGTCCTCATATATTCCGAGTCAATGTGTAAGTGTAGATGAGAGTATGATTAATTTCCGAGGTAGATTGTCTCTTCTTCAATATTTACCGAAAAAGCCAAAGAAGTGGGGAATGAAAGCATGGGTCCTTGCTGACTCTGATAATGGATATGCGTGGAACTGGGATCTCTATACTGGAAAACGCGATACATCTAATGATGGTTTGCCCCTATCTTCTCGTGTTGTTCTCTCCCTTTCTTCTGATTTATTTAACAAGGGGTATCATATATACTTCGACAATTTCTACACAAGTCCTGACTTGTGTAGAATGCTATTTGAAAAAGGGTGTGGCAGCTGTGGCACAGTGAGACTCAATAGACGAGGAATACCAAAATCATTCCAATTGAAGAAACTGAAGAAAGGTGAAATAACAACATATAAGGATGGATGTGTTTTAGGACTGAAGTGGATGGACAAACGTCCGGTAGCTGTACTTTCAACAATCCATGACTTTACTATGGTAGATAAACAAAGACGCGCTCAATCTTCTGAGGAAGGTGTTGAAGTCATTCAAAAGCCAAAAATGATTGAAGAATATAATAAGTACATGGGAGGTGTTGACAAAGCTGACCAGTTAGTCACCTATTATGGTTACCCTCACTTCTCCAAGAAATGGTGGAAAAGAGTTTGTTTCCACTTGCTTGACACTACATTAGTGAATGCATACATTTTATATTCTCAGAGTACTCCAAAAAATGATCGTTTGTCACATATGGACTTTCAAATCGAAGTTGCTCGCAGCCTTTTATCACAATCATCTCAGGGTCGATCAGTAACTCCATCTGCCTCTCACACACCTCTTCGTCTAACTGGTCGACACTTTCCCATCCCTAGCATGAAACGGGATTGCAAAGTATGTAGTCGAAGGAAGTCTGGAAAAAGAAAGGAAAGTAGTTTCAAGTGTGATGTATGTGATGTAAATTTATGTGTAACTCCATGCTTAAAAAAATATCATACTCTAAAGAAGTACAACTGGCATCAATAGTATTTTTTGCATACACCTTATACACACACACTGGCACACACAAAAGTATGTATTCTTTCTGTTTACATACATACAACATCTATATATTCATGTATCTATTTAGTTATTCAAAACACAAAACTTAAAATTTTACGTAACTTTCATCTGTCTTCTTAAGTTTTCATAAAATTTCAGGGAGTGTTGACAGTAGTACATGGAATACAAATGAGAATTTTAAAAATTATTATTATACTGTACAGTTTGGCATGTAAACACAACATATATAGATAACGCTTCATTTCAAAAACTATTGGTTTACCTACACAAATGCATTATAAACCTCCCATACAGCTTATAAGCTTACCTTCTTTCTTAAATCAAGTGAACTGCTAACAAATCTCCCAGCACATGTCAATTGTCCTGAATTGTCTGGTGAAGTACTAGGCGTGTCTTTACTGATATTGGAAAGGCTTCTACTATAAATAGAACAATTGTGCTCACCCCAGATAAGGCATTAACAGCCTAACAAAGATAATTTCTAAAAAGATTAAAAAGGTAAAATTTCTTCCGCACCACACCCACAAACGGGAAACATTGCAAACGCAGATGAAGGGTTAAGCATTGCTGATGGCACTAGTGTCTCTACCTTTCTGTGCACTCCTGGGGCCTGAAGACGTAAGAGTAAGCTTAATTGCAGTCTAAATACACAGATGTCTGATGAACTGAGTGAGGTACTCCTTCAAGGTTCTAAATGACGACTTCCTCTTGTCTGAAACTCAACAACTTATCATACTTACTTGTTAAAGATTCTTGCATAATATCTATACTGTTTCTCTGCTATATACAACAGTTATTAGCAGTTTTTCATCCTTTCTGAATCTTCCTGGCTGGTCTGTAGCTCAAACGCGCGTTCTTTTACGCGCCACTCCCATTAATTGACCGAGCCCCCGGGAATGACGCAACTTCCTTAACTACGTATACAACGCATAGTCGCGCAAGTGACAATAAAAAAAATATATATATATATATATATATACATTAAACCCCGTGGAAAGCAATTATAAGGATGGCCCTACAAGCCATAAAAAAATTAAAAAAAAAAAAAAAGTTTGAAAATTTCCTCAGTTCATTGGCATTACCCTGCCGTTTAGTTATCAAGTTTATTAAAGCAAAAAGGAAATTGAAATAGCCTGAAGTCATTTGGAGTAACTGATAGCTTATTTGATGGGGAGGAACAGTTGCCGGTATCCCAGTCCCCCCTCGAAAGAGGGCCGTACACGAAGTACGTAACAACTGACCTTGAGATCTAGGATCTCGTCAAACATCACTAACAATGACATACTCACCCCGACCTGAGTAGCCACGCCACAGCCCAAATGACCAGGCTAACATTCTTATGTTTCTTTTCCTTTTATATGGCTAAAACATTTTCACTTGCTACACTTGTGGGTTTAGGCTTTGATCTATGAATCTCATTAATAATTCTATAAATCTCATTAAAAAAAAAAAAAAAAAGTTTTAAAATTTCCTCAGTTAATCGGCATTCCCCTGCCGTTTAGTTATGAAGTTTATTAAAGCAAAAAGGAAATTGAAATAGCCTGAAGTCATTTGGAGTCACTGATAGCTTATTTGATGGGGAGGAACAGTTGCCGGTATCCCAGTCCCCCCTCGATAGAGGGCCGTACACGAAGAACGTAACAACTGACCTTGAGATCTAGGATCTCGTCAAACATCACTAACAATGACATACTCACCCCGGACCTGAGCAGCCACGCCACAGCCCAAATGACCAGGCTAACATTCTTATGTTTCTTTTCCTTTTATATGGCTAAAACATTTTCACTTGCTACACTTGTGGGTTTAGGCTTTGATCTATGAATCTCATTAATAATTCTATGAATCTCATTAATAATTCTATAAATCTCATTAAAAGAAAAAAAAAAAAAAGTTTTAAATTTTTCTCAGTTCATTGGCATTCCCCTGCCGTTTAGTTATCAAGTTTATTAAAGCAAAAAGGAAATTGAAATAGCCTGAAGTCATTTGGAGTCACTGATAGCTTATTTGATGGGGAGTAACAGTTGCTGGTATCCCAGTCCCCCCTCGAAAGAGGGCCGTACACGAAGTACGTAACAACTGACCTTGAGATCTAGGATCTCGTCAAACATCACTAACAATGACATACTCACCCCGGACCTGAGCAGCCACGCCACAGCCCAAATGACCAGGCTAACATTCTTATGTTTCTTTTCCTTTTATATGGTTAAAACATTTTCACTTGCTACACTTGTGGGATTACGCTTTGATCTATAAATCTCATTAATAATTCTATAAATCTCAAAAAAAAAAAAAAAAAAAAGTTTTAAAATTTTCTCTGCTGTTTAGTGATCAAGTTTATTGAATAAATTCACACCCCGGACCTGAGCAGCCACGCCACAGCCCAAATGACCACGCTAACATTCTTATGTTTCTTTTTCTTTTATATGGCTAAAACATTTTCACTTGCTACACTTGTGAGTTTAGGCTTTGATCTATGAATCTCATTGATAATTCTATGAATCTCATTAATAATTCTATGAATCTCATTAATAATTCTATAAATCACATTAAAAAAAATTTAAAAAAAGTTTTAAAATTTCCTCAGTTGATCGGCATTCCCCTGTCGTTTAGTTATCAAGTTTATTAAATAAATTCACAAAAAAAAAAAAACAAAAAAAAAAAAAAGTTTTAAAATTTTTTTACTTAATCGGCATTCCCCTGCCGTTTAGTTATCAAGTTTATTAAAGCAAAAAGGAAATTGAAATAGCCTGAAGTCATTTGGAGTCACTGATAGCTTATTTGATGGGGAGGAACAGTTGCCAGTATCCCAGTCCCCCCTCGATAGAGGGCCGTACACGAAGTACGTAACAACTGACCTTGAGATCTAGGATCTCGTCAAACATCACTAACAATGACATACTCACCCCGGACCTGAGCAGCCACGCCAAAGCCCAAATGGCCAGGCTGACATTCTTATGTTTCTTTTCCTTTTATATGGCTAAAACATTTTCACTTGCTACACTTGTGGGTTTAGGCTTTGATCTATGAATCTCATTAATAATTCTATAAATCTCATGAAAAAAAAAAAAAAAAAAAAAAGGTTTAAAATTTCTTTAGTTCGTCAGCATTCCGCTGCCTTGTAGTTGTCACGTTTATTGAATGAATTAAAGCAAAAAGAAATTTTAAATAGCCTGAAGTCATTTGGTGTCACTGATAGCTTATTTGATGGGGAGGAACAGTTGCCGGTATCCCAGTGCCCCCTCGAATAAGGGCCGTACACGAAGTACGTAACAACTGACCTTGAGATCTAGGATCTCGTCAAACATCACTAACAATGACATACTCACCCCGGACTTGAGCAGCCACGCCACAGCCCAAATGACCAGGCTAACATTCTTATGTTGCTTTTCCTTTTATAAGCCTACAGCCTTTTCACTTGCTGCACTTGTGGGTTTAGGCTTTGATCTATAAATCTCATTAATAATTCTATGAATCTCATTAATAAAAAAAAAAAAAGTTTTAAAATTACCTTAGTTTATTTGCATTCCGCTGATGTTTAGTTATCACGTTTATTTAATGAATTAAAGCAAAAAGAAAATTTAAATAGCCTGAAGTCATTTGGAGTCACTGATAGCTTATTTGATGGGGAGGAACAGTTGCCGGTATCCCAGTCCCCCCTGGAAAGAGGGCCGTACACGAAGTACGTAACATAAAAGGAAAAGCAAGATAAGAATGTTAGCCTGGTCATTTGGGCTGTGGCGTGGCTGCTCAGGTCCGGGGTGAGTATGTCATTGTTAGTGATGTTTGACGAGATCCTAGATCTCAAGGTCAGTTGTTACGTACTTCGTGTACGGCCCTCTTTCGAGGGGGGACTGGGATACCGGCAACTGTTCCTCCCCATCAAATAAGCTATCAGTGACTCCAAATGACTTCAGGCTATTTAAATTTTCTTTTTGCTTTAATTCATTCAATAAACGTGATAACTACAAGGCAGCGGAATGCTGACAAACTGAGATAATTTTAAAACTTTTTTTTTTTTTTTTTTTTTTTTTGTTAATTTATTTAATAAATTTGATTACTAAACGGCAGCGGAATGCGAATAAACTGAGGTAATTTTAAAACTTTTTTTTTTTTTATTAATGAGATTCATAAAATTATTAATGAGATTCATATATCAAAGCCTAAACCCACAAGTGCAGCAAATGAAAAAGCTGTAGGCATATAAAAGGAAAAGCAACATAAGAATGTTAGCCTGGTCATTTGGGCTGTGGCGTGGCTGCTCAAGTCCGGGGTGAGTATGAACAATGAACACACCCACCATTTTCAGTTAATTAATAATAGTTATTGGAAAAATTAATTAACTAGTAACAGCAATAAACTAATTAATTTTATTACTACACTGTTTAATTAACAGTTTAAATAATGATATAATTAATTAAAATATCAATAAATTAATATTTAATTACCTATTACCTATAAATAATTACTGTTGATGAAATTAAAAGATTTCATATTGTGAACACATACAGTATCACGCATTATTAAAAGTATGTCGAGAATGAGAACTACTCTGCAGCGTGGTTCCACAGCTAGAATACAGCAACCTCTTGTAAATATAAACTGTGCGAGAACAGTAAGACCAACCTAGCACTACCAAGAAGTACCAAGAACTACCAAGAACTACAAGATATAAGAATTACATATCACATGAGAAGAGCTACAAATACATATTAAACGTGTATGAAAAACATAAAATGATTAATTTACCTATCTATGACACTGTGCACGCACGAAGTAACTCACTGCACCTGAGATACTATACTTGGGAGTAATGAAATACATTATATATGGGATTTATATTTGTGATGAATGAAGGAATATACAAACAATGGAAGAGTGTTTGACAGTATACAAAACTTACGACACAAACCATCATGTATTTACAAGAAACGATGTTATCAAATTTTGAAATAAAAAGCGATCACTCATCTTTGAGTAAATGGACCGCACCTATGAAAGGTAACTTGGGGAAAAGTAAACGTATATAATGCTACATCTCCAGATATAATGAGTATATGAATGGTGGAACAGACTACATTAACTTATACAACTACTTAGTAAAATAAATATATATTAATCAACTTAACTTGAATGAAATTTAAGCATAAGAATCGGTCCACTACACCTGGCATCGACCTACAACCTAACTTGGGAAGCGAACTCAACATATTAACTAGTGCAATTATAGTTATAATTATTGAATGAATATACAAATGATGGAAGAGTGCTTGATGGTATATAAAACTTACCACAACCAAATAACTACCTTGTATTTATAACAAACGTTTTAAGAGAGATCCTAAACTTGTGATTTGAAAAGAAATCATTGCTAAACTCAGTTTGTGAACACAAACAGATCACTGTTTCTTGAGGACATAGTTTGAAATGAAACTTGAAGGAAAAATAAACATATATAATACTGCATTTACATTTATATTGGGTATATGAATGGTGGAATGGGCTACTGAAAATTATACGACTACTGAGTAAAACTAATGATAACAACGTATAAATCAACTTAACTGGAGTGACATCAAACTCAAAGAACAAAGAACCATCGCAACACTACAACTTGCATCGACCTAAGAACCTAACTTTAGAAACAAACTAAACACATGAAGTATTGCACGTGTGTTATAATGAATGAATGAATATGCAAATGATGGAAGTGGTTTGAATTGGCATATACACGTAACATACGGCACCAAACAAATAACTCTATTGCAGAGTAAAATTACATGGAACGAAAATGAGAAATACCTCAAACTGTGTACACAATGAAATCAGTCCTCATCGAACAAATGGACTCCTCGTATGAAACAGAACTTGGGGATACTGTAAACATTAAATACTGCATTTACAATTGTAATCAGTACATGAATGATGGAAAGGATTACATAATCTAGTTAATCTCATACGCTTACCAAGTAAGGTTCTTGATGAGAACAGGTAAACTAACTTAGAAACTGAATACTGGAGTCTGCATAAGTGACATAAAGAATGCAGGATAGATTGTTTGGGAGACTCGCAACTGTAATGTACAGAACTTAAATGTCTGTAGGTTGGAAAATTGACATGGTTGACTGGAGACTGGAGATAAGACAAGACAGACGACTGGTGATTTCCCATGTTTAGGGAATGGAGATTTCACAAACAATGAGAGTGATAATTCAAAAAGGAACCTCCAGATTTGACGATAATTGAGCATGGAACCTGCACTCTTCCCATGAATGTAAACAACCGAATTAGTTAGACATAATTGATGACACTTGACACTTGAAATGAATGGGTGAGAATAATTCTGAACATTGATGAGACTTGTATTAGGAGTCATTACGAGCATTCGTCAGCGGAATTCTTAAGAATGAATATTAGCATGTCTTAACTTCGTCATCACAATAGTAGTGCCTATGAGATGTAAGAAATAAGTAAAATTGCAATCTAACGGTCTTACAAATTATCTTATGGTGTAATTCTACAAGACAAGAATATTTTCCTATCTAGCAAGAACAAGAACTATGAGGAACTAATACTATAGCCGAGAAAGAAGACGTTGGTATACTACAAGTCTATCAAGAAGTTTTACTACAATCAAGAAAGAAGACGTTGATAAACTACAAGATCACTGTACTAAATCTCTTTTAAGTCTGAATTGATGAATGAAATACACATATTGATGATATGATTTGCATAAAGATTGAATTATGTGTGAAAGATGGAATAACTCACGTATTACAACATCACTCCATTTAATGTTGATTGGAATCTTGAAACGTACACAAGTAACCTGGTGAAAAGGAACAAACCAAATGAATTGTGCGTTTATAATTGTAATCATTGAATGATTAAACGAGCGTTGGATTACCAAGCAACTATCATACATAAATTTATCCGCATACTCATCATATCAGACAAAAAATTAATATGACTAGAAATGGATTGCAAGTACTCATGAAGGGACTTCATTATGAGTCACCTAAATGATTAGTCCGGAGTACATCATGAAGAGGGATGAGAATTCGAAGATATAATCAAAGTTTTAGCTGTAGAAAAAAGGAGATTGGAGTAATCATCAACAGTCACAAGAATTGATATAGATCCATGAATACTCACAATGATTTGTCAAGAGGAGTAGTCACTATAACATAGGAGTCAGGGGGAGGAGTCATCTACAGGAGTCTTCATGAGGAGTCATCTGTTGGATTAAGCTAATGTGTGGAGGAATTTGGGGGAGTGAATGGGAGTACATCATTAACCTAACTTGGGGAAGAACTAAACGTATTGTAGAGTGAGTTTATATTGATTGAATATACATATGAATGTGGGGAGGAGTGAGATTTTGGAATTTGCAATTTAGAATTCCTATCATGATCTACAGCTAATTTGCAAAACAATTCACAGCACTCTGAAATCTACTCATTTATAAGTATAGTGATTATATGAAATGTGTACAATACATGATTAGCAATGCTAACCTAGTGAATGCTTCATGTAAAATTTTACTTGAAACTAACTTGGGGAGAGAGACCTAATAAAACTTAAGTTAGCGGAAAACTAATCCTGTTTGACAGTGAATTTACGATAGTTACTACATATATGAAACTTAGTAGAGTGTGGAATTTTAATTTCCTAACTTACTGAGTATTTGTCTTTAAATCACCAATTGTTGAGAGATTTAAACCAGCTGGAGGAACGATAAATCCTTTCGTAGAAAAGGGACCATACTTAAATACCTGAAGTTTAAGGAAAACTAAACATGTTAACGAGTGCATTTATTATTATAATGAATTAATCTATGATCGAGGGGAATAAAATCACGTAAACAAACTATGAACAACAAATAAAATTTGCTGAAGTTCATCTGCTAAATGTAACGTACCAGAAATAAGAAGCAATTCAAATAATAAAATAACAGTCTCAAATCAGTGTGCAATGCATTCATTCTATCTCACAAGACAAGAATATATTTATAACTAGTGAGCACCTAAGAACAACTAACAAGGAAATGATATGTTATTAACCAGAAAGTGGTATGTTGAAAAACGGGTAGGTAGGTAGGTATGTAGGATGGTAGTTAGGTAAAGCTTCAAATTTCGGATTCAGTGTTTAGGGTTCTTGCTTTTGGGCTTAGTGTTTAGTGCTTACGTTTTACTGTTTTCTATTTAGGGTGTACGTTTTATGGAATAGTGTGCAGGGTTCGGGGATGAATGTATCAGAAACACAGATCAATAAACACAAAAATACATACATAAATACATACATAGATAATAAGTAGATATATATATATATATATATATATATATATATATATATAACTACACAGAAAGAGTGACAAGTTGAGAGATAAAGAAATATATTTGTAGTAGACAAATAAAGCAATAGATAGGGAATTAAATGAATAAATAGATAGTTATATAAATGCTATGATAAATATATACATATACAGATAAATAGATATGTAATGAAATTCATAAATAGATAGGTAGAAGAAACAAACAGAAAGACAGACAAACAGACAGAATGACAGACAAACAATCAGACAGACAGAGATATAGAGAAAAAATAGATAACAATTAAACACATAGATAAATAGATAGATAACACAATAGATAGATGGAGAGAACTTACATATATAGAGAGATAGACTAACCGATGTATGGATAGATGGGTGGAAATATGAATGGATAGACGGAAGGAGGTTTGGAATGATAGATAGATGGATGTCTGCATGGTTGCTTGGATGGGTGAAAGGATGCATGAATGCATGGATGCATGGATGGATAGAGAGACGGCTAGATGGATGAATTTTTGGGTGTTTGGACTGATGGATCACTGTATATTTTCATGGATGGATGGGGGAAGAATGCAGGGATGGATGGATGGATGGATGGATGGATGGATGGATGGATGGATGGATGGATGGTTGGATGGATGGATGGATAGTTAGATAGATGGATAGATAGATAAATAGATAGATAGATAGATAGATAGATAGATAGATAGATAGATAGATAGATAGATAGATATGTAGATAGGTAGATAGGTAGATAGGTAGAGAGGCAGACAGGTAGAATTGTAGACAGGTAAACAGGAAGACAGGTAGACATGTAGACAGGTAGACAGGTAGACATATAGACACATAGAGAGTAGATAGGTAGATAGGTAGATATGTAGATATGTAGATATGTAGATAGGTAGATATGTATATAGGTATATAAATAGATACGCAGATAGGCAGGTAGACAGATAGTTAGATAGGTATATATGTAGACAGGTAGACAGGTAGAAGGGTAGACAGGTAGACAGTAGACAGGTAGACAGGTAGACAGGTAGACAGGTAGACATGTAGACAGGTAGACAGGTAGACATATAGACACATAGAGAGGTAGAAAGGTAGATAGGTAGATAGGTATATAGTTAGATAGGTAGATAGGTAGATAGGTAGATAAGTAGATAGATATATTGGTCGATAAGGACGTAGGTAGCTAGGTAGATAGGTAGATAGGTATATAGATAGATAGATAGATAAGTAAATACGCAGATAGGCATATAGTTAAATTGGTAGATATGCAGACATGTAGACAGGTAGACACGTAGAGACGCAGACAGGTAAACAGTTAGACAGGTAGACATGTAGACAGATAGACAAATAAACAGACAGACAGGTAGACAGGTAGATATGTAGAGAGTTAGAGATGTAGATAGTTAGATCGGTAGATAGGTAAATAGGTAGATAGATGGTTGGAAGTTTGGATGGATGGATTGATGGATGAATTGATGGATGGATGGATGGATGGATGGATGGATGGATGGATGGATTGATGGATGAATGGATAGATGGATGGATTGTTGGATGGATGGATGGATGGATGGATGGATGGATGGATGGATGGATGGATGGATGGATGGATGGATGGATAGATAGATAGATAGTTAGATAGATAGTTAGATAGATATATGGATAGATAGATGGATAGATATAGATAAATAGATAGATCAATAGAAAGATATAGAGATAATGATAGATACAAACATAGGAATTTAGATTGATCCATATGTATGATATCAATAGATACGTATATATCTTACTAGTTAGATAGACAGAGAGATACATACTTCGTCAAATAAATACATAGATTTGATATATAAAAAGATATGTAGATAGGTAGATATGTAGATAGGATCACAGATATAAAGGTAAATACGTTGATAGATAGGTATTCAGATAGTTAGATAGGTAGATATGTAGAAAGGTAAACAGGTAGATCGGTAGGTATGTACATATGTAGATACGTAGATAAGTAGATATATAGATAGGTAGATACGCAGATAGGCAGATAGGCAGATAGGCAGATAGGTAGATATGTAGACAGGTAGACAGGTAGACAGGTAAACAGGTAGACAGGTAGACAGGTAAACAGTTAGACAGGTAGACAGATATATAGATAAATAGATAGATAGATAGATATTTAGATATATAGAAAGATAGATAGATAGATATATAGATAGATAGATAGATAGATAGGTAGACAGATAGATAGATATTGATATTGATAGTGACTTACCTACTAATTTAGTTTGATACATAGGTAAGAAATCAATACATATAGATAGATACGTATATACGTTAGTAGTTAGAAACACAGACAGATACATGTGTCGTTAGATAAATAGATAGATTAGATAGATAGATAGGTAGGTAGATAGGTATATAGGTAGATAGGTAGATAGGTTGATTGGTACATCGGTAGATAGGTATATAGGTAGATAGGTAGATAGGTAGATACTTACATAGATAGAGAGGTTGATAGGTTGATAGATTGATAGATAGATAGGTAGACAGTTAGACAGGTAGACAAGTAGACAGATAGACAGGTAGACAGGTAGACAGTTAGACAGGTAGATAGGTAGACAGGTAGACATGTAGACAGTTAGATAGGTAGATAGGTAGATAGGTAGATAGGTAGGTAGGTAAATAAGTAGATAGGTAGATAGTTAGATATGCAGATGGGTAGATAGGTAGATAGGTATATAGATAGATAGGTAGATAGGTAGATAGGTATAGAGGTAGATAGGTAGGTATGTAGATAGCTAGATAGGAAAATATGTAGATAGGTAGATAGGTAGTTAGTTAGATATGTAGGTAAGTAGTCAGATAGATAGATAGACAGATAGACAAACAGACACAAGGAGGGAGGGTCGGAGGGAGGGTCGGAAGGAAGGACGGATGAACGGACGAATGGATAGAGTGGCAATTGGGTGGTTGGGCGATCAGACGGACAGACGAACGGAGGGACAGAAGGACAGAGGGACGGACAGAGGGAAGGATAGATAGATAGGAAGATAAATATATAGGTCGACAGATCGATAGATCGATAGTTGGATAGATAGATAGATAGATAGATAGATAAATAGATAGATAGATAGATATATAAATGGATAGATAGATAGATAGATAGAAAGATATATAGATGGATAGATATAATGATAGATACATACCTACAATTTTAGATTGATATATATGTAAAATAGGTAGATATGTAGAAAGATAGATAGGTAGATAAGTAGAAAGGTAGCTAGGTAGATAGGTAGAGAGGTAGAGAGTTAGATAATTAGATATGTAGATAGGTAGATAGGTAGATAGGTGGAGAGGTTGATAGGTAGATAGGTAAATATGTAGATATGGAGATAGGTAGATAGGTAGAGGGGTTATTGGGTAAATGTTTACGTGGGTATATGCATTGATGGATGGATGGTTGAATGGATGGAAGGATGGATAGATGGATAGATATGTAAATAGTTAGATAGCTAGATATGTTCATAGGTAGATAGGTAAAAAGATTGATAGGTAGATAGGCAGATAGTTAGATAGGTAGATATGTAGGCAGGTAGACAAGTAGACATGTAAACAGGTAGACAGATAGATTGGTAGATATGTAGATATGTATGTAGGTATATAGGTATATAGGTATATAGGTAGATAGGTAGATAGGTAGATAGGTAGATAGGTAGATAGGTAGATAAGTAGTTAGATATATCGGTCGATAAGGAGATAGGTAGCTAGGTAGATAGGTAGAAAGGTAGATAGGAATAAAGTTAAATAGTTAGATATGTAGATATGTAGATAGATAGATAGAAAGATATATAGATAGATAGATAGATAGGTAGATAGATAGATAGATAGATAGATGGATGGATGGATGGAGGGATGGATGGATGGATGGATGAATGGATGGATTGATGAATGGAAGGATGGATGGATGGATGGATGGATGGAGGGATGGATGGATGGATGGATGAATGGATGGATTGATGAATGGAAGGATGGATGGATGGATGGATGGATGGATGGATGGATTGATGGATGGTTGGATGGATGGATGGATGGATGGATGGATGGATAGATAGATAGATAGATAGTTAGATATATGGATGGATAGATAGATAAATAGATAGATCGATTAAAGATAGATAGATAGATAGAGATAATGGTAGATACAAACCTACAAATTTAGATTGATCCATGTGTATGATATCAATATATACGTATATAGCTTAGTAGTTAGATAGATAGAGAGATACATACTTCGTCACATAAATACATAGATTTGATATATAGAAAGATAGATAGATATGTAGATGGGTAGATATGTAGATAGGTTCACAGATAGATAGGTAAATAAGTTGATAGGTAGGTCGGCAGTTAGTTAGATAGGTAGATATGTAGACAGGTAGACATGTAAACAGGTAGACAGGTAGATCGGTAGATATGTAGATAAGTAGATATATAAATAGGTAGATAGGTAGATAGGTAGATACGCAGATAGGCAGATAGGCAGATAGTTTGATAGGTAGATACGTAAACAAATAGACAGGTAGACAGGTAGACAGGTAGACAGGAAGACAGATAGACAGGTAAACAGTTAGATATGTACACAGGTAGACAGATAGATAGATAAATAAATACATAGATACATAGAAAGATATAGATAGATAGATAGATAGATAGATAGATATATAGATAGATAGATAGGTATATAGATAGATAGATAGTGATATTGATAGTGACTTACCTACAAATTTAGTTTGATGCATATGTAAGAGATCAATACATATAGTTAGATACGTATATAGCTTAGTATTTAGACACACAGACAGATACATGTGTCGTTAGATAAATAGATAGACTAGATAGATAGAAAGGTTTGTAGATTGGTAGGTAGGTAGAAAGGTAGTTAGGTAAATATGTAGATAAGTATATAGAGAGGTAGAGAGGTAGAGAGGTAGAGAGATAGAGAGGTAGAGAGTTTGAGAGTTAGAGAGTTAGAGAGGTAGAGAAGTAGAGAGGTAGATAGGTAGATGGGTAGATAGGTAGATTGATATATCGGTAGATAGTAGATACTTAGATATATAGAGTTGTTGATAGGTAGATAGGTATATATGTAGACAGTTAGACAGGTAGACAAGTAGACAGATAGACAGTTGGACAGGTAGACAATTAGATAAATAGACAGGTAGATAGGTAGATAGGTAGATAGGTAGGTAGGTAAATAAGTAGATAGGTAGATGGTTAGATATGTAGATGTGTAGATAGCTATAGAGGTAGATAGGTACGTATGTAGATAGGTAGATAGGTAGATAGGTAGATGGGTAGTTAGTTAGGTATGTAGGTAAGTAGTCAGAAAGATAGATAGACAGACAGAGAGACAGACAGAAGGACGGAGGGTCGGACGGAAAGAAGGGCGGACGGACAAAAGGACGGACGAGCGATTGTGCGATTGGGTGGTCAGACGGACGGACGGAAGGACGAACAGATGGACGGACGAATGGACAGACGGACGGACGCGCGGACAGAAGGACGGAAGGACAGAGGAACGGAAGGAGGGAAGGTTAGATAGATAGATAGATAGATAGATAAATATATAGATCGATAGATCGATAGTTGGATAGATAGATAGATAGATAGATAGATAGATAGATAAATAGATAGATAGATAGATATATAGATGGATAGATAGATATATAGATAGAAAGATATATAGACAGAAAGAATTAATGATAGATACATACCTAAAATTTTAGATTGATATACATGTAAGATAGGTAGATACGTATATAGATATATAGGTAGATAATTAGATATGTAGCTAGGTAGATAGGTAGAGAGGTAGAGAGTTAGATAGTTAGATATGTAATTAGGTAGATAGGTAGATAGCTAAAGAGGTTGATACGTAGATAGGTAAATATGTACATATGTAGATAGGTAGATAGGTAAAGGGGTTATTGTGTAGGTGGGTACGAATTGTTGAATGGATGGATGAATGGATGGACGGATGGATGGATGGATATTTATGTAGATAGGTAGATAGGTAGATATGTTCATAGGTAGATAGGTAAATAGGTTGATAGGTAAATAGGTTGATAGGTAGACAGTTAGACAGTTAGACATGTAGACAGTTAGACTGGCAGACAGGCAGACAGGTAGACAAGTAGACAGATAAATAGGTAGACAGGTAGATAGGTAGATAGGTAGATAGGATGATAGGTAGATAGGTAGATAGTTAGATAGGTAGATAGGTTGATAGGTAGATAAGTAGATAGGTAGATAGTTAGATAGGTAGATAGGTTGATAGGTAGATAGGTAGATAGGTAGATAGGTTGATAGGTAAATAGGTAGATAGTTAGATAGGTAGATAAGTAGATAGTTAGATAGGTAGATATCTAGATAGGGAGATAGGTAGATAGGTAGATAGGTAGACAGGTAGTCAGGTAGACAGGTAGACAGGTAGACAGGTAGATATGTAGACAGGTAGATATGTAGACAGGTAGACAGGTAAACCGTTAGACATGTAGAGAGTTAGACAGATAGATAGATATATAGAAAGATAGATAAATAGATAGAGGTAAAGATAGGTACATACCTACCATTTTAGATTGATACATATGAAAGATAGGTAGATACATAAATAGATAAATAGATAGATAGGTAGATAGTTAGTTAGGTAAATAGGTAGAGAGGTAGAGAGTTAGAGATTCAGAGCTGTAGATAGGTATATCTGTAAATAGGTAGATAGGTACATAGGTACATAGGTAGATAGTAAGAGAGGCAGATAGGTTGATAGGTAGATAGGTAGATAGGTAGATACGTAGATAGGTAGATAGTTAGATAGGTAGATATGTAGATAGCTAGATAGCTAGATAGCTAGAGCAGTTGATAGTTAGATAAGTAGATATGTAGATATGTAGATAGGTAGAGGGGTTAATGGGTAGATGGGTACGTGGGTAGATGAATAGATGGATGAATGGATGAATGGATGGACGGATGGATGGATGGATGGATGTATGGATGGAATCATGGATCTATGGATGGATGTGTTGGTGGGTGGATAGATAGATAGATAGTTAGATAGATAGATAAATAGATAGATAGATAGATAGGGATATTGATAGTGATATAGCTACAAATTTAGGTTGATACATATGTAAGATATCAATAAATTTAGCTAGATGCATATATAGCTATATAGACAGACAGATACATACTTCGTTACAAAAATATATAGATTAGATAAATAGATAGATAAATAAATAGGTAGATAGGTAGATAGGTAGATAGAAAGAAATAGAGATAGAGAGATAGATCAATACCTTGACAGGATAGACAAGATAGACAGGATAGACAGGATAGACAGGAATGACAGGATAGACAGGATAGACATGATAGACA
>OX345644.1:4599076-4774076 GCA_947044365.1 Petrosia ficiformis | reverse complement strand
ATCTCTCCATCTCCTCTTGGTTCCATGGCTAGGCCTCTTCTTCTCTAGCTCGCCATACAACAGGTGTTTAGGCATGCGTGAGGGCTCCATACGAGCCAGGTGACCAAGCCACCTCAGCCGCTGCTTCATCAGGAGGTGTGCCATTGTTTCTTCCATTCCAAATGCTTCTACAAATCGTCTTGATGTTATCCGCTCCTTTCACTGTTGGTATTTGCTGACCCCCATCATGGTCCTCACACATCTGTTGTGAAAGTTGTTCAGACGTCTCACATTCTCAGCTTTGACAGCCCATGTTTCTGCCCCATACAGGAGCACCGCCAAAAAAACAGCCCTATAAACATTTCTTTTTGTCTGGGTGGCGGTTTCGAAAAACTGGCCTCTGTAGGCATCCAAATGCTCTTGTAGCTTTGCCAATATGACACTTCACTTCCTCTTTGACTTCACCATCCCAGGTGATGTTGCTTCCAAGGTAGGTGAAATCTGAGACAATCTGTGTATAATGTAGATATGTAGATAGGTATATAGGTAGATAGGTAGATAGGTGGATACGCAGATAGGCAGATAGGCAGACAGTTGGAGGGGGTAGACAGGTAGACAGATACACAGATAGACAGATAGACAGGTAGACAGGTAGATAGGTAAATAGGTAGATAGGTAGATAGGTAGATAGGTAGATAAGTAGATAGATGTATAGGTCAATAAGGATATAGGTAGCTAGGTAGATAGATAGAGAGGTAGAGAGTTAGAGAGTTAGAGATGTAGATAGGTAGATTGGTAGATAGGTAGATAGGTAGATAGGTAGATACGTAGATAGGTAAATAGGTAGATAGATAGATAGATAGATAGATAGATTGATAGATAGATAGATAGATAGATAGATAGATAGATAGATAGATGGATATATAGACAGATAGATAGATAGAGAGATAGATAGATAAATAGATAGAGAGATGGATAGATAGATAGAGAGGTAGATAGATAGATAGATGAAGAGATAGATAGATAGATAGAAAGATAGATAGAGAGATAGAGATAATGATAGATACATACCTACAATTTTAGATTGATACATATGTAAGATAGGTAGATACGTAGATAGATAGATAGGTAGATAGGTAGATAGGTAGCTAGGTAGATAGGTAGAGAGGTGGAGATTTAGAGATATAGATAGGTACATCGGTAGATAGGTAGATAGGTAGATAGTTAGATAGGTAGATAGGTAGATAGGTAGAGAGGTAGAGAGGTAGATTGGTAGATAAGTAGATATGTAGATAGGTAGATAGGTAGATAAATTGATAGGTAGATAGGTAGAGAGGTTGATAGTTAGATAGGTAGATATGTAGATATGTAGAGACGTAGATAGGTGGAGGGGTTAACAGGTAGATGGTTACGTGGGTAGATGAGTAGATGGATGGATGAATAAATGGATGGACGGATGAATGGATGGTTGGATGGATTGATGGATGGATGGACGGATGGGTGGGTGGGTGTATAAATAGATAAGTAGATAGATAGTTAGATAGATAAATAGGGATACTGATAATGACATAGCTACAAATTCAGATTGATACACATGTAAAATATCAATAGACAGATACGTATATAGCTATATAGACAGACACATACATACTTCGTTAGAAAAATAGATAGATTAGATAGATAAATATATAAATAAATAGGTAGATAAGTAGATAGATAGATAGATAGATAGATAGATAGACAGATAGATAGATAGATAGATAGATAGATAGATAGACAGTAGATAGATAGATAGATAGATAGATAGATAGATAGATAGATAGATAGATAGATAGATAGATAGATAGATAGATAGATAGATAGATAGATAGATAGATAGATAGATAGATAGATAGATAGATAGATAGATAGATAGGTAGATAGATAGATAGATAGATAAATAGATAAATGGATATGTAGATATACATATAGAAATATAGATAGATACATACCTACCAATTTAGATTGATGCATATATGCGAAATAAATTCCTAGATAGATAAATAAATAGAAATGTATATAGCTACGTAGATAGATAGACAGAGAGATAGTTAATTCGCTAAATATATAGAGATATATATATGTGACCGAATTTGCGAAAATCAGGCTTATGGGATAAAATTTGAAAATTGATTTTTTGTATTACCTGAATAGAGTATTCAATTAGCTCCAGAATGATATATGATACCTCCCAATCACGCAAAAGACAAAGCTACAGTGGGGGATTAAACCGCTGTAGTCACAGATCCTTCATTTTGAGAAAAATGCAATTAAATCAATTATTTAATCATTAAATGTAATGACTAAAAACCTTTTTAGGAGTGGCTAGCGAAGCACAGAGATGTCTCCAAACTTCTCTGAAGGTATGAGTGAATAGGTAAGATGTTAATGAAACTTTTTATGTAGTAAAACAGTGATCACCCAAGTAAGCCATAACTGTCTATTTTCTCTTGTATCTCAAAATTGATAATTATCCCATAAGCCTGATTTTCGCCAATTCGGTCACATATATATAGATAGATAGATAGATAGATGGATACTTAAATAGATATATAGATTTGATAGATTAACAGACAGACATTTAGTAAGACAGACAGACAGATAGACCGACAGACAAACAGACAGACAGCCAGAGGAGAGGTGGATGGACAGAGAGCCATACAGACAGACAAACAGACAGACAGAGAGACAGACAGACAGATACACAGACATACACAGACAGACAGACAGGAAGACAGACAACAGGCAGACAGATAGATAGATATATAGATAAATATATAGATAAATAAATAGAAAGAGACGTGGATAGATAGATAAATAGATAGATATATAAATAGATAGATAGATAGGAAGATAGATAGGTAAATAAACAGATATATAGATAGATAGATAGATGAATACCTTGACAGGATAGACAAGATAGACAGGATAGAGAGGATAGACAGGAATGACAGGATAGACTGGATAGAAAAGTTAGACACAATTGACAGGATAGACAAAATAGATATAGTACACATGCAGGATAGACAGGATAGACAGGATTGGCTTTATAGAAAAGATAGACTGGATAAACATGGTACACATGCAGGATAGACAGGATAGACAGGATAGACAGGATAGACAGGATCGACAAGATTGACAGGATAGACAAAATAAACAATATAGACCGAATAGACAGGATAGACCGGACATATATACATATACGGATAAATGGATACGTAAAGAAATTCATAAGTACATAGGTAGAAACAGACAAATGAATAGACAGAGAAACACTCTGACTGACAGACAAACAGTCAGACAGACTGATATCTAGAGAAAAATAGAGATAGAAATTAGACAGATAGATATATAGATAGATACAAAAATACAAAAATTGATAGAACTTGATTAATATAGATAGATAGACTATTGGATGGATGGATGGATGGATGAATGGGCATTTGATTTAATGAATGGATGAAAGTTTGAATGAAAGGATGGAAGGATGGAGAGATGGATGGATGGATGGATGGATAGATACATGGACAATAAATGTTTATATACATAGAAAAATCAATAGATACGTAAATAGGTAGATAGATAGAATGATAGTTAGAGAATTAGATGGATAAATAGATAGCACGCTATATAAATCGATAGATAGATATATAAGAAAAATAATTATGTAGATAATTGTGTACATAAGAATTAGATCCATAAATAGATACATGCTTAGATAAAAGGATATAAATAAATACAGGTTTATAAGTATAGACAGATAGATACAGTATACCCTCACCAATTTGAACAGCTTTACATCAAATCAATGTCTTCTCGTTGAGTCGTCTGGTGGATTCCACTTGTGTCTGGAGGATTCTGGAGTGGTCTATAGGAGTACATAATTAACAATTAACCTAACTTTGGGTATAACTAAACATACTGTAGAGGGATTTACATTAATATTGAATGAATATGTGTACGAATGAGGGAGGAGCAATCAAATGGAATACATAATATTATTCACTTACAGAATAGAACTCGTAATATTAGCTACAGTTAACTTGTGAAAACATTCACATGACTGAGAAATTTAACTTTGGTAATGAACTAAACATGTTATACAGTTCATATGTGCTTAGGTGAAACCTGCATTACATAATTCCCAATATTAACTGAGCAAATGTTTGGACGTTAATCTTTAGAAGAAAGGGGGGAAAGACTAAAATACGTATGTTAGTTCAAATCTAAACATGTTAATAGTGATTTGTGATAATAATAGATGAACGACTGAAGAGTGGGTGATGGAAATTCATAGGTTTTGAAACTTACTGAGAAATTGTTATGAAAACACTATACTTGAGGTGCTATATTTGAGTACTAAATAATATTCTATCAAATCCCTTCCTTGTACTCATATTTTAAACAATATTAGAAAGCATACGAAGGAATGTCTTGGAAGTGACAGCAATCAGAATTAACCTGACCTCTACGGAGGACCTGGAGTGTGGAACAAATATTAACTAACATAACATGCAACAGCTCACAGGTTTAATTCTCAATCAGCAATCACTATCAAATATTTCTCTCTCATTTTAAAATGTCCACCTGAACAATGAACACACCCACCATTTTCAGTTAATTAATAATAGTTATTGGTAAAATTAATTAACTAGTAACAGTAATAAACTATTTAATTTGATTACTTCACTGTTTAATTAACAGTTTAAATAATGTTATAATTAATTAAGCTCTCAAGAAATTAATATTTAATTACTTATTAACTATAGATAATTACTGTTGATAAAATTAAAAGATTTCATATTATGAACACATATAGTATCACTCAATATTAAAAGTATTTCGAGAATGAGAACTACTCTGCGCGTCGTTCCACAGCTAGAATACAGCAACCTCTTGTAAATATAAACTGTGCGAGAACAGCAAGAACTACAAAGAACTACCAAGAACTACCAAGAACTACAAGAAATAGAAGAACTACAAGATCACAAGAACTACTACGACATAAATAATATTGTCAACTACAAAAGCTGCAGCAAGAGCTACCAGAACTACGAAGAACTTCAAGAACTACCAAGAGCTACCAAAAACTACCAAGAAATACCAAGAATTACCAACAACTACAAGAACTACCAAGAACTAAGTATTACATATCACATGAGAAGAACTACATATACATATTAAATGTGAATGAAAAACATAAAATGATTAACTTACCAATAGAGAATCTTCTTGGAAATTGTGTACAGACGAGATCATGCTCCTAAGATACTAGACTTGGGAGAAAACTAAATACATCGCATTTATAATTGTGATAAATGAAGGAATATACAAACGATGGCAGAGTGCTTGACAGTATACAAAACTTACGACACAAACCGAATAACCAACTTCTTTTTACAAGAAACGACATTGGACAGACTCTCAATATGGAAATGAAAAGCATTCACTCGTCTTTGATGAAATGGATCACTCCTATGAAATGAAACTTTGGGGAAAAATAAATATTTATAATACTGCATCTACAGATATATTGAGTACATTAATGGTGGAATGGACTACATAAACTTATACGACTACTAGTTATATATAAATCAACTTAACTTGAATGAAGTCTAAGCATAAGAATTGGTCCACTACACCTGGCATCGACCTAAATCCTAACTTGGGAAGCAAGCTCAACATATTAACTAGTGCATTTACAGTTATAATTATTGAATGAACATACAAATCATGGAAGAGTGCTTGATGGTATACAAAACTTACCACACTAACCGAATAACTACCTTGTATTTATAACAAACGTCTTAAGAGAGATCCTGAACTTGTGATTTGAAAAGAAATCATTGCTAAACTCAGTTTGTGAATACAAAGAGATCACTGTTTTTTGAGGAAATAGATCACTCCTACGAAATGAAACTTGAAGGAAAAATAAACATATATAATACTGCATTTACATTTATATTGGGTATATAAATGGTGGAATGGGCTACTGAAAATTATATGACTACTGAGTAAAACTAATGATAACAACGTATAAATCAACTTAACTGGAGTGACATCTAAGTGAAAAAAAAAACAACCATCGCACCACTACAACTTGCATCGACTTAAGAACCTAACTTTGGAAACAAACTAAACACATGAAGTAATGCACTTTTGTTATAATGAATGAATGAATACACAAATGATGTAAGTGGTTTGGATTGGTATATACACGTAACTTACGGCACCAAACAAATAACTCTATTGCAAAGTAAAATTACATGGAACGAAAATGAGAAATACCCCAAACTGTGTACACAATGAAATCAGTCCTCATCGAACAAATGGACTCCTCCTATAAAACCAAACTTGGGGAAATAGTAAACATATTAAATACTGCATTTACAATTGTAATCAGTACATGAATGATGGAAAGGATTACATAATCTAATTAATCTCATACACTTACCAAGCAAGGTTCTTGATGAGAACAGATAAATTAACTTAGAAACTGAATACAGGAGTCTGCATAAGTGACATAAAGAATGCAGGATAGAATGTTTGTGAGACTCGCAACTGTAGTCTACCGAACTTAAATGTCTGTAGGTTGGAAAATTGACAAGGTTGACTGGAGACTGGAGACTGGAGATAAGACAAGACAGACGACTCGTGATTTCACATGTTTAGGGACTGGAGATTTCACAAACAATGAGAGTGATAATTCCAATAGAAAACTCCAGATTTGACGATAATGGAGCTTGGAACCTGCACTCTTCCCATGAATGTAGACAACCGAATTAGTTAGACATAATTGATGACACTTGAGACTTGAAATGAATGGGTGAGAATCGTTCTGAACATTCATGAGACTTGTAGTTGGAGTCATTACGAGCATTCGTCAGCGAAATTCTTAAGAATGAATCTCAGGATGTCTTGACTTCGTCTTCACAATAGTAGTACCTATGAGAAGTATGAATTAAGTAAAATTGCAATCTAACGGTCTTACAAAATATCTTATGTTGTAATACTACCAGACAAGAATACTTTCCTATCTAGCAAGAACAAGAACTATGAAGAACTAATAATATAGCCGGGAATGAAGACGTTGGTATACTACAAGTCTATCAAGAAATTTTACTACAATCAAGGAAGAAGACGTTGATATACCGATTGGAATCCTAGTGGGTCCTAGTGGACTCCTCTTCGGTCCTACTGGACTCCTATTGGGTCCTAGTGGACTCCTATTGGACTCCTTAGGTGTCCTAGTGGACACCTAATGGGTCCTATTGGACTCCTATTGGACTCCTGTTGGGTCCTAGTGGACACCTAATGGGTTCTAGTGGACTCCTGTTGGGCTCCTATTGGGTCCTAATGGACTCATGTTGGGTCCTTGTAGACTCCTAATGGGTACTCCTATTGGGTCCTAGTGGACTATTATTGGGTCCTAGTGGACTCGTATTGGGTCCTAGTGGACTCCTATTGGACTCCTGTTGGGTCCTAGAGAACACCCAATGGGTCCTAATGGACTCCTATTGGACTCCTGTTGGGTCCTAGTGGACTCCTATTGGGTCCTAATGGACTCCTGTTGGGTCCTTGTAGACTCCAAATGGGTCCTAGTGGACATCTATTGGGTCCTAGTGGACTACTATTGGGTACTAGTGGACTCTTAATGCGCCATATTAAACTCATATTGGGTCCTAGTGGACTTCTATTGGGTCCTAGTGGACTAATTTTGGAATCCTATTGGTTCCTAGTGGACTCCTGTTGGGTCCTATTGCACTCCTAATGGGTCGTAGTGGACTCCTATTTGGTACTAGTGGACACCTAATGGTCCTAGTGGACACTTATTGGGTCCTAGTGTACTACTAATGGGTCCTAATGGACTCCTGTTGGGTCCTATTGGACTCCTAATGGGTTGTAGTGGACTCCTATTCGGGTCCTAGTGGACACCTACTGGGTCCTATTGGTATCCTAATGGGTCCTAGTGGACTCATATTCCATCCTAATGGACTCCTATAGGGTCCTAGTGGACTCCTGTTGGGTACTCCTAATGCGTCCTTGTAGATTCCTAATGGGTCCTAGTGGACTCCTATTCGGTCCTAATGCACTCCTATTTGGTCCTTGTGAACTCCTGTTGGACTCCTGTTAGGTCCTAGTGGACACCTAATGGGTCCTAGTGGACAGTTATTGGACTCCTGCTGGGTCCTAGTGGACACCTGTTGGGTCCTAATGGACTCTTGTTGGGTCCTAGTGGACTCCAAATGGGTACTAGTGGACTCCTGTTGGGTCCTAGTGGACTCCAATTAGGTCCTAGTGTACACATACTGGGTCCTAGTGTACACATACTGGGTCCTAGTGGACTCCTATATTGGACTCGTAGTGGGTCCTAGTGGACTCCTATTGGGTCATAGTGGACTCCTTTTGGGTCTTATTGGACACCTAATGGGTCCTAGTGGACACCTATTGGCTCCTAGTGGAGTCCTATTGGGTCCTATTGGACTCCTAATGGGTCCTAGTGGACTCCTATTGGGTCAGAGTGGACTCCTATTGGGACCTAGTGGACTCTAAATGGGTCCTAGTGGACTCCAACTGGACTCCTATTTGGTCCTACTGGACTCCTAGTTGGTCCTAGTGGACTCCTAATGGGTCCTATTGGACTCCTAGTGGACTCCTGTTGTGTCCTATTGCACTCCTAATGGGTCGTAGTGGACTCATTATGGGTCCTAGTGGACTGCTATTGGACTGCTACTTAGTCCCAGTAGACTCCTATTGGATTCTACTGGAATCCTAATGGCTCCTAGTCGAATCTTTATGGGTCTGGTGGACTCCTATTGGGTCCCAGTGGACTCCTAATGGATTTTAGTGGACTCCTATCGGGTCCTAGTGGACTCCTAATGGGTCCTAGTGGACTCCTATTGGGTCCTAGTGGACCCTAAATGGGTCATAATGGACTCCTATTGGTCTGCTATTGGATCCTAGTGGACTCCTATTGGGCCCTAGAGAACTCCTAATGGACATCTATTTGGTCCTATTCCACACCTAATGGGACCTAGTGGACTTCTATTGGGTACTAGTGGACTCCTATTGTGTCCTAGTGGACTCTAAGTGGGTCCTAGTGGACTCCTATTGCGCTGCTTTTGGATCCTAGTGGACTCCTATTGGGTACAATTGGACTCCTAATGGGTCCTAGTGGACTCCTATTGGACTCCTGTTGGGTCCTATTGGACTCCTAATTTGTCCTAGTGGACTTCTATATTGGGTACTATTGGAGTCCTATTGTGTCCTAGTGAACACCAAATGGGTTCTAGTGGACTCCTATTGGTTCCTAGTGGACTCCTAATAGGTCCTAGTGGACTCCTAATAGGTCCTAGTGGACTCCTATTGGGTCCTAGTGGACTCCTAATGGGTCCTACTGGACACCTAATGGGTCCTAGTGGACTCCTATTGGGTCCTAATAGAGTCCTATTGTGTTCTATTGGAATCATAATGGGTACTAGTGGAGTCCTATTGTGTCCTACGGCACACCTATTGGCTCCTAGTGGACTCCTATTGGGTCCTATTGGACTCCTAATGGGTCCTAGTCGACTCCTATTGGCACTTCGATTGGGTACTCTAAATGGGTCCTAGTGGACTCCTATAGGACTTGTATTGGGTCCTAGTAGACTCCTATTGGGTTCTAGTGGACTCATAGTGGGTCCTAGTAGACTCCTGTTGGGTCCAAATGGACTCCTATTGGGTACTAGTGGACTCCTAATGGGTAGTAGTGGAGTCTTATTGGACTCCTATTGGGTCCTAGTGGATTTCCATTTAGTCCTAGTGGACTCCTAATATTTCCTAGTGGACTACTATTGGACTCCTAATCAGTACTCCTATTGGGTCCTAGTGGACTCCTAATGGGTCCTACTGGAATTCTTTTGGGTCCTAGTGGACTCCTATTGGATTCTAGTGGAATCTTAATCGGTCCTAGTGGACTCATTATGGGTCCTAGTGGACTGCTATTGGACTGCTACTTAGTCCCAGTAGACTCCTATTGGATTCTACTGGAATCCTAATGGCTCCTAGTCGAATCTTTATGGGTCTGGTGGACTCCTATTGGGTCCCAGTGGACTCCTAATGGATCCTAGTGGACTCCTATCGGGTCCTAGTAGACTCCTAATTGGTCCTACTGGAATCATTTTGAGTCTTAGTGGACTCCTATTGGATTCTAGTGGACTCCTAATGGGTTGTAGTGGACTGCTATTGGGTCATAGTGGAGTCCTAATGGGTCCTAGTGGAGTCTTTATGAACTCCTATTGGACTCCTACTGGGTCCTAGTAGACTCCTATTTGATTCTACTGGAATCCTAATGGGTCCTACTGGAATCGTTATGGGTCCTAGTGGACTCCTATTGGGTCCTAGTGGACTCCTAATGGGTTGTAGTGGACTGCTATTGGGTCCTAGTGGACTTTTATTGGGTTTTAGTGAAGTCATAATGGGTCCTAGTGGACTCCTACTGGACTCCTATTGGGTCTTAATGGACTCCTAATGTTTCCTAGTGGACTCCTATTGAGTCCTAGTGGAGTCCTAGTGGAGTCTTATTGCGTTGTAGGGGAATCCTTCTGGGTCCTTGTGGACGCTTATTGGACTCCTAATTGGTCCTAGTGGACTCCTATTGGGTCCTAGTGGACTCCTATTTGGTCCTAATGGACTACTATTGGGTCGTAGTGGACTCCTAATGGGTCCTAGTGGACTCCTATTGGACTCATGTTGGATCCTTGTGGACTCCTATTGGTTCCTAGTGGACTCTTTATGGTTCCTAGTGGACTCATATTGGACGCCTATTGGGTCCTAGTGGACTACTATTGGGTTGTAGTGGACTCCTATTGTGTCCTAGTGGACTCCTAATGGGTCCTATTAAACTCATATTTGGTCCTAGAAGACTTCTATTGGGTCCTACTGGACTTCTAATTGACTCCTATTTGTTCCTAGTGGACTCCTAGTGGGTCATAGTGGACACCTAATGGGTCTTATTTGACTCCTTTTGGATCCTAATGGACTCCTAATGGGTCCTAGTGGACACCTATAGGGTCCTAGTGGAATCCTATTGGGTCCTAATGGACTCCTATAGTGTCATAGTGGAACCCTAATGGGTCCTAATGGACTCCTTTTCGGTCCTAATGGACTCCCAATGGGTCCTAGTGGACTGCTCTTGCACTCCTGTTGGGTCCTAGTGGACTCCTATTTGACTTCTATTGGATCCTTGTGGACTCCTATTGGGTCCAAGTGGACTCCTATTGGGTACCAGTGGACTCCTATTGGGTCCTAGTGGACTCCTAACGGGTCCTATTAAACTCATATTTGGTCCTAGTGGACTCCTAATGTTCTCCTAATGGGTCCTATTGCACTCCTAATGGATTTTAGTGTACTCCTGTTGGGTCCTAGTGAACTACTTTTGGGCTCTAGTGGACTCTAAACGGGTCCTAGTAGACTCCTCTTGGTTTCCTAATGGATCCTAGTGGACTCCTATTCGGCCCTATTGGACTCCTATTGGGTGCTAGTGGACTCCTATTGGACTCCTGTTAGTTCATAGGGGACACCTAAGGGGTGCTGGAGGACTCCTACTGGGTGCTAATGGACTCCTGTACGGTCCTAGTGTACTCCTAATGGGTCCTAGTGGACTCCTATTGGAGTCCTATTGCACTCCTAATGAGTCCTAGTCGACTCCTATAGTGTACTCCTATTTGGTTCTATTGGACTCAAAAGGAGTCCTAGTGGACTCCTATTGGACTCCTATTGGTTCCCAGTGGACTCCTATTGGGTATTATTGGACTGCTAATGGGTCCTAGTGGACTCCTATTGGGTCCTAGTGGACTCCTAATGGTTCCTAGCGGAGTCTTATTCGACTCCTATTGGGTCCTAGTGGACTCCTGTTGAGCCCTAGGGGACTCCTATTGGACTCCTATTGGGTCCTAGTCGACTCCTATTGGGTACTAGTGGACTGCTAATGGGTCCTGGTGGACTCCTATTGGGTCCTAGCGGACTCCTATTTGGTTATAATGGACTCCTATTGGACTCCTATTGGGTCCTAGTTGACTCGTTTTAGGTTCTAGTGGAATCCTAATGGGTCCTAGTGGAGTCCTTTTGGGTCCTAGTGGACTCCTATTGGGTACTCCTAATGGGTCCTAGTGGACTCCTTATAGGTACTAGTGGACTCCTAATCGGTCCTAGCGGACTCCTATTGGACACATATTGGGTCCTAGCGGACTCTTATTGGATTCAAGTCATGTGTCCTACTGGACTACTATTGCGTCCCAGTGGATTCCTATTGGGTCCTAGTCGACTCATATTGGGTTCTAGTGGAATCCTAATGGTTCCTAGTGGACTCCTATTGGGTCCTAGTGGACTCCTAATGGTTACTAGCGGAGTCTTATTGGACTCCTATTGGGTCCTAGTGGACTCCTTTTGGGCCCTAGGGGACTCCTATTGGACTCCTATTGGACTCCTATTGAGTCCTAGTTGACTCCTATTGGGTACTAGTGGACTCCTAATCAGTCCTAGTGGACTCCTATTCGACGCATATTGGGTCCTAGTGGACTCTTATGGGTTCTAGTGATATGATACTGGACTACTTTGCATCCTAGTGGACTCCTAATGGGTCCTAGTGGACTCCTATTGGGTTCTAGTGGAATCCTAATGGGTCCTAATGGACTCCTTATGAGTCCTATTTGACTCTTATTGGACTCCTATTGGGTCATAGTGGACTCCTATTGGATTCTAGAGCACTCCTAATGGGTCCTACTGGACTCCTATTGGGTCCTAGTGGACTCCTAATGCATCCTATTTAACTCCTTTTGGGTTCTAGTGGACTCCTAATGAGACTCCTATTGGACCTTAACCCCTAACACTCAACCCTAAACCCTATACTCTATCTATCTAAACCCTAAACCCTAAACGCTAAACCCAAAACCCTTTATCCATCCATTCATCTATTCATCCATCCATCTATCGATGTGGTGTATAGGGAGGCAGGCAGGCATGCAAGCTGTGAGGCCTGCAGGCAGGCAAGCAGACATCCAGGAAGACATGTAGGCTGGCGCCCAGTGACGCAGGCGGATATACAGAAAGTGAGGCAGACAGACAGGCATGTATGCAGGCAAACAGGTAGGCAGCCAGTCAGGCAGAAAGTCTTCCATTGACATAGGCAGGCAGTCAGGAAGTCATGAAGGCAGACAGAAAGACAGTCATGCAGGGAAACAGCAAGAATACAGGCAAGAGGCAGACAGCCAGGAGGGGAGTCATGTAGGCAGACATGAAGGCAGGCATGTTGGGAGGTAAGCAAGCAGGCAGGCACGCAGGCATCCAATGAGACGGCCAGGCTGTCATGGAGGCCGGCATACAGTGAGGCGGGCAAGCAGGCAGGCATTCATAGAGGGAGTCAGAGAGGTAAGCATACAGGTAGGAGGGCAGAAACGCTGTACGCTGGAAAGCAAGCAGGCATCCAGTGAGGCAGGCAGGCAGGACGGCAAGCAGGCCGACAGGCAAGCAGAAAGGTAGACATGGAGACAGGGATGCAGTGAGGCAGGCAGTCAGTCAGCCAGGGAGTCAGGCAGGCAGGCAGGCAGGCAGTCATGCAAGCATGCAAGCTGGCAGGCATGCAAACAGGCAGGCAGACACAGAGGCAGGCAATCATTGAACCAGGAAATCAGGCAGGTAGACAGGCAGGTATGCAAAGAGTCAGCAGGCAGTAAAGCAGGAAGGCAGGCAGGTTTGAAAGAAGGTAGGCAGGGAGACAGGCAGACAGGCCTGCAGAAAGCTAATCAGGAATGCAGGCATACAGGGAGGCAGGAGGGTATGCAAGCAGGCTTGAAGGAATTGAGTCAGGCAGGCAGGCAAGCAGGGAGGAAGGCAGTCAGGCAGACAGGCATGCAGACAGGCAGTCAGGGAGGCAGGCATGCAGAAATGCTGACATGGTGGCAGGCAGGCAGGCATGCAGTGAGCCAGGAAGTGAGGCAGGCAATCATTAATTGAGCCTGCCAGGCCGTCAGGAAAGCAGTCATGCAGGGAACCATGTAGGCAGGCAAGCAGCCAGAGAGGCATGCAGTCAGACAGGCATGCAGAATTCTGGACATGGTGGTGTCATGCAATAGATGGTCCACCGCAATAATTAATCCGTGGCCTTATAAATTTAATACAATAACTGGTCCCGACACACCACATGCAGTCCGCGCCAGCTAGTAACGCTTTGTTTCAATCTACAAATACAGTGGAACCTCCATTTAACAGACAGTTTGGGGATTTTTACTTTGTCCTTTATACAGAGGTGTCCTTTACAAGGAGGTTCTCCAGTTCAGGCACTGGTAACGCAAACTTAAGACTTTATAAGACTCAGAATTGCTTCAGAGAAGATGTATTAAGAAATCCACTGATGTAAAATTTATTTTTCATCATCACCAGGAAGATATTTAGGCGAGTGCTTCAGTTTAGCAGTGTATGGGTAACGCCCACTTTTATACTCTCCTGAATAAGTTCTACATTTTGAACAAGACTGAGTTTTAACTTACTTAGTTTGCCAGAAGACCTTCTGAGAAAGCCATAGATACCAAAATCATTCTTCGTTAGTAACAAGAAAGTATTATGACGAGCGTTTGAAAGTACTGTTGACAATTCTAACACCTGAATTGCATCCAATACCTGTGAAGTCACCTTGGCACCATATTGGTGTTGACTTTATTGGGCCTGTCACTACATCATTAAATGGAAACAGATCCATTCTTACAGTGAGTGACTAACTGTTCAAAGTATTTATAGCTGCTACAATTTTCCATTTCAGATCTTTATACAGATGGGAATTCCTCAAGTATTAACAACTGATTGTGGTAGAGAATTTAAAAATGCTTTAGATAAGGAACTAATGAAACTATTAGGTATACATCATCATCTAATAACAGCCTACCATCCTCAGGTATGATAAATCAGCATTCTTTGCACAAGTAACCAATATTTTGTATACATTTTAGGCGAATGGGCTTGATGAGCGTTTTAATCAGACAATTCAGACAATGCTAATCAAATATATTCAAGGCTTGAAAGATGAGTGGGAAGAATATTTAGATACCTGTCTTTTTGCATATAATACATCCCAACATCAATCAACTACTTTCACTCCTTTTCAATTACTGTTTGGATGCCAAGCTTGTCTTCCTGTGGATATAACTTCACAAAAGGCAACTCCAGAAAAAGTTTTGGAAAATTGGATGCAGTCAGGCAAGATGACAACAGTAGATATAGAAAACCTTTCCACCAGACGACAAGAGCTTGTGAAGGTTGCCAAGACTAAGATTAAATTAGTACAGGAAAAACAGAAACATTATTATGACATCAAACACTCAAAACTCAGTGTTTATTATGTTGGTGCTACTCAAAGATTTCAGACGCAAGAAACGCAAAGGTGGCAAGCTAGACTTGAAATGAATAGGTTCTTTTATAATCAAAAAGAGTATGGGAAAAGGAATCTATCAACTTTCAACAATTGACAATGCCACCATTATTTGTTTTGTTACTGTAATTGACTGATTTTTTGTGAAATAAAAAGTATAGACATTGTTACTGTAGTTGACTTAAATGAAAAGTATACATTTAAAAATTTTTATTCTGTAGTAGCCATTTTCATCATTTCTTATTGTTACTGTGATTTTCTATGAAATAAAAAGTATATTTTATTATTACTGCAATTGACTTCATAGATTATGGGAACTGCCACAATTGGTCCCTAGGACTAGTTATGGGTGGTTCCATTGTGGGACCAGTTCTTGCAATGGGAGACTATCTATGGTCCTGTGGGAACAGTTATGGGTGGGACCAGTTGCCATAATTGGCGTTTAGGACTAGGTATATATGAGTGGCAGGCATGCATAGAGGCAGGCAGGCATAATAGCAGGCAGACAGGCTGAGAGTCAGGTTGGCAGGCAATCAGGGAGGAAGGCAGCTAGGCAGACAGGCATGCAGACAGGCAATCAGAGATGCAGGCATTTAAGGAGGCTGGCAGGCTCGTAGGAAGGCAGGCAGGTAGGCAAAGAGGCAGGCAGGCAGTTATCCAGGGAGGCAGGCAGGCAGGCAGATAGATAGGAAGTTAGGCAGACAGGAAATGCAGGCAGGCAGGGATGTAGGCAGGCGGCAGGCAGGCAGGCATCCATTGAGGCATGGAAGCAGTCGGGATATCAGGCAGGTAGGCAGGCAGCCAGGCAGCACAAAGGCATTCAGGGAGGTAGGCATGCAGGGAGGCAGGCAAGCAAGTATGCAGACAGGTGGGCAGGATGTCATCCAGTGAGGCGGCCGACAGGCAGATAGACAGGAATTCAGTCAGACAGACAGGCAGACAGACAGAGAGACAGACATACAGGCAGGCAGGCAGAGAGACAGACATACAGGCAGGCAGGCAGTCATATAGGCAGGCAGGAAGGCAGTCGTCCATTGAGGCAGGCAGGTTTTAAATAAAGCAGGCATGCAGGCAGCCAGGCAGCCAGGCAGGCTGGCAAGTAGGCAAGCAGGCAGGCAAGCATGCTTAAAGGGAGTCAGGGAAGAAGGCATGCAGGCATGCAGGCAGGCAGGCAGGCAGGCAGGCAGGAAGGCATCCAGTGAGGCAGGCAGGCATGCAGGCAAAATATCCAGCAGAAAGGCACCAGCATGCAGAGGCAGTCCGTCAGGCTGTTTGTCTGTCTGTCTGACTCTCTGTCTGTCTGTCTGCCAGCCTAATTTCCTGCCTGCCTTCCGGTCTGCCAGACTTTCTGCCTGCCGGCCTGCCTGGCTGGTTGGTTCTATGTCTCGCTGCCTTCCAGCATGCCTGGCTGCCCACCTGCCTTTCATCTGCCTCACCGACTTCCTGCCTGTCTGCCTGCTTGCTCGTCTGCCCTCTGCCTGCTTGCCTTCTTGCCTGGCTGCCTGATTTCCTGTCTGTCTGCATGCCTGTCTCTCTATTTACTTATCTATCTGTCAATCTAACTGACTGCCTTCATGGTTGTGTTCCTGTGTGTCTGACTATCTGTTTGTCTATCTGTCTGTCCGTATGTCTCACTGTCAGTCCCTATTTTCTGTCTCTTGGCTTGCCTGCCTGCCTCACTGCCTGCTTGCTTGTCTGTCTTATGAGTGTGTTATATGACTAATGTGATAATAATGACTAAGATGACAGTAGTGAATATTGTAACAATAGTGAATATTGTGACAATATTTAAATAATGTGATAATAGTGGCTGATACGGAGTAGTCAATATTGTCACATTAGTCTCTATTGTCACAATAGTCACTACTGTCACTAATGTCATATTAGTCACTACTCTCCCATTTTATTCCCATTAGTCATTTTTGTACCATTAGTCAATATTGTCGCAATTGTCATTACTGTCACTACTCTCATATTAGTCCCTACTATCACATTAGTCAATGATATCATTAGTCACAATTTTCACAACAGTCTCTACTAACACAATAGTCCCTACTGTCAAATCTGTCACTATGCTCATATTAGTCACTATTGTCACTATAGTCATTACTCTCATGTTAGTCCCTGGTATTACCATTCAGTCACATCTGTCACTATTGTCACATTAATAGTAATGTATTATATCGCTGTAAAGACTATAATGACTAATTTAACTCAAATGGGATTGTAGTGACTACTATGAGAGTATTGACAGTGGTGACTACTGTGACAATATAGACTAATCGAACAACAGCGACTAATGCAACTCTAACGGAATACTAGTGACTAATATAACACTGGTGTTTATTTTAAAAATTACAACTAATAAGTCTATATTAAATATTGCGATATTAGTGACTAATAAAACAATAGCGACTAATGTGAGTAAAGTTACTAATTTGACAATAGTGACTAATGTGACAATATCGACTAATATGATAGTAGTGACTAATATGACTGCAGTGACAGTAGTAACTTATGTGACAATAGTAACTAATGTGACTTAAATAGGATGTAGTGACTAATATGACAGTAGTGACAGATTTGGCAGTAATGAATATTGTGACACTATTGACTAATGTGACCATATCGACTAAAATGATAGTAGTAAGTAATATAACAGTAGTGAGAGTAGTGATCATAGTGTGAAATTAGTGACTAATTAATGTGATATTATAAGAGAGTATGGTAGTACTCTCTATGTAGGGATGCCCCGGAAAAAAATGGCCGCCCATACATTTCAATTGCAAATGGTAAGCTGAAATCTCTGGTAATATAATTATACAAATAAGTTCAAATATACATAACTTATAATATATTGAGTATTGTTATAGCTATCAATAGCTTTTAGATGTCCAGAGATGTTCATTAATGTATAGAATGGGCGAGTAGCAAAACTGGCAAAATCTTCATATTATTCACTATTATTATTATTATTCTTCTTCTTCAGAAAAATAGATTTCTACGTTTCTGGAGCTATTAAAGTAGTTGTAGCACAAATACAAATTTATTTTAAGTAAAATTCAGGGGAACAAACTTCGTACCGTTCTCTTTCTTGACCTAGACAACGAATACTTTCCACCACTACAGCAACTTACGATAGGATGCCATTTGTAATAAACCACACCCATAAAAATACCCATTAATTTTAAAAATATTATTGTCAGATCGTGTTCTACAAACAGATAAGTTGTATAAAGTATTATACATATCATCATTTCCACAAATAGCAAAATTTGTAAACCCAGAACTGTCCATGTACAAATCATTAGTATAACTGAATGTGCTTCTGTACTGATGTGTTAGTTGATCACTCTCAGATAAGAAATTTCATCACAATTATGCCACAAATTCATTGTATACAAGAATAATAAAAAACATTTTTAAAAAATGGAAGAGTATGTAGGGATATACATTATTATACCGTGTCGTTTAAAAATAGAATTGAAACAAGAATAATATAGAAACATGTTCAAAATGAAAGAGGATGTAGGAATTGTAATAACAAATAATCATAATATTGCAGTAAGTTTTGAGTACTGTCTCCTGGACACAATTCCTGCAGAAAATATTAATACTTTAAATGAAACAGAATAGTCATCACGTATTTGATCAAACATTTACCTGAATTATTTAAAAATAGAATCGAAACAAAAATAATAAAAAAACATTTTAAAAAATGAAAGAGTATGTAGGGATAGATATCAAAACCGAAAAAGCACAGGAACAACCCTACACAAGACGACACAGCTAGAGTAAAGGCAAAACACAAAGAAGCGATACTTGTTATGTGGAAGTGGTATTTCATTTTGTTGCCAAAGCCATCTTGTTCCTGTGCTTTTTCGGTTTTGATATATATCCCCACATACTCTTGCATTTAAAAAAATTTTTAAAATTATTTTAACTAATATAGCAGTAGTGACATTAGTGACTATTGTGGCCATAGTGACTGTGACAATATAGACTAATGTGATAGTAGTGAGTAATATGGCAGTAGTGACAGCAGTGACTATTGTGACAATAGTGAACATTTTGTCAATATTAACTGATGTGATAGTAGTGAGAGTTGTCAATATTGTAACATTATTCTCTATTGTCACAATATTCCCTATTATCACTACTCTCAAATTAGTCACTACTAACACATTAATCAATATTGTCACAATAATCACTATCGTCACATTAATCACTATTTTCACTACACTCATAATATTCACTCGCACACCATTTCAGTCACATTAGTCACTATTATCACATTAGTCACTATTGTCACAATAGTGACTAATGTCACATTATTCACTAGTCAACATTATCACATTAGTCACTCTTGTCACAACAGACACTATTGTCACTACTGTAATATTAGTCACTAATATCACATTAGTCATTATTGCCACAATAGTCACTACTGTCAATATTTTTATTAGTCACTACTATCATTTTAGTCAATATTGTCACATTAGTCACTATTGTCACAATAGTCACTACTGTAATATTATTCGCTACTATCACAATAGTCACTATTGTCGCAATAGTGATTATCAATTTATTCAATATTATCACATTAGTCACTATTGTCAAAATAGTCACTACTGTCACAAGTGTCAGATTAGTCACTGCTACCCCATTTGAGTCACATCAGTCGTTATTATGATATTCGTCACTAGTCACAACAGTCAATACTGCCACTACTATATTTGTCACTACAATCATATCAGTCAATAATGTCACATTAGTCATTATTGTCCCAATAGTCACTACAGTCATATTAGTCGCTGCTATCCCATTTGATTCACATCAGTCACTTAAGTGACATTAGTCACAATCTCAAAATTGACACTACTGTCACTATTCTGTTATTATATAGACACTAATATCACAGTAGTCAATATTGTCACATTTGTCACAAGAGTCACTACTGTCATATTAGTCAATACTATCCCATTTCAGTCACATTAATTACTAGTGTCACATTAGCCACTATTGTGTCAATACTCACCTCTGTCTTCATTACTCTAACACATTAATCAATATTGTCACATTAGTCACTAGTGTCACCATAACCAGTGCTGTATCTAATCTCGTATTAGTCACTACTATCATAATAATCAATATTGTCATATTTGTCACAATAGTCACTAAAGTCACTACTGTCTCATTAGTCACTACTATCACATTATTCACTTTTGTCACAGTAGTCACTATTGTAACCATATTCAGAGTTTTCACTATCATATCAGTCACTAATATCCCATTAGTAAATATTGTCACATTAGTCACAATTATCACTATTGCGACTAGTGTCCCTGCTGTCAAATTACTCACTACTAACCCGTTAGAGTCTCAATAGTTACTATTGTCACATTAGTCATTATTGTCACAATAACCACTAATGTCACTACTGTCATATTAGTTGCAACTACACTATGCATGAACCATTTACCAGCATTTGCTATTCATTACTGTTGTGTTGTGACTTGAGTGTATTCAATTGAAGAAGCAAATGGCCTTAGATGAAAATACTTCAATCAAGTTCTTCCAGTGGATTGAATGTAAACAGAATATATAGCAGTGTAAAGTAAGTTATCTGATAATTAGCTCACATATCATGGTGAGATCATAACACTGAATTAATGTTTGTATTTATGGTTATAATATAATAATCAATTAGCTGAGTAGTCACTTAGCCACATGACTTATTAGTTGACTCAAGGTATTCAGGCCATAAGCCTCTTACATTCATACCAGAGTTGGGCAATAAGTATTAGTTACTTACTACATACCAGCGATGGTGGTATCACATATACACAAGTGTTGTTCCAATTAGAGCAGTAGGCCCAATGGTTTTATTGAAGTAACGCTTGCATGTACATGTGATACTGCACTCATAGGTGTATAATAATTACTTGGTGTGTCAAATGCACTACTGATGATGAATTCATGTTACCTTGGACAGGCTAAGACATAAATGTGTAACCTTGGTTACAAAATATAATATCACTGAGAAGGTTAGAAAAAGTGACAAGCTATACTCTGAAAGGCAGGGGAAGAAGCTAGATTACTAAAAAAAAAAGTGAGAACTAAGAAGCAACAAGTGCAAACAAGGAAGATGTGAGAATGGAGCCTCCTGAAAGAATGGAAAATGGTGATGACAATTTCCAAACCCCAAAGAAGAAACCTTCAATTTCTCTGTCACTTTCTATAAAATTAAAATAAGCTGTCACCCAGAAGCTGGTTTAAAGAAATAACCAAGACTGAGAAACATCTAAAAATGACAAAAGCCTTTACTCCAGTCACTCCTTTCAAAAACATGGACTGATCCATTAAGAATTGGGAGTCGTGGCAACAGCAGAGAATTCTAGGGTTGGTGTTATGGACAGGTGTCCAGATCATTCCACACTCTCTACCTGGCTATCTTTGTTTATAACTGAAACTCCGAATGCTCCTAGTATCCTCCAAAGACATTTTACTGCAACTTGTTGTGTTTTATGAAGTCACAAAATCCTTCTGCTCTTAATTTCCTGGATCGTTCTGATCACAGAATTGCACAATATCTGCATGTGACGCATTATTCAGACAACCTCACAGTGATGGTATTGAAAGTGCAACAAGAGACCTCTGTTGTCCAATAAAGAGGAAGAAACTAGACTCTGGACTAGAGGAATTTTAGCACTATTATGTACTACATTCTTTTATACAGGCAAAGTCTTTTATTTAAGAGGTCGGAAGAGTACCGAGCTCAGAAATTTTCTCAATTTCAACGAAAAGTGGATGAGGAACCTATAGCAATGTACGTCGCATTTTGTGAGTTTGAGATATTCTTGAAATATTAATGTAGAGAGACCGCTTGGTCTGTAGAGTAAATGACGACAGTATGCAAAGAACACAGTTAGCAAAACCAGAACTTACATTTGGATACTGTTCGTTTGAGCAATTGAGATAGCAGACCCAGATAAAGATTTAGCTTCCTCTCAGGACTGTTAGACAATCCATTTCAATACAGGGAAAGTTCCAAAGTAAACACAGCCAGAAACCAAGAGATATTCATGCATAAGATGTGGTGGTACTTATCTGGCTACTTTCTGTAGATTTAAGGAAGTAAAATACCAGTCATGTACAGAGAAAGGACATTTAGCTTGAATATAATTTAGTAAACAGAGAAGAGCAACAACAAATCTTAAACCAAACAAACCACTGTTAAATCGAACTAATTACATAGAAGGGGTGGTTAAAGATCATCCAGAAGAAGAGAATTGCTATGCAATGTTTGCATTATCGAGTAAATCATCAGAAATTTATAAAGTAATTATGAATGTTGAAGGCTCAGATCTATACATGGAACTAGATACTGGGGCATACAAGTGCATGTAAAAGTCATTATGTGAAGGTTCTGAACAGTTACCTCTAGAAGATATTTTAGTTTGATTAAGGACTTACACTGTTCAGTCATTGAATGTTTTGGGTCAAACTACATTTATGAACATTTTTCTGAGGTCGAGGTGAATGTGAATGACTTTGTATAGTCAATCAATATATGTATACTCAGTAGTTTGGAGGGGATGTAGCTTCTATTAAACAGCTACAACTAATGTGATGTGAGCAATAATTTTATCAAAAAACACTGTAAATCAAGACTTTTCTATGAAAGTGAACAGTTTTACTTTTGTGCACTCCTGATAATTATAATTCAATAGAAAACAGTTAGGGTTTTATGTATTGGTATTGAGATCATATCATGAGGATGTGTCTTGGCATAATTCCATAAAAAGAAATCAATCATACATGAATTCACAGAAGTTGAACTTTTGTTCTCCAGATTTGATGTAAATATTTCTGATAATTTTTGACGAATGAGCTAATAAAGAACATAAATAAACAAAATAATAAATAACTATCTTTAAAATACATGCATACACAAATACATACATGTAGGGCTCAAATGACTACACTAATTGGCAGGGGTGGGTGATATTGGCAATTTTGATATTGATTATTTACCCCTTTCCATGCTGCACCTGAGACATATTCGAAGTTAGTATAACCACACCCATCTTCTCAAGCTTAAAAAATATACTTATGTGGCTCAGCATCATATCCACAACTGAATGCAGGTTTTTGAAAATTTTCTGGACCATCTGAAACTATCTAACAGTCACCTCAACATTGCTAACCAATTACTGCAAACACAGCACGCACTCAATTCTGCAAGCAATTCCTATTTTTCATTTATTCTCCCAACATCCTTTTCTGCCTTACTAGAACTAGCTAGAATGCAATGCTATACATTGCACATACATCAACACGCAATTCTAATCTCCCTTTACTTTTTAAGTACTCTAAGCTAACTTCAAAGTAACATCAAAGGGTAAACACTTGAATCAAAGTACTGCCCAACCACATCAAACAAAGCATAGCCATTTTGGACAATAGAACGACGATTGTAATCTACAGTAATTTGGGGTGTGGTACATTCAAGTTGAATTGCAGTTTAATTTAGTATACTATTAAGTATGTTACCTTTCCTTTCGGGCAGGAAATTGCAATCTTATAAAACTCAAAGTATCGACTAAACATGTATTCCACTATTGGTCACACCAACAACGATTTTGCAGGCATCAAACAGTGCCTGAAACACTACCAACATCTGAATCAGACTACAATGCTACATCTATCTGCGAAACATACATTTTTTGGCTAATGGAGTAAAAGGTCAACAAAAATTCTTTCTTATCAATTGATTCATGCAACCACAATGACACTCATCAATACACAAATAGAGCATCTTCTGTTAATGAAATAGATCTCTACTACTGTTTTATAACTCAATCACTATCTACAAAATCCTAATAAACACTGCTAAACATGCTATTTCAGTTGGTGATGTGCTCAGTGTGGCACATGAAATATTTAATTAACTGCGTATTTCCATATTTCGAAATGCATCAATTTGTGATATCGTACCGATATAGGTCGTAATTTTAACTAAACATCACTATATCACTAATCCCTACAAACTGGTCAAGTAATTAGTTAGACCTGGAGCTGACGTCAAGTGTTCTTCAAACTAGTTGCATCTACACTGTGCATGAACATGTCCCATTGACCAGCATTTGCTATTCATTACTGTTGTGTCTTGTCTGGCTGAGTGTATTCAATCGAAGAAACAAATGGCCTTTAGATGAAAATATTTCAATCAAGTTCTTCCAGTGGATTGAATGTAAACAGAATATATAGCAGTGTAAAGTAAGTTATCTGATAATTAGCTCACATATCATGGTGAGATCATAACACTGAATTAATGTTTGTATTTATGGTTATAATATAATAATCAATTAGCTGAGTAGTCACTTAGCCACATGACGTTTTAGTTGACTGAAGTCTTTCAGGCCTTAAGCCCCTTACATTCATACCAGAGTTCGGCAATAAGCATTAGCTATTATATACTAACAAAGGCGGTATCACATATACACAAATGTGTTGTTGCAATTACAGCTGTAGGCCCAAAGACTTTATTGAAGTAATGCTTGCGTGTACTTGTGATACTGCACTCGCAAATGTATAATAACTACTTAGTGTATCAAAGGCACTACTGATGACTGATTCATGTTACCTTCAGCAGGCTAAGACATAAATGTGCAACCTTGGATACGAGATGTGATGTCACTGAAAAGTGAAAAAAAGTGACAAGCTATAATCTGAAAGTCAATGAAAAAAGTGAGAAATGAGAAGCAGCAATTGCGTCCTGAAAAGAATGGAAAGTGGTGACGATGATTTCCAAACCGCAAAAAAGAAACCTTAAATTTCTCTGCCACTTTCTAGAAAATTATAATGAGCTGTTTAAGCTGGTTTAAAGCAGTAACCAAGGCTGAGAAACGTTGCACACTGTCTGCGTGTGACACATTATTCAGACTAATTTACAGTGCAACAAGATTGTCAATAAAGAGTAAGAAACTAAACTCTGGACTAGTGGAATTTTAGGTGACATCATCGTAAAGCAATATTACGTACTACATTCTTTTAAATATGTAGCAACCCTAATTCTGATTTACAACCCTGATTTCTAGAAGAGTAGATATACATCTAATTGTTTTTATGGTTTTGTAAATGTTCATACATTTGTCTCTAATTTTATAACTATAAAAGCACCACAATTTATTTATTAAAATAGTCCAATTCCGAAATCCTATAAGTCATTACATATAGGCTAACTCTTTTGTTTAAAAGGTTGAGAAGAGCACCGAGCTCTTAAATTTTCTCAATTTCAACGAAAAGTGGATGAGGAACCTATAGCAATGTAAGCCGCATTTTGTGAGTTTGAGATACTCTTGAAATATTAACGTCGAGAGATTGCTTGGTCTGTAGAGTAAATGATGACCGTATATGCAAAGAAGGCCTTTAGCAGCACCAGAACTTACATTTGAAAAGAAGACAGAGCCAGAAACCAAGAACTATTCATGCATAAGATGTGGTGGTAATTATCTGGCTACTTTCTGTAGATTTAAGGAAGTAAAATACCAGTCATGTACAGAGAAAGGACATTTAGCTTGAATATAATTTAGTAAACAGAGAAGAGCAACAACAAATCTTAAACCAAACAAACCACTGTTAAATCGAACTAATTACATAGAAGGGGTGGTTAAAGATCATCCAGAAGAAGAGAATTGCTATACAATGTTTGCATTATCGAGTAAATCATCGGAAATTTATAAAGTAATTATGAATGTTGAAGGCTCAGATCTATACATCGAACTAGATACTGGGGCATACAATTCCATGTAAAAGTCATGATGTGAAGGTTCTGAACAGTTACCTCTAGAAGATACTTCAGTTTGATTAAGGACTTACACTGTTGAGTCATTGAATGTTTTGGGTAAAATTACTGTTAAAGGGAATGGCCCCCGCCTATTAGGGCGGGACTGGTTGCATAAACTCAGACTCAATTGGCAAGAAATTAATACAGTGAGAGGGTCACATGCCGCTACTTCATAAATATTCGTCTGTTTTCCGTGATGGGTGGGGTACACTTAAAGGTATGAAGGAAAAGCATTGCCTCTTTCAATTTAATCGACTCCCCTTTGGAGTCTTATCTGCCACTGCCATCTTCCAACAGGTGATGGACAGCATTTCTAAAGATTTAACGGGGGTTTTAGCTTACCTTGACAACGTCCTAGTAACAGGTACTACTACAGAAGAGCATTTAGAACACTTGGACAAAGTTCTCTCTAAGTTAAATGAACCTGGTCTTAAACATAATAAAACCAAATGCATTTTTATGGCACTGAGCGTTGAGTATTTGGGGCACATAATGGATAAAACAGGATTGCACCCATCCAATAAGAATAAACGAAGCACATATTCTTACATGTGTTATCGAACTGAGAACCTTTTAGGCATTATAAAGGGTTACAGAATGAGTCTTTCTGAATTTATCTATGGCATTATAAAGGGTTACAGAATGAGTCTTTCTGAGTTTATCTATTAAACTAGCCCCAAGACGTCCAAGTGGAAATGGGGTAAAAAACAACCAAGTTTCATAGGCGCCTGCAAGCCTGGCATACCCAGGCAATGCTGGGTACTTTCAACATTCAGCAGGGTGAGTGTTTGAAAGTGCAAATTTCTGTAGCTAATTTAGTGTCTCTAGCACCACTCTGCCTGGGTACGTTTTTTCTGTACGTGCCTATGTTTAGTTTATCCAAAGAAATGTTACAGGGTGTTTCCTTACTGATGCATTATGACAGTTCAAAGAAATTAGTACTAGAATGCAATGCCTCCCCTTATGGACTAGGTGCAGTTTTATCCCACGTAATGGAGGAGGTAGACCAGTAGGCTATGTATCAAGAACTTTATCACAATCTGAAATGAACTAACCCCAGCTAGATAGGGAAGGATTGTGTATAATGTTTGTGGTAAAAAGTTTTACCCTTAAATATATGGTCATAGCTTCATAATTAGATCAGATCATCAACCTTAAATTATTGGTTTAGTGAGTCTAGGGCTGTACCTCCTATGGCTTCAGCAAGGTTACAGACTTTAACCTTAGTGCTTATCAATATAAAATTCAGTATAAACCATCTACAAACCTGGTTAATGCTGATGCCTTAAGTCATCTCCCTAGACCAGTTACCACCCCTTATAATGGTTTGCCGGCGAATGCAGGGAGAGCTTGTATAATCTATTAACCATTTTATTTTAGATACGACACTTGTTACTGCTGAAGATCTTAAATGTTGGACTGAGAAGGATCCTGTTGTATCAAGAGTATGTAGATATGTAGTTTGAGGTTGGCCATCTAATGATTTTGGGAAGGAATTTCAACCTATTGTGTATAGGCAGAAGGAATTGAGTGCATTTAATGGTTGTATTTAATGGTTGTCTTTATGGGGTCCTTGCCTCATGAACTCAATGAAGAAAAAACATATCAGATAAGTCACTTTCATGAAATTCACGTGGAATCAAGTAGAATGGAAGGTTTAGGTCGCGGCTATGTAGGCTACATTTAGATTTCATAGGACCATTTATGGGATGCATGTACCTTGTCTAAGTGGAAGCATATCCGAAATGGCTGGAGGTTATTATTATGAATTCAATTACGTCTTTGTAGATATTTGCTATCATGTTGTTAGATTAAAGTGTGAGACTTTTATTGAGCTAGATAAATAATTCTGAAACACAAAACGTTTCGACCCAAAGGTCTTCTTCACCTGTAATGATGGTGTGATACAGGGTTTATATACAGTTAAGAAATGATGGGTATGGAATGCAAGAGTGGATGACTGTTCAAAGCATAGTACAAAGTAGATGCATTTATTATTACATTAAATAAGTAATATTTAAGAGAGCTGTTTTCTGGGGTAATGATGTCATAAAGGTCATGTACTCTTAATAGCTGTCCAAGTGGGGTTCAGGGACACTACTGGGACTGTGTTCAGAATTATTATGGCCCGTAGGGCCATCCCTATGATTGCTTTTCTACGGGTTCAAACAATATATATTTTTTTCTTGTGTCCACTTCGCGAGTGTGCGTTGTATACGTAGTTAAGAAAATTGCGTCATCCCTGGGGGCTCGGACAATTAATGGATGTGGCGCGTAATAGAACGCACGCTCCAACTTAGCAGAAAGAAAGCTGCTTGTAGCTTACATAGAAACTGGAACTAATAGCTAGCTATTCTACCTGAAATATATTCCTAAAGTTCTACAAGATCCTTTAAAAGGTAAAGAGAGTAGATAATCAAAATAATAACTATAATAGGCTGTTGTGTTTCAGGCATGATAAAGCAATCATAGGGATACTTTTTTTCTCTATATACACTTGTTTATCATGTTATTTTAGCTCAATAAATATGTCACACTTTAATCTAACATGATAACAAATATCTACGAAGTTATTAACCGCTCCGAGCAAGCTACTGTTAAGCTAGCCTACAGGCTATGAAACCTACAACAACAACTAGCAAGATACAAGAACCATCTTACGTTCCTAATCAGATACAGAAAAAATGATCTGATTTGCAGAGGACATCTACCTGTGTACTCTCGTAAAGCCAAGAGAATAGCAGCCAGAACCAACAAGGCACTACTGAGAGAAAGTATTGGAGATGCAAGGAAGAGAAAGTTAACTATCCAACAACAGATACAAGAAATCGTACTTTCAGCTTAGTAAACTCTGAAGTACTACCTTCATTACAAAGTTTGGCAGAATTCTACGGTAACAAAGAATTCCAGATGACTAAAAAGACACCTTAAGAAATACGACAGCCTACAAAGAGAGAAGGATAGAACTAGAAGTATATGCTCGTTAGACAGAAATCGCATCGTTGTGACCCTATGTAAAAAAACACACGATGAAGATCAATTGAATGTACTAGCTTTAGGTCTCAACTTTGCAACCGCTCCCAAATCTATCCCTAAGAAAGATATCATCGCCAGAACAGAGGAAGAAGCCAGCAGAATAAAAAATGACAAAGGACAACAGCTCAGAGAAAAAGAGATGCACCAACAATAGAATCGAAGGCCCCGTGTGACACTAAACTAGTGTCAATGAGAAGCCATCAGAAGCCTTCACAAAGAGGAGGGGCTTGTCATCCTCCCTCCTGACAAAGGCAATTGGTCATGAATAGAGAAGAATATGATGAGAAGATGTCTATGCTGCTACAACAAGAGGACTACAAACATTTCAAGAAAGATCCTACCCTGACAGTTGAAAGGAAGATCAGAAAAGCACTAATGAAGAAAGCTGACTTGATCCAACAACAGAGAAGATAGTTAACACCGAAACTAACTTTAGCCCCACAGGTCTATGGACTTCCAAAGATACACAAAGATAATGTTCCCCTAAGACCAGTTGTATGTACTATTGGATCTCCTACCTATTACCTGGCTAAAGAGCTCAGCAGAATCCTGTCCCCCCATACGGGAATAAGTAACACTTACATCAAAAACTCTACACACTTTGTAGAGAAGATCTTCTGCATTGAAATTGAGGAAGCTGATAATATGGTGAGCTTTGATGTCAAGAGTTTGTTCACAATGGTGCCGCTGGATGATGCTATGACCATCATAAGAGACAGACTGGATAACAATGATGAATGGGTAGTGAATACAACCATGAGTGCAGAACAAATCTGCTACCTGACTAAACTCTATCTCCAATCCACTTATTTCAGGAATGAAGATTCCTTCTTTTAACAGACAGATGGTATGGCCATGGGATCACCTCTATCCCCTGTCGTTGCTAACCTTTTTATGGAGGCACCCCCCTTTAAAATTCTCCCTTTACTCTTTATTTAGGCCAATGGGCGGCCAAAGAACTATCAACATTTGTTAGCCATTTTCATGGGCTTGTCCTTGAGACCAATTACAAGAATTTGGAGTGCTTTGTAATGCTAGGAACACACTCCGAACCACGTAGAGGTCAAATGTCACATATATGTGACATCAGTTCTCTAAGGGTTAATTAAAGAGCTGAGTGAACAGATATCCCAGGCTTGTAAAGTTTTACCTGTATGAACAGCCTTCACATCAAGTAACACTCTACAAAAAGCCCTGATGATAGTTAAAACACTAACCCCACAAGAAGCAATCACCGGTGTTGTATATGCAATCTATTGTGAATGTGTGGGTCATGTATATATAGGAGAAACTGGAATGAACCTAAAAACAGGAGTGACAGAACATCAGAGATCTGTTAGGAACTGGGACAAGAATAATGCTACTGCCTGTCATATAGCAGTAAGCCAGTAACTAAACATAGTATCCAGTGGGAAGAGAGTGAAGTGTTGGCTAGAGAGCCTAACTGGAAGAGGAGAAAGATCAGAGAAGCTATCCTAATCAGGAACACCAACAACACCATGAACATAGACAAAAGAGTGCCCCTGAACCCCACTTGGACAGCCATCAAGAGTACATGACCTCTATGGCATCATCATCCCACAAAAATGAACTCATCCCAGAAAAATACTGTATTAAGTAATACTTATTTAATGTAATAATGTATGCATCTACTTTGCACTACACTTTGAACAGTCATCCACCCTTGTACTCCATACCCATCATTTCTTAACTGTATATAAATTCTGTATCACACCATCATTATCAGCATACAGATGAAGAAGACCTTCGGGTCAAAACGTTCTGCGTTTCAGAATTATTTATCTAGCTCAATAAAAGTCTCACACTTTAATCGGTGTTGGCCATGATAAAGAATTTATTTATTTAAGAATATCTGTAATTAGTATTGGTCTATAAAATGTGGCATCGGTGCATCAGTAGTGCTAGAATCGTTCAAAAAAAAACTTTATCTAGAAAATAATAATAATATCGATAATACAATCAACAATTTGCCAGTTTTGCTACTTGTCAGTTCTCCACATTAAAGAAGATCTGTAGCTATCTAGAAGATATTGTTATCCATAAAAACACAAGATATCAAGAGGTATGTGTATTATCAAGACTTATCTCTATAATTCTAGCAGAAATTTCAGCTCATCACTTGCAAATTGAAATTTATGGGTAGTTTTTTTTTCCGTGCCTCCGTACCATCCCTACATAGAGAGTACTACTGTAGTGTCTGATAATATTATTAATCAAAACATTTATTGTGATACTATCGCTGTCATGATATTTGTTTTACTGTCAAGAGGAGCCAATGACAGCTATTTTAATTAATTGTGTGGGAGTTGCATGCTCTTTCCCTGTGGTGTTTTCATGGGCTCCTGCTATAAATCATGATAGTGATATCACTATTATTGCCCAGCTCTAATTCATACATACATGGTGTTGGTTTTATTACATGCTTTTAGCGATGCTTGCTGGTACAAATTTCCTAACCTTTAGCCCAATGCGGCAGTAGTAGTTTTGGCAATTCTGTGCACATACATAATTAATCACACCACGTTTACATAGAAATCAGTGTTTTCCCCAGGATATAAATCAAGTGAGTCACAACCACACCCACTAACCACACCTATTATTTACACCTTAATTATATTAGCTGCACTATGTCAAATTATTACTATACAGAAATGATGTACAAGCAAATTATCTGATAGAAACATCTTTCTGTTAAGCTCCTAGCATACATGCATTGTAGTTCAACTGAGACAATATACAAGTAGATGTAGTTTTACACAGCTTGAAATTACAAAAATACAGCCAATACAAAGAACTGAACTTTCACCTACCCAATTCCTTACAAATCATGAAATCTACAAAACATTTCATCGGCTTCACCATCCCACAATAGCTACTCAACTTTATCTACATCTTTCTGAAGGCTTTGAGATGTTGGCACACCTAGAAACTCATTGGATAGAGACAGCTAGCTCCTTTTCAGCACCACACGTGGTTAATTGATTATGGGCATGTCTTTTGTTAATTAGAGGTGCAGTTTCCGTTTTCTGAATTTGGTGTGCATAAATTACGCATTTGATGCACTTTAGGGAAAACACTGATAGAAATACAAGCTTTTGTGGCTAATAACTAGAAACAATAGTACTAAGAACCATGTTCACGAACAATTCAAATTCTGAGAAACTAGATATATATATACTACTGAGTAGAACTACAATAATTGTCATACTAGAACACTAATAAACATAATATACATGTATGTGACAGACAGTGTGAAAAAGGGGCCATGTTTGGTTTTCAATTTCTTTCCAAATGGTTTGCTGTTTTTCAGATATCTTTGAAAAAAAACGAAATGAAACTTTTAAGTTGTTGCCCTACCTACACGTAGATAAACAGTCAAAGCCATAAAAGTAACTAAACTAAATCTGTAGACATTCATTTTTTTTAATTGTTACATACATTTATAAGGCAAGTAGAATGCAAAGCAGTCTGCTATTCCTTAAAAAATACAGCAATGACCCAGTGATGGAAAATGTATTGAAAGAACCTACCTCTACTCCCCATATGGAACATCCTCTAATTTCTATCTCTTCATTACTGTCTTTCTCTATGTGTTTTCCTAAAGTGGAGGTAGTACAGAAATGGAGACACATAAAAATCATGAAGGTAATCATAGTTTTACTAATCAATACAGAGTATACACAAGTTGGTAGTGGGGTGGAGAGAATATTCAATTACGAATGTTGCCGTAACACAAAAAATCATGTTGAAATTAACTGAATCTCCACCTTACTTTGAATATCGCAATATTACAAAGTTAAGTATAATTGTAAATATAACAGTTTTCATAAAAACTGTTGACCTTGTATGTCAGGAGGAGAAACAATACTAATAAAGTTTTTAGTTTTGGTTATAATTATTTACCATTTCCCATCAGAATACATAATGATACAAGTGAAATACTAAAGCACTAATCGGCTAAGCTAACGAGTGCTGTTGGGACGGGACCCTAACCTATGTAGCAAAGTTGTGATGCTCTTCTGTCACTGATTCTGGTATGCGAAAAAGCATATCGCAGAGCCTAATTGACTTACAGGGAGACTAGCCTCATGGAATATCACTTTTGAATTCTGCAACTTTGTCTGATGCTCCAGAACAAATTCACGTCCTGTATCAATTCAATGAGCAACTCACTGATTTGAAAACAGAGTTAGGAACCATCAGACAAAGTCTTCTCGCAATGGGAGTTGAAAGTACAGATAAACTATTTGCTACCATTACTGGACTGGCTGAACGGATGTTCGATGCGCCACTCATTATTAAAGGACTTCTCTATCATCGCAGGGAAGTTCCAGTCTCCGAAGAATCATCACACACTGCACCTACTTCTCACGAAGTAAGGCTACCCAAGTTGGATGTTGCTACCTTCGATGGGGATATTCTCAATTGGAGGACATTCAAGGAACAATTTTGTATTGCAATCCATGATCGCACTCATTTTTCTGATGGTGAAAAACTGGCCTATTTGAGACATGCTCTGAAATATGGCACTGTCAAGAGCACCATAGAAGAACTGTCTCGTTTTGGGGATCACTATGCAGAAGTGGTCTAATGTTTGGAGACTCGTTACAATCGTCCTAAACTGATCAACCAAGCACATGTCAAGAAGATCGTTGAGATCCCAGCTTTGAAGAATGGTAGTGGGAGCGAACTGTGTCATCTCCATGATACTGCCCAACAGCACATCCGTGTTCTGAAGCCCATGAGTCACGAGCCTGATGGAACTGTCATCACCTCATTTCTATAACTGAAACTTGACAAACCCACAATATTTGAGTGACAGATCCAGACTCTACCGATGTTTCTCACTTCCAGGATCTACTTGACTTCATCAATCTGAGAGCTCAAGCATCCGAGACCCTAAACTTGGAAACACGTAGGCCTCAAAGGAGTGACCATCCAAGGAAGCACCCACCTTTCCATTCTGGTACATTCACAGCAGAAGTGAATGGTAACTGTGTTGTTTGCAGGACAGAAAAGCATGCCTTGTTCACATGTCAAGACTCAAAATCCTAGTGCAACGGTTGTGGGAGCAGAAAGTTGATTGGGATGATCTAGTACCAGATCCTATCTTTGAAAACTGGCTTCAATGATGCTCTGAGCTCTACCTTCTTTCTAACAAACATATGTTTCAATACTATTTCGACAAGAAATCACAAATTGCCTCTATGGATTCAGTGATGCTTCAAAAAATGCCTATGCTGCTGTAGTGTATTTACAAATGACTGATACATCTGGCAAGGTACGGATCTCTCTCATTACTTCAAAGACGAAGGTAGTCCAATCAAGAAATTAACTATACCTGGACTTGAACTATGTGGAGCCTACCTCCTGGCACAATTGCTCTACTATGTCCAAAATGTTTTTGATGTTCCACTAAATGATGTATAAGTCTGGACTGATAGCACTATTGTTCTAAACTGGCTCGTTGGCAATCATAAAAGGTTCAAGACCTATGTTGGCAATCCAGTATTTTACATTGTAGAGCTCATAGCTCCTGAAAGATGGAGTCACTTCAAAGGAATACAAAATCCTGCAGACTGTGCTTCGCGAGGAATGTTCCCTCTGAGCTACTTGATCACACGCTGTGGTGGAATGGACCTAACTGACCCCACTAAGATTCTTCATAATGGCCTAAGCAATCCAATCTGAAGTATCTCATTATTTTGCATCGCAAACATCCTCTTACTCATTTGATTCTAAACACCTCAGATTATTACATGCTGGTCCCACACTGCTCACAGCCTCTCTTAGCCGTCACTATCACATACTTGGTAGCAAGAATCGATCACACAAGGATGTATCACCTGCTGTCAATTCTCCGTCGAACCATCTCTTCAAATGATTGGACAACTTCCAGCTGAACGACTCACACCAGGTCCAGTATTTGCCAACATTGGAATTGACTTCGCTGTTCCCATCCAAGTATGCTCACATAAGGAAAACAGTAATCATAAAGGCATATATCGGTTTGCTCTCTGTCAAGGCTGTCCACTTGGAACCAGTCTGCCACCTGACTACTGATGCTTTTATAGTGGCTCTAAGACAATTCACTACTCCACATGGTAAGCCCAGCTTAATCTTAATCTGAATGCGCTCCACATTTTGGAGGCTTATGGAAAGCAGCCGTGAAGTCAACGAAACTTCACTTAAACCAGGTTGTTGGTAATACCAAGTTAACTTTTGAGGAATTAACAACAGTTCTTACACAAATTGAATCTTGCTTAAACAGCAGACTCCTAGCCCCTTTACCACATGTTGAAGATGGCATTGAAACCTTGACTCCTGGGCACTTCCTGATCGCAAGACCCGTCGAATCTATGCTAGATTCCCCAGTATCTTATCGCAGAGTCTCCTTGTTGAAACATTGGTACCTCTGTCAATCGATTGTCCATCACTTTTGGAATAGATGGTCAAATGAATATCTTTCATCACTAAACTTGCTCTGTTACTTCCTCAAGATTGAACATTGAACTTGAAGACTGCAGGTCTTGGGCGGCGGTATGTTCCTGTGTAGACTGTCCTAATTAAGAGAAATCTTTTGTGTTATGTAATGCAGTCTCTGTATTTGCTCTACGTGTTAAATACTTAATGGTTTATCACACTCCTAGCCTCATTTTTGTTCATGTTATGACTTACCTTTGTTCTATTACTGGAGAGGCCCCCCTCACATGTATGCTAATTTTTTGTGTGTAATAGTCAGCCATGTTCATGTTGTATGAAGATTATAATAATTTACATGTATATCATTGCTTGTTTGTATGAGTCATGGTTACCTAAGGATGGTTTAATTTATGCGTATAAGTTACCTAAATTTTTGTGGGCTATAAATTTCATGTGTCTCTGAACTGATGGACTACAAAAAGTTTATTACGCAAATTTTATCGAAAATATTGGTCCCGCCCACCACATGGCTGTAGCTAATACAAATAAATTATGACACAGTACAAATTATGACGCTGTACAAATACTTCAAGCCTGATATCCAGCTACCAGATCCTGCAAATTCGACCATACCACCATCATCTGTTGCTGTAACAAACAGAGAACTCAAGAAGCTACTAAGTCAACCAGGTGTTTCCACTAAGAACAGACGATCTTATGATTAATACACTATCAAACAAAGAGCTGCTATTGAAAAGAAAGCTTATGAGCGTGGAAAAACTAAAGGCATTACGTATTACGTGGCAAAGTAATACAAAGCACTACAATTTTTTTCAAAATATAATAAAGTTTGTGTATGAAACAAACAATACTTTCGTTACATGGAATACACATATAAATTTGAAAAACGGTTATAACTTTATATCCTAAAAGACAAAACAAGAATATCAATGAAAGAAATGTATTATTTATCTATATATCTTACATATTATTCTCTGTTTTCCTTCCAAAAACAATGAAGAAGTTCTCAAGTCTACCTCTAAAGTCTCCAACATGTGAAAACGTATTGAATCATCTCTATCACGTGTTTAGTACAGTACGTGCACAGACCTGTAGGTGGAGCTAGGTAGCTTTCTATCTTGCATCAATGGTGGTGTAGTAGCAACCATTACCTCTATTGTTTTTGGTTTGAAGTGTTTCTTGGCGACAGCAGGATCACTTGTGTTTTGTGTGTCCATATTTACTCTCGTTATTGCCCTCGTTTCATCTTAAAGTCATGAAACGGTAACTGTGAGTTATATTATAATTGAAGCCTGCCAGTACTCCGTTTTAAATGTCAATGTGTTTTTATTTTTCCAGAAAAATTGCTAACAGACACACACACACACAGACAAAACGATTACCGTACCCTTCCGCCTACGCTACGCAGCGAGGGTAATGAATGGATCTCTTGAGTTGAAGCAAAGTAGTGTAAGGACATGGAAAAATGCATGGGTTTAAGAAAGAGGTGAGGTAATACCAAAGTAAGCGTTTCTATTCCTAACTTTGAAAAGGTCAAGGCACAACATCTACTTGATAGTAATAGAAATGGATGACACATCACCACAGTTAATAATTAATTGGGATCAAACTGGTATAGACTGTGTACCAGTTTCCTCCATGGAATATGCCTCCTCGGGGATCTAAAAGTGTTGAAATTATGGGTATAGATGACAAACATCAAATACCTGGTGTGTTTGGTTGTACTGTTTCTGGTGACTTTTTGCCCATCCAAATTATTTATCAAGGCAAAACCAGTAAGTGCTTGCCTCAGTAACATTCCCATCAGATTGGAACATAACCTTTAGTGCAAATCATTGGTCCAGTGAATCAACAATGATTGAGTACATCACACAACCCATACTTCCAATGTATCAACAGAAAGAAAAGTAAATTACACATTGATGTGAAACAAAGGTCTTTAGTAATTGTTGACTGTTAAATGAGAAGAAGAATGTGAGTCTGGTGGTTGTCCCACCAAATTGTACAGACCGTCTCCAGCCACTGCATTTAAGTGTAAGTAAACAATTAAGGCAGCTAAAGAACATTAGCATGGCAAATTTCAGGAATGGTATGTGAATCTTGTAAAGCAGCAGCTTGACAAAAATGACATTGAGCCAACAGATCTACGTCTTGCTAGGATGAAACCACTTGGTGCACAATGGCACATATGACTATACATCTAAAATCCAAACCTGAGATTATCAGAAAAGGATTGATGGAATAACTAAAATATTATTTTGAAATCACTTATAAATTATAATATCAGTAACAATCAGTAATAATCAGTATATCCTGTTTATCATAACTGATAATTATTAACTGTTAAGGAAATGTTGTCATACACGTTTTTTGAAAACAATCTACAATATGATGCCTCATTAACAGTTTATCAAACTATCTGTTTTGTGGTGGTACATCAAAAGCTAGTGAAGTAACTATAGCAATTGCAAACATTCCACAATCTAACCCTCCAACTTGTTTTTCAAACACCCACAAGCTCTTTCCCCAACAAATCTTGAACCACTGTAGTTGTGCTATGATCTAAAGTGTTAAACAACGTGTCATATACATCAATTTGCCAGGGAAGTGAAGTAATGAACACACTATCCAATGGTTGTCATGACCATGAATGATTTGGAACTCCAGTGGACAAGATGGTTTCTGATGTTGAAGCAAAGTAGAGTATAATCCAATAATATGTGGAACTTGATGGTGTAACAACACTTGTGCAAAAAAATCCCTTTGCATATCATTCAATCCTTGTCTGTCAAAGTTAGAAAACATTGATGAAATGTAATCCATGTAGCATCAATAATCTGATTACTAGCACCGAGGTATTTCTCCAACACAAATTACACTTGCTTCATCAGACGAACAGTCATTGGAATCTGGAAGTGAATCAGGAATTAACTTTATCAATGTGAATGACTCAAAACTTAAGGTGGTGCTCTAGCTCGATAATGATATTCATAACGTTTTTCAGATACTATTATGAAAGCATTGCAGCTACATACAAGATAACTATTCGTTTAAACAGATCTTGGGAAGAGCTTCTTTCAGCTAAAATTTCACAACTAATTACAAGAGCTGGAAATTGAACTTTTAGGTACATTTTTCTCAAGCATGATGGATTACATACATCTGAAACTGGACATAAATGCTTACCTTTCATAGGGCTACAAAGTGTTCAGTCCACTTTTCTATTTAATTTTGTATTTTCACTGTAGTGACAATCGCTGCAACAACCTCTCAACAAAATAGATTGAACAAACGGTGGGCAGACACCTTCACTACCTTCAAGTGAAATATCGAGGCCATACGTTGTATTAGAACAGAGCAATATGTACCTCAATACTCCTATACATTTCAGCTCATTATAAACTAACAGAAATCAAATTTCTGTGGTTGCTAATAGTCCAACCCCTTTGGTTAAGCATGGCAAACAGAACAAACATTCCAATAATACTTGTGGTGGAAAACGTGTAAAGTAATGAATAACAGGAAGTACTGCTAATTATTGAAACCTGTATCCACTAGAGCGCCACCTTAATTGGTTCAACAATGTTTTAGCTTTACATATTTCATCCACTACAAATGAAAATACAAGGTGCTTCCATTTCTCTCGAGTATCTCCTGCTACCTGTTATCAAGCAAGTAATTCTTCCTGTTAGGGCTATATAGTATAAGGTGATAAAATGGTACTAGCATGTTAGTTTATAGAATTAAAATAGTAAGTTGTACGAACTAACATGTCAGTACTTGCTTATTACTTTACAAATGAAAGATTTAGTATCATTATACTAGTTTCTTTGTCAATAAGTCTTAATTTTAGTCTCAAAGAAGAAAAGGTCCTCAATGAGACCTGTGAAACATTCAACAAAAGAGGTCCTCAAAATGTCTTGAGAAAACAGTTAAAAGTGTGAAAATATTTAAACATGTGCAAATCACATGCACAGTACATCACTTGAATATGTGGAGCTGGAGATAGAAAGTAACTTCAATGGCAAGAATGCTTGGAGGCATTGCTCGATGTTGTAGTAACCACTACTCCCATTGTGTTTGCTTTGATGCAGTGGTTTGCTAGCGATAGCCATGATACAGGAGTAGTTACGTCTGGTTGTGTCCAGCTGTTCCCAAACGTTTTCTCAAGTCTGGAAACAGTAACCAAGAGTTATAAAAATTGTGATAATTTCAAAAATCAAAGGGTTTTATCAAAAGCCTCTTGTTATTTTTGATCATTGTAAAATTTAAAGTCTGCCAGTAACTCGTTTGAGCCACCAATGTTCATAGTTTTCCAAAAAGTTTGTGAACACACAGACAGACAGACACACAAAATGATTACCATACCCTTCCGCCTACGCTTCACAGCAAGAGTAATTATCATAACTGCCCAACGCTATATAGTAGGCAGTCTCTCACTTCTATTGTGCCATTGTATAAGCATGCCATTGGATAGTTGGAGTTTATGTCATTGTATAAATGCAACTGACCTTTCTTCAGTGTTTCCATTAATGCATTAGTATAATGTAATATTTCAAGATATACAAGACTCTGTGGAACCCTGTGAAATTACGGACGGAATAGCTGGTTACCCTACATATGCCCACACACATACACACATACACACATACGCATACAAACACATGCAGACACACACACAGTCAGACACTAATGACATGAAACGTCAAACCTCAAAACATAAGTGAACATGACTAGGATGGTCGTAACATACATGTAGGAGACTAGGTCAACGCAAAACCACTTCCATATATACATGTAACTCTACATAAGTACCTACATAGCTATAAAGCAAAACACAAAGACTCTACTTATGTAGGATTATGTGGAAGTGCTTTGCTTCATTTTTATGGGCTGTAGGGCCATACTTGTGATGGGCATGGTGCGTAATAGGACACACACTCAAGCTTTACAGACCAGTGAAGCTGCTTGTAGCTTAGCTGCTTACGGTGAAATTGGAACTAATAGCTAGATATTGTACCTGAAGAATATTCCTAAAGTTCTACAAGGTCCTTTAAAAGTAATGAGAGTAGATAATCAAAATAATAACTATAATAGGTTGTTGTGTTTCAGGCATGATAAAGTCAGCCATGATTACTGAATGTTGGGCATCACAAAGCAGTCATAGGGATACTTTTTTCTTTATATATCTTGTTTGTTTTACGCTGACATCCTGTATTAGTTCTGTCATTTTAATATTCTACACAGAGGAGTGTCACATTAATTAATATGTGTGGGCAGTGCTATGTGTGGAGCATATTGATTGTATTCAGAGATGTATACTAACACGCACACATTATGCTACCAGTCAAGAATGTATATTTAGACTAGTGTTGCCAAGATATAGAAAATTATATATCATATGTCATATTATAATTAATTTTTTATTGGTATTAATAATAATCAAGTTTTGAACACAAGCTACGGCTATGTTAATTTTTATCCTCTGCACTTAAAACGTGCTATAGCATAACTAGATACAACTATGAACTGAAATAAAGTAAGAAAGCCTTAGAAGCTAGACGTCTACCTTGGTCATCATCTTGTTTGTGGGTGATGCCAACTTTTCTGAATGTCACGGGCTCTTTTGCTTTCCGTGTACATAAATTAAGTTTATTATTGTTTAAGAGACATACAGACACTTTAAGCTTGTAGAAAATCAACGTGGATACCTTCTTTTCAAGTAGTTGCCATAAAAACTGCAATTTAGATTTGGCCTATTTCGAAGACGATGCCATGTTTGCATGCGTATACTATATATTGATATAAGAAATGTTACATCATAATGTATTGTTGCTAACTATAATTTATTGTGATATATCCATATATCCATATATAACAGCACTAATTTAGACCAAAATGGACTAATCCGTATTGGTTTGCTAAACAAAAATCGACAATGCTCACAGGCAAACCTTTTCTATTTCACATTAGCAGGCTCATATATACATGTATATATCAAGAGTTTGGCCCATATATACAACTATGTAGATGTAATGACTTACCTGTAGTCTGCAAACATTGTAAGTGTGTCAATATCTATAAATTCTCCATATCCTGTCCCACCGAATCTAGACCACACATCAGCTACAAATATCTGAGCTCTCTTCAAAAAAGCAACTAGTAATAAAGAAATAATATACAAGTAGTACAGGGCAATATCTGATACTGAACAAATAATTATCATGATATTACTCATTCACAATAATGGCTTTAGATATTACTACTCCCTTTTATTTTAATTTTATTGGATCAGTTGACCAATTTTATTTCGGAAGGCTAGTTTCACAAGAATAATAAAAAACATTTCCAATAAACATGAAAAAAGATGTAGGGATGTCAAAACCCAACAAGCATGCGAACAAGGTTAGGTGGGACCCAAAATTAAACATATAACCCTACATAAATACAGCTCTTTGTTTATAGTGGTGTAAGTACTTATGTAGGGTTATATGGAAGTGGTTTGTTAATTTTGCGTCCCACCTAACCTTGTTCGCATGCTTTTTGGGTTTTGACATCCCTACATCTCCTTTCATTTTTATTGGAAATGTTTTTTATTATTCTTGTTTCCCTTGTTTTTTTGGTGTGAATATTTTTTGTACATTCAAGAAATACTGGTGTAAGTTATATGAAATCAGGTCGGTCTTTTGTATATATTATATATCAATTATTATCATTCTCTTTCATTTACAGATGATGGCTACTATTTCACTTACAGCACCATCTGCAATCATACAAGAAGTAGTGTCAGTCACTATATCAACCAAATGGCATTCCAATGTTATCATATTATATGATATTACTATACAATGGCTTAACAATTACATTCATTATTATTTGCTCACACATTTTATTACTATGCTTATGAAACAAGCACTTCCTCCTTTTCAGCTTCCATGTTCTGAGTATACAAATGCGCATGCACAATTAAATTCCATGTGACTTGATTAAAGAATACACCTATGAAATTGGCGTCCAATTCGAGATCAATTCTTCATAGTCGTTGACACTCTCTTCTTTCATGGTATCTGAAGATATCATCTTGATACTTCCAGACCAGAATTTTACTATGAATGCGACTGGAATAGTGCTAAAATCATTGTGATAGTTCAACAAACAAAAAAAATGATTTGTCTGGAAAATAATATTATTAATAATATGATGAAGATTTTGCCAGTTTTGCCACTCACCAGTTCTCTACTTTAACAACAATCTTCAGCCATCTAGAAGGTGTTGGTAGTCACAAAAACACTAGATATGAACAGGCATGTGTGTATAGAAACTTATGTGTATATATTACCAGACATTTCAGCTCATCCCTTGCAATTGAAATGTATAGACAAGGTATTTTTGTATTATCCTTGGACTGCATCTATGCTACCTCAGGAATACCTTGACAACCATCCATGCATTAGTTTGCAATAGAAAGTAGAGCATCTCTGGGTGATCCAGAGATGAAAGATGAAAATGATATCCAAAGAATATATTGTATATGCGACCATTCATGGTTGTTCATGGATGAAAGGTAAAGAGTCGTCTTTAATCCCTGGGTGATCCAAGATGTAAGATGGAAATGTTATCCAACATTACATTGTATATGTGACGACTATCCATGGAGTAGTTTTTAGGTGTAGTGGTCATTACTGTTATCCAACATTACATTGTATATGCGACTATGCATGGAATAGTTTTTAGGTGTAGTGGTCATTACTGTTATCCAACATTACATTGTATATGTGACGACTATCCATGGAATAGTTTTTAGGTGTAGTGGTCATTACTGTTATCCAACATTACATTGTATATGCAACTATCCATGGAGTAGTTTTTAGGTGTAGTGGTCATTACTGTTATCCAACATTACATTGTATATGCGACTATCCATGGAATAGTTTTTAGGTGTAGTGGTCATTACTGTTATCCAACATTACATTGTATATGCAACTATCCATGGAGTAGTTTTTAGGTGTAGTGGTCATTACTGTTATCCAACATTACATTGTATATGCGACTATCCATGGAATAGTTTTTAGGTGTAGTGGTCATTACTGTTATCCAACATTACATTGTATATGCGACTATCCATGGAATAGTTTTTAGATGTAGTGGTCATTACTGAAACTATTATAAAATTTGACATTAGTTACAGTAATGATATGTGAGGCAAGAGAATAATTAACTGTCTTCTTACTATTTGTTACTTTGATTTTGGACCCAGGCAATATGACGCAATCCAGGAGTAACTCTAAACTTGTGTAATATATGACATGTGTCATGAAAGCACACTTACAGGAACTAACCACTAATAGCATGCTTGTAGCAATGTTTCAAAATTTAAGCATTTTATCGAACATATGCCTATCAATACTTGTTCAAACTGCGTGTGTAGAACAAGCCTTCTCCCAAATAAAAAACATTAAAGCACGATTAAGAAATCAATTTGAAGAAAGCTGTCTTTCGTATTTGATCAAGATAGCAATGGAATCACAAGAAATACTCTCAAATGACGATCTTGACAAGATTGTAAACATTTGGAACAAAAACCCACAATGAATTATTGTTTATGGTATTATAGCTACCTTTATTTATCCCTTCATATCTTTATTCATCATTATTTTTAAAATAAAAATAACTTGAATTATAATGGGTAGGTGAGAAACTCTCTAAGAGGGGGGAGGGGGGGTGCTTTTTGTGCTTTATCTAGAGGTTTTTCTCATTGGGCTTCTGGTCAAGTAGATCACGTAGAAGTTAATCTTAAACATCCCATGTATTGTCATGTGAAATGCACTTCAATGAAACCAGAAAACAAAGCTCAACTAAAATGTCTGAAGCTGTGTTACAGAAAAACACACATATGGAAAGAAAAGAAAGCTATGATTCGATGCAAAACTTTGATACACAGCTACTTGAAGCTATTAAATGAAATTCAGTAGAAGCTTTTAAAAATAGTTTAGAGCTTAAAAGTGATGAAACTAGAGAGTTGGAACAGAAGACTAGGGAACAAAGAAATTCTCCAGAATGGTTTGCTGCTAATTTTGTTTTACATTTTAACTATTGTTACTACTAAGTAGATACTGCTGTCTCATTATGTATGCAATAATCAGATAATAATATAATAATGATTATTATACCGAGATTATAATTATTATGCTTTTATATGTTCCGCTACTCTGTGAAACATGCAATAATGTATCAGTTGAACCTGAATTGCAACCACTTTCAGGCGAGCAATTTACACACTGAACTGCAAATGTGGAGGATGAAGCTCGTTCAGACATAAAAGCAGGAGGTTTTTGGGGAGATAGACATCAATGTGCATTTTTTGATGTGAGAGTATTCAACCCACTAGCAACATCAAAACTGTCAGTCCTCCCTAGACAAGTGCTATAAGAAACATGAACAGGAGAAACGCAGGGTATGCAAACAAAGAAGTAGAAAGAGGATCATTCACTCCCTTGGTCATCTCAGCTACAAGAGGTATGGGAAGGGCTGCCCAGACAACTTACATTAGATTAGCTTCCTTGATAGCTGCTAAACGAAACCAGTAATACAGTTCAACTATGACTTGGATCAGATGTCTTCTTAGTTTCTCACTGTTACGTTTGGCCATTAGATGATTATGAGGCACTCAATCTAATCGATTCCCAGTAAGAGTAAGGACTATCGATGTAAATCAAGATGTTGCCATATTTGAAAGTAGACTTTCATCCTTCTGAGCAACTAAATTTATGAAAACAAAATTTATTTATTTTGTTTTCCCCATTTCTTTGTATATAATATTGTATATTAGTTTTATAAGTATACGTAAAACATTAATAGTTACTGTATCATATATCTGATAATTATAAAAATATGTAAAAATTATCATGATATCATGATATCCGCTATATCACCATATAAACAGCCACGACATATGATATAAACTTTTCTATTGTGGCACCACTTGTTTCAATGTACTCATTTCCCACCAGTCTTCTGAAAGTGGTGAAACAGCAATTGCGAGTTGTAAAAATTGTCATAACTTTATAGCTGAAAGGTTAGAAAAAGCTTGTCTTTCGCTTTGATCCTTATATAATTCACACCTTTCGGTAGCTTGATTGAAGTCTGAAGTCCCAATGTTGTTAGTTGTCTAGACATTGTGTTTATACAAACACAGACAGACAGACAGAACACCAGATTACCTGCTCCAAATACACGGGCGAGGGTTAATTATATCTATAATACAATCAATCATATTCATCCCTCTCATTGCATTATCATCACCATCATATACATGTACATGTGTACATGTACAATTATAGTGATAAAATGTTAATCAGAACAAAAATTTAACATTACTGTCATGATATTTCAACCAAATGTTCGTAGATATTTTGCCTTCCTGTCATCAGAAGAAGTGGGAGCAAGTTAAGTATTCTTAAAGCTAGTATAAAAGTGGGCGGACTGTTGAAATTGTTATGATCCACTTTTCTCCTTAAAAAATCTATGCTATTTCTACTAACGGTTTCATTATTGTTAAGTACGTTTCCATGGCAGTAAACTCTTGATCAGATGGCATTAAATCCTCTTTGTAGAGTTCTAGTAGTGATGCACACAATGCCTGTTGTCGCTATACAACTTGTTCCACCATATTCCATCTCATATTGACATCCTGAATCAGGCTGTGTCGAGGGATGTTTAGGTTTTGCTGTTTTTGGTATAATAGACTGGTTGAAGTGAGTAAAAAGTCTGTTACATCTCTCAAATTGATCTTGACATTTCAGGTATTTTGACTGCCTCTAGTACAACAAGTTCCAATGTCTGACTGACGCAACTGACATGTGGCCATTCCAGATCATTAATAGCATGAACAATATTTTCGTTGTCTCTAACCAGCTTACTAAGTAACAGCCCCCACTGGTCAACAATTTCCTCAATCTCCAGCATGAATAAGTAACTCTCAAGTTAGAATTCATTTTTTATAAAATGAATACAGTGAAACCTCCGTTAGCGGACACCTCCCAATAGCGGACACCTCTCTAAGACGGACACTTTCTTGCAGTCCCAAACACACTTCCATAGACGCCCATAGATTGGAACCCTCTGAAATACGGATACCTCACTATTCCGTATACCGGACACATATCACGCCTCCATTGATATTATAACATACGAAAACCACTCTATATTGTGGACAGTATAATTAATTTTTTCAAAATTATTATCAATAATATTTATAATATTTATATTATTAATTACACTATCTTCACTGTATTCAATCTTGAAGTCTAACAATCAGTGCTTTTAGTCTATCGACATAAACTTTCAGAAACACAGATAATATAAATACTGCTCTGCAGAAGAGTTTGCCACAGGCTACAATAATGTACCTGTAGTTATGTCAAGACTTTGCTGATGATAACTGGGAAAGTGAATTTATGCCCCAGTTTGATAACAATCAAGAAGAAGAAGATATAACACTAAAACTAATGTTTTTGACAATATAGGTAAAGATAATAATAAACCTCTGAAATGAGGACACCTCTATAATAAGGACACCAGTGTTCTCTCTATGTTGTTTTAGAGGGGTACAGTACCCCCCATAGTGTAAATGTACCCCTCTATCAGTCATAAAAACACCCAATTGATTTTGAATATTAATACTATTTTAAAATGATAACACACAAAAATATAAATTCAAAGCATTTCCATACACACCTATTACCCATTTCCTAAGAGCATGGTAAGGGTCACATTGTAACATGTGGACCTTCAACTGACATTTGTACAAGATTAATTAATTAACTATGACGTAATAATTACTTTGTCACTTTTGTGTGCCCCCTTATTGCAAAATCCTGGGGAGAACACTGAAGGACACTTTGAGCTGGTCTCAATGGTGTCCGCATTATAGAGGTTTCCCTGTAGTTCCATTCCAACACCTGCCATGAATACTTCCATTTTGAAAGCTCATTCCACTGGAGGACCATCACGAGTTGTTTTATTTACTACAAATTAGCTAGCTATGAAACTGGCCTATACACCATTGACATGCTTAACTCCCCTTGTTCATATAATTCTCAATAGCATGTAGCTATTGCATGGCCTGTGCCATTCTAAAATTATTTGGCCTTAACTTCTCCAAGTAAGAAGTTGGATTATGGAACCTTAAAGTTTTTGTACTGCCTAAGATACGATACCTAGTGGAACAGTAGTCTAACAGCCAATTCTTGTGTTTGCAATTTCCCTATTATACTTATTAATATTTCAAACCAAGATGTCATGAGTATACTGCAATTTGATTGGAGGGCCAGAAATCTGTCCCCAATGCCAAAAACGTTGTTGAAATGCAGCAGATGCCCTCTTACTCGTTAGTGCATGAGTGGCTGGAGACGACACTAAGTAAGGCTTGGAGTAACAAAAATATGGGTATCTTTAGGTGCAGCTTGAGCCTGACTCCCTGTTGATTTATTTGCCATTCATCATTGTTCATGATGACCTTAGAAAATGTTTTCTTATCGTTCCCGAAATTTCAAAAGGTTGTGAGATGTTTGTTGTCTTGCCCCCTGGGCAAAGGAAAATCCCTCTGCTTTGCAACTATTCCATTGCTTGTTGGACTATCTTGGAACATATACAGACCAACGGAATTGTGAGGTATGGGCTGGAGATTCAATTGTCACTGTGGTTAGCCTGCTTAAAGCACTAATGAGTTGCAAAACTCAATAGTCTTGGTACGAGGTATGCTTATGTTGGTGAATGTCAGGAAGAAAAGTGCTGGAGAATATCAATATACAATTTGGGCTGGAACGGATACCCAATTATCTGGATAATTACCTGCATTTTCGTATAAAGTTTGTGCATGGGCAGAAACCAATGAAATCGAAATTGCAATAAGATTGTCACTGTGGTTGATAAGCGTCTTGCTCCATTTTACCAGCTTTTTTGGTGCAGACCAATCTGTAAAAACACCAATGCAGCTTGTATAAACATCTAATTATATCGAAAAGGTGAGGCAATACAGCACTGTATATTTCAGTGCAAAGAAATCATGAAGTTTTAATAATGATGTTAACAAATGAATTATGCCAAGAAATTTTTTGAAGTGTACCAGACACGCTCTCACTTGTTAAGCGTGTGGGAGCTGGGAACAATCTTTAGTACGAGCCTGTGTGGTACTGAGGGGCTCAGTTAATTAATAGGTAGGTACATGTATGGCACATAAAAGATTGTATGCTTGAGCTCTACAGAGCAGCAGGATGAAACCTATTTGTAGCTAACAACTGTTCTGACTGAAATATATTCCAAAGGAACCTTAAATTGGACATTATGCATGGTATACGCAGATTTCACATGGCTTCACCACCTGTTGAAATCCATCAAGTATTTATGTACAATACTAATGACAGAGAAGACTCACCTTTCTGTCCTCTATATACAGATATATCACGATAGCTAGGAAAATTCTCAACAAGTATTTTTAAAAGTTTCTGGGCACTTTTGTTGCTTTGTTGAAGTAGTTCCAAGACCTCACCTCTGAATTTCTATGATAAATACAGACACAATGATCCAAAGTGATTAAAGTTGTAACAATAGAGAAATATTATAATATTGAGAAAAAAATTGTCTCTGTGATTGCTTTACGGTGACTATTTATCAATCTTTGCTGATGGCACTAGTGTCTCTACCTCTCTGTGTACTCTGAAAGAAGAAGTAAGTGAAGTTGCAGTCCTAGTGCACAAATATGCAATAAAACTGAACCGAGGTTCTAAATTAAATCATTGATGATGACTTCCTTGTGTCTGAAACCCAACAACTTATTAAACGTACTTGTTTCTCTTGTTAGATTCTTGCTTCATGCATTTTTATAATGTTTCTCTGCTATATATACAACAGCTAATAATATAAGCTGCAGTTTTATATTCTTCTAGAAACTTTCTACTAAGTACAATGTATATGTATAGTACAACACATATGTGAATATAATTACAGTTTCAAACTGTGGAACAGCAATCACAGGGATGGCTTTACAGGCACTAAAAGTATCCATATGATTGCTTAGTAACTAGTTGGTCATTCTTGCATTTCTGAAAAAAACAAACCTATCATCTACATGCAAGTTTCCCTCATTTTCACCTCCTAAAGGTTCCTTTATAATTGTTGCAGTGACTTTTAGCTAAAAGACCATCATTTGCTTCCTTTACCCTAACTCACTAGGATTTATCAACTATTTGTGTCATAGTAATGATGCACATCAAAGACACCACGAGGGATGTAAATTCACTGGAAATGCATACACCCACAAATGTTTTATAATCCACCCACAACTAAACAATAATCCGCCTACATGTGTGATACAACTCGCCCACAAACATCCTACAATTTTTTTTTCAATCAAAATATTATCAAACATTCATTTCAAGTAGCATTTTTTTAGAAACATACATATACACAGTAACCAAACTCACACCATCATTGAAGCTAAATCACTTGATACAAACAATCAACAATCATGTAAATAACCAAAATCAATAAAACAACAAAAGATCAGAGGATCTATCGCACAACAAAACATCATCCGGGCATGCATCGTCAGGATGGTAAGTGGCTAATGACTTTTGTGGGCTTACAAATCGTTGAATGGCAGGTATGTCGTCATCGAATTCTTATGTTTCATACTCTTTTTCAAACATGCCATCAATTTCATCAACTTTTATAGTGCTCTTTCGTTTCTTGACAGATAAATTTCCCCGTTTGAGAACAGCACTAAGACATTCGAAGTTGCCTGAAATCAGAGGATTCATGTATATGTGTGTGTTCATCTTATAGAAACAGATCTAGCTACTGATGAAAAGCAGGTTTACAGAGCCGTAGCTAAGTCTTCAATTGATGGAATGGCATACCCGACATGTGGAGCATGGTGCGAAGCTATTTAAAAAGTCATGACGTTGGATCAATTATTCTCATTATTATGAACACAAAAAAGGGACACACCTCCATTATAATTGCCTAGTTGGACAGTATCTGATTTACAGTCACTCCCCCTCAAGCGCTATGTGCCGCCCTCGAGATCGGTGACTGTAAATCAGATACAGCCCTCCTGTTACAACTATTACATGCAATTAGTGCAACAACCACTGACAAAATCCAAATAATGGTATTGGAAGTTTCCCAGTACAGTACAGATTGAATCTACACAGTCTACATACAATTAGATTACACAATTTACTCTTGTGGTAACTGTGCAACCTGCTTCACAGTTGGTAAACTAATTGGTTCTGCACCAGTTGGTTAAGGTTTAGTGAGAACACTGTTCATAGCTAGTGCTTGCATGTTTTATGTGCCATGTCTATTAATTGACCACAATGATGTAATTAAGATATATATGAAATTACGGTAGGTATGAGGGGTGAATAGTGCCAAAATTAGGATACACTTTTCATTGAGTGGAGAGGCGTGACTTTGTCGTCAAGTGGCACGCCAATTCATCGTGGATGAGGACCCTACCGATACAAAGCTAACCCTAGGATGTATGACCAAGGGACCCTATTTCCTAGGGTTAGCTTTGTATTGGTAGGGTCCCCATCAGCGATGAATTAGCTCGATTGCCACTCGACGACAAAGTCATACCTCTCCACTCAATGAAAAGTGTATCCTAATTTTGACACTATTCACCCCTCATAGGTAGGGATGGCACGGAAATATATTGGTCACCTACACATTTCAATTGCAAGCAATGAGCTGAAACATATGCTAATATACAGAGAATTAATGCCAACATACATCGGTGTTCAGCCACAGAGGAATGCAAGTGCGTGTCGAATCAGCCACAAGCACGCTACGGCTACTCACTTCTGACTCGACGCGAACTCTCACTTGCAAGCAAACCATTCTATCATGCATGCACAACTGCTACAGCAAATTCAAAAAAGGCGACTTAGGAGAAATTATTACTGTCAATACGCTACTTCCACATCTTTTGTTACAATTTGCTTACAGTGTAACTTCCATATTTTAAACAGCTTAGACTTCTAACTTGTTTAGTAGAGTAGAAGATCTCCTATGGAAGTCATGGATATCAAATATATCCTTTGTTAGTTACAAGAAGATGGCAAGGCCAGTGTTTAAAAGGATAAGTACTCTACAGAGTAACAACCACATATACTACAATTTACATGTATTTTAAACAGCTTAGACTTCTAACTTGTTTAGTCGGGTAGAAGATCTTGCAAGAAAGTCATAGGTACCAAATTCATCCTTTGTTAGTCACAGGAAGGTATCAAGGTGAGTGTTTACTTGGTCAATGGATCCGTTACTACAATATTCAATATGCTCTGTCTACTTACGCATATGCGCAAGTAGCTTGGCATTTGTGTAGCAGCACTCGCGTGTAACACAAGCTGTATGCATGCGTGTTCCTCATGTTGCATGCAAGCAGCAGTCAAGTATTTTGAAGTTGTAGCTGAACCTCGCTGTACCCTAGTGTTTTTTGGATTTCTCTATATATATCTTGTTTTGTTGAACTACCACAATGATTCTAGCACCATTCCAATTGCATTCACAATGAATTCAGAGATAAACCATATCATCAGCTACTACGAAAGAAGAGACTTTCAAACACTACAGAAAAGATCATCTTGAGGTGGACGCCATTTTGATAAATTGGGTGTCAAGAGTGGGCATTGTCACTGACTGAGAAACACTTGCCTTGTTGCAGCTAACAAACCATGATTTTGTTATTTGGTTTTTTGTCTAACCAAGGAGTAGAAAGTCTGTACTCATACATAAGTACAGGCACTTTTCTTTTGCTTTTTAGTGATGTAGGTACTTACTTACATGTATGTAGGGTTATATGTAAGTGGTTTGTTTAATTTTGTAGACATCTGCCCTTAACAATACCCCATCCCAACCCCGTTTGCATACATGTTGGATTTTGACATACCACCCCAACTTTGTTGACATACTTTAAGGATTGTGCATTCCCTACATCTTCTGTCTGTTTATTTTACATATTTTTAATCATTCTATTTTCAGCAGGAACGGTGTCCAGGAGACAGTACCCAAAATTTATTGCAATATTATAATTATTTATTATTACAATTCCTACATCCTCTTTCATTTTTGAACATGTTTCTATATTATTCTTGTTTCGATTATATTTTTAAATGACTCAGTATAATATATATCCCCATGTACTCTTTCATTTTTAAAAATGTTTTTTATTATTTTCGTATACAATGAATTAATGGCACAATTGTGATGAAAAGTCTTACTTAAGAGTGATCAACTAACATATTCAGTTATAATAATGATTTGTACATGGACATTTTCAGTATCATCTGGGTTAAAAAATTTTGCTATTTGTGGAAGTGATGATATGCAGTGAAGAAGCACATTCTAATGATTCGTACATGGACAGTTCAGTATCATTTGGGTCTACAAATTTTGTGGAAGTGATGATATGCAGTACAGAAGCACATTCAGTTATACTACTGAATGATTTGTACATGGACAGTTCAGTATCATTTGGGTTTGCTATTTGTGGAAGTGATGATAATAATTATGTATAATACTTTAAACAACATATCTGTTTTGTAGAACTCCATATCCATGATAACATCCATAATTCTCTTAAAATTAATGGGTGTGTTTTATAGGGTGTGATTAATTAAAAATAGCGTCCTATCATAAGTAGGTTGCTGTAGTGGCTGAAAGTATTTGTTGTCTAGGTCAAGAAACAGAACAGTACGAAATTTGTTCCCCTGAATTTAACTTAAAATATATTTGTATTTGTGCTACAACTACTTTAATAGCTTCAGAAACGTAGAAATCTATTTTTATGAAAAAGAGGAATAATAGTGAATAACAATAATAGTGAATAATATGAAGATTATGTCAGTTTTGCTACTCGCCGATCTCTACATTAACGAAGATCTTTGGACATCTGAAAGGTATTTTTAGTGATACAATTACTCAGTATTATAAGCTTTATGTATATTTTAACTTATTTGTATATATTAGCAGAGATTTCAGCTTACCACTTGCAATTGAAATGCACGGGCGGCCATTTTTTTTCCGGGCCATCCCTACATAGAGAGTACTACCGTACTCTCTGATACATGGACCTCAGTCAAATGGGATGTATTGTGGACCATAAAAATATTAATTATTCATGTCATACTAACTTTATCTAGTATATCTGCTGCCTCATGAAGATTATGTAGTCTCAATGACAGCTGAGGTATCTCTGTATTATTGTGAGAATAAAATATTCCTTTCAACTGACTCATTGTGATAGTAGAATAGTATGATGGCTTGTAAATAGGTACACCATTCTGTGAAAATACAAATTTAATATAGACTTGATTGACAACACTAAAATACATGTTCCACTTATTGTGACACCAATCAAATATACGCAGATGAAAGACTGATTCATGCCTAAGGAAACTGAATCACACAAGGATAATTGAGCATGTGGTACACACATTTATCTAGACAAAATACAAAATTATGAATGATCATGTGCACACATTTCATACAAGATATTTTCTTGCAGAGGAGGAGGGAGGGGGCATTTATATCATATGAATTTCACACTCTACTATGGTGCCTAGTCCACAATAGACATTACAGTTTAAACAAGATGAGAAACATTTTTATGTATTCACTCAGTACAAAAAAGTCTCTTTATAACTAAAACAGTTCAGAAAAGGCTCATTATCACTTGTTCCTATTAAAAACTGCTTATAGTTAGTTCCAATATTCAGAAAATGTGATGATGCACGTACAGACAAAAAAAATTACATCTCTTAGCTCCGCCTACAGTATAGGGCAATAAAACGTGGCCATACAGAAGCAACTACTGGATAATTGTGTTGGCACAGTACTGTTCGCAAATGTATTACTTTGGCACAATTACGTTCCATAGAAGTTAAATTTCATGGTGCTACCTATGTGATAAATAGTTATCATTGGGCATGTCACTATACACGCATGTGCTCACGTCATATACATGTTAAAACTGTAAATGAGTACAGATAACAAATATAATCATCTCTTACTGTTGTTGTAATTGTTGCAGATGACTTTGAGAAAGGAGCTGAAGAAACTACAAAGCAAACCTGGCAAGCAGGCAATGTGTTGTGATGGTTTAATGTCTAAGTCTTAAAGTCTATCTATATAATTATATGTGAAAGTGATTCATGTTGGCATTTAGACTTTAGATCTTACATTAGATTTGTTACAGAAGGAGATATCGACTTACATGTGTAGGATGTGTGTGTGATGTGAAAGAGAGAGGGAAGCTATACAAAGGGACTACTGTGTCTTTTGGTATGACTATAATCATATATATATAATGATGGCTATTCAGGTACAAAGGAAAATGTAAGAAATGTTGAAGAACAATTCTATTGGCCATCTATGCTACACAGTTTTTAAAAAATAAATTGTGATGATTCGACAACACCTGCTACACCTTTATCAAAGAAAAGGAAGATGGCAAAAAGCCAAAAAGAGAATAGAAACCCTAAGAAGGCATCTACGTACATCAAATGATCAAAACAAATTATGAAAGCGAAGAAACAAAGAAAACAACTGATACAAAAAAATATGTCTACAGCAAAGAAAGGTCTGTGTATTTAGTAGCTTATTGTCTTTGTAGCAAAACACTTCAACAATCTAACATAAAAATCCTGTCTGTGTACCAGCTAACTGAACCTACCACAATAACCACTAATAACCAGCCGAAATCTTCACCTACACTCATTTTAACCTAGCAATCAACCAATATCGAAACCAATAGTCACCATCATTCAACCATCAGCCACCATTGAGCAACCAACAACTACCATTATTAACCAACAACCACCATCTATCAACAATCAATCAACCAACAGTCCCCATCAATCAACCAACAACCACCATCAATCAACCAACAGCAATCAACCAACAACCACCAACCACCATCAATCAAACAACAACGATCAATCAACCAACAGTCACCATCAATCAAACAACAGCCACCATCAATCAACCAATAGCTGAACCAACCCATAGTTGAACCAACCATTAACCAAAAGCATGAAACAGAGCAATGGTCCTTTTAATGTAATCAGTATTTATATGATCAGAATTCTGATGAATGTCTTGGTGAAACATCACAGGCTGATGAAATTTCTTCTTTAAAAAAAAAGTTTTCTTTCTCTAGAGCAGAAGCAATTTAGTCTATGAAACCGAGAGATGATTCTAAAACAAAGCACAAAACATCCAGCTCAGTCATCCCACCTCATGTCTATTACCCCTCATCACTCAACTTTGCTAAGAGAACAGGAGAGGCGAATGCCCTTCGTTCAATTCAACCATCATTGGATTCAGCAATACCATTCCAGCTGTCTACAATGATAACAGGTATTCGAATCTACCAAAATATTTTGTAACTGGATAGCTGTAGTTTCATCGTCCTTTTCCATCTGTTGCTCCACTAATTCCACTAATTGAGGTGTTATCTTCATCAGTATTCCAAAGCCAGGTAGATGCCTAATACTCCCAGTTGTATTATTTCTTCACAAATTTAACTATACAACCTCTACTTGCATTCAAGCCTTCTTCTTTCAAATCCATCGCTATTGTGGTAGAGTGCTTCTTGAGAGAAGATAATCCTTTGCAGGGTTGTCTGGAAATAGTGGAATGGAACACTGGAATGGAATACTGGAATGGAATGAATTTCAATAATGTGCAATAATTAGTGAATGCCCACGACCAATGGAGACCACAAGTAGAAATCTGCTCTGTTTACTTACTATTAATAATGGAAAGTGTGGAATGGAGTGATGTGAGCATGCTGAGGTGTTAATCATTTGAGAACGGTGTTAATTATTTATAATAATGTTTATTATTGTAATACGGAAAGGTAATTTGTAGTATATATTATATACATGTATATCTTTATCAGATATATATAATTAATTATATAGTCGTAAGGTTAAAGAGCTTCTTGAAGAGAGTCCAGATGCTAAGAGACAACGTACTATTTCAGTGCAACTAACTTTGCTAGGTTTTCTGATTAGAGTGATGATGACTGTATTATTGTTCAAGTGGATGAGGCTGCTGATGTACCAAAAGGTAACTTTCTAAACCTTTATGCCACTGTTCTATTATCGTCTGCTTTATGCCACAGATACGCCTACTCTGCATCCCTTGCCATATGAAAACCCTCTCCCAAAATATAACGAAGAGCAGTTGATCGGAATTTTTTTAGATCCCAAGTTGGACAGGCAACATGTATGGATTACATGGCCTATTGCTGTCGAATCAGGTTCTACTTTTGTATTGATATCACAAAACTAAAATATCCTGATAATGTTTAAAAAGATAGTTTTGTAAACTGGAAGCAATTTAGAATCACATAAGAAACCATATTGTGTTATCACTGATAAAGATGGAGAGATCGAGTTAATAAAGAGTGCACCAGGAGTCAGTGGTGACAATATATTTTACCTGCACATACAGTTCATCCCTCTCACTCGGGGTTTCATAGGATTCTAGCATTTCTTTCAGGTAATATAAAGGCATTTATAATTAGTTGTTATTAGTGCTGAAACAAATAATGAAATATTCGGATATTCGTTTATTGTTTTCGTATTTAAAGGAATTTTTGGTATTCGATTAATCTCTTTAATGTTTGCACATGCACAGAAACAAAACACATGCATGCAATTAAGGAAATTAAATGGTGGTGGGAAAGTTTCTTGCTTCGTGTTACTGGTTTTCTAGGCTTGTAGATCAGAAACTGAACAATAAAAACAAAGTGGTTGCTGCTATAAAAATCTAGTGTAACTACTTACAGCAAAGTAGTGAGCTAATACAATTACAGTAACCCTCCGCTCTGCCTATGCGGGGGCGAAGGTAAAGAATGTATTTACGTACATCTATGTGGTTTCGTTTTACTGTGAATTTTAAGTGTTTAAGTGTGGTTGATTATATAGTCAGATAAACAACATAAACCTTGCAGGTGAAGCCTGCCCTCAAAAGCATAAATACATTATTATCTTTTGTTACAGATACCCAGTTTAATCCACATGAGCCTACCATTATCATTTACTACATGCCACTGAACTTTGTTCCAGTAATTACTAGCCATGGCCATTCAAAGTCCCTACATTGCCAAGTACGACTGATTGCATCAAGAAGGAATGCCATTCTAAGGGACCTAAGAAACAGTATATGCTATCACATCTCGGACTACTGGATGCATCCTGTCCTGGAGAAATTCCCGAAGTGAACAGCAAGTTTCAGACTATAAGTGCCATACAAGAACACCAGATTGTGTGCAAAAACATGGTGATGAGCTTTACATAGTAAAGTTTGTGCATGATATCAAGGTTTAACCAGAACCTGCTGTTCTACTTAGATGAGATCAACAGTTACATGATGTTGTACGTTTCTGTACTGGTCATTTGATCACTATCTGCTGACAGTTGATCCGACATTCTCTCACGGTGATTTCAATGTAACACCAACAACTTATCGACATCTACTTGTTATCTGTAAGCGTACTGGACATCCACCAGTCATGTCTGGTCCCACTTTGATTCACTATAAGAAATCATTTGCTTCATATTTGTTTTTTGCTTCAGCAATGATTGGTCAGTGTAGAGAAATTGAGATGCTACATGTTTTTGGAACTGATGGCAAAAAGGCCTTAATTGAGAGCTTTCAACATGAATTTCCTTTTGCCCAGCACCTTACATGTTTCATACATGCTCGTACAAACATCAAAGAAGAATAGACCTTTTCACGTAAAGCGTTGAGGAATTCATTAGTTGGATAATGAACGTGACATCACTTCCGGGGTACATTCTTGCGCCATCTTGGGGTACTTTTGTATTGAAGTCAATGGAGAAAAACACTATTTTTGATAACGAATAGTTTGCTTCGTGTACCGTATATTTTAATATAAAGTATATCAATGAAAAGATCGAAATCCATGCTCTCTAATGGTGTAAAAATATAGACAAAAATGCTGTTAGTTTTTGGAAAAAAGGAGAGATGCTTTTTACTTCCTGTTGGAGTATAAAATGTAAGTCTAAACTCTGTATGGCTGTTTCTATACTAGATCAGTATCATTGATTTTTCTCTTAGAACTTACATGTATATTATAATCATAAATTAAATTATATATATACACACACATTATAATTATATATATTTATACAATTATATAATAGACTTTCAAGATGCCCAATAGCACGTGTCTCTTATTTCTAGTCATACTAAGGGAAACAACAAAGAAGTCACTGTTTCTTTTACCATCACAACCAAACAAGAAAGAGACATGGCTCAAGAGTTCTCAATGTAACTAAAGATGGTATTAGAGAACACAACGGTATCTGTAGTCGACATTTTGTAGTAGTACAACCGATGATGATAAAGGTCATATAGAGATATGAACCATCTGTCAATGACTTTAACTTCATTTCTCTAATTCTCTTTGCCTCTAATAAATTTTAAAAAGTAAAATTATAAGATTATAGTATATATATTTATTTATCCATGTAATATAACTATATACACTCACTTGTCTATAACTTTGCGCTTTCTTTTGAAGAGTTGGAAACTTCAGTTCCATGACAAAGAATGCAATGGTTCCTCCAAAGTAACACCAGGGATATCAGTTAGTTCAATGTTCCATGACAATGGTAGTTTTACACTTCAACAGGAAGTAAAAAGCAGCTCACCTTTTTTCCAAAAACTAACAGCATTTTTGTCTAGATTTTTACATCATTAGAGAGCATGGATTTCGATCTTTTCATTGATGTACTTTATATTAAAATATATGGTACACGAAGCAAACTATTCGTTATCAAAAATAGTGTTTTTCTCCATTGACTTCAATACAAAAGTACCCCAAGATGGCGCAAGAATGTACCCCGGAAGTGATGTCACGTATCAATTATCACAGTGCTACATTCCAGCGCTTTACGTGAAAAGGTCTATTGATGAGTAGTAACATCTCTCAGGACTTGTGAAACAAGATACTTGATGATATGTTCGGCAAGCAGCTTGGTACTACATTTCCTGAGGGTTTTGTGTAGTAAACTTCCTGAACTCATTGCTAAGCTAAACAAACTTGCTAAAGAGCAGCAGACTGAAGTTGAAAAGGCTGTGCAAGGGAAAGTGAACAATTGTTTTAATCAGGAACATACATGTAAGTATTTAGAAGTGTTTCAATGACAAGAAAGCAATGATCAAAAGTCCTTAAAAAAAGTGTCAACAACACTTCTACTTCGTCAAGTTTGTCTACTGATATTTTGTGGCCTCATTTCATATCTTGGCCTAACTGTTGCTTGTTTACAGGCAATCAGCAATAAGGCAAATGAATTGCTAGAGAGAGAAGATGCCATCAGTACTGCTCCCAGACAAAGTACTGATGCACATATTGTTCTTAGCTACATGGGTAAACGCCTACATTTGGTAACTCCAAGACACAATGGTAAGCTATCGTAAGTTCTTTAACTGGAGCATTCGAGATTTATGGAGGTGTGATTAATTCACGTGATGATCTACGAGACGTCACGTCAACGTGCTTGTAGTGTTAACTACAGAGTTTTACATTCGAACTACTGCGCGATAGAAAGGTATGGAGATGTTTTATTCCCCTATACTGTATGTGGCCCAGGGTTAATCAATACTCTAGTAGGACAATATACACTGTATTCTAGTGTCCAATCCTATCAGGGGTTCCAATACTGATCATCATGCAATGTGTGTGTGTGTGTGTGTGTGTGTGTGTGTGTGTGTGTGTGTGCTCCATCCATACAAACAGTCCAAATAATAGCTATTCAAAAACGAAGCTATTGACACCAAAATTTTGTCAGCTTCCTGTATAAACTGCTTCAGTATTTAAAGGGAAGTTTTTCATTGTGACCCTTTTTATATGGACAGTTGCTTAATTATAGTACATACAACTATATATAATATGGTACCTTAACTGCTCTGGATAGTGCAGCACACATAGCTCGATAACCAGTCCAAGATTTACCAAGATAATGTACAGTAAAAAGATCTTCCTCTGTATCAGACCAAAAACAGAAGTTTAAAGCATCCAACAGAAATAACCTATAGAATTATAATAATTATATTTAATTCTTTGCCCTATACCAATACTATAAATATCTTTCTCCTCAGTTGCATGTAGACACACATAATTTTCTAATCAAAACATGATGTATAGACAGAAATTTCGTGTAAATTTCAATTTCCTGGCTTAAAATTAATGAAAATATATTCCAGTAAAATTTAAAGTAGCACAGACTAAGAAAATTTCAACAGCTATACTGACACTTATGTGTGACATTTGACCTATACCTACACAATTGGGAGTACGTTCCGAGCATTACGAAGCACTCAAAATGTTTGTAATTGGTGTCAGGGGTAAGCCCATGAAAATTACTACAAAACTTGATGGTTTTTTGGCCTCCCTTTGCCCTAAATATAGAGTACGGAGGGAATTTTGAAGGGAGTGTCCTCCTTATAATGGGGCCAACACAAATTGGAGATTCAGTGACCCGCCCACACAATCTGGTGGGTAGCTGAGACATTTCTCTTGCTGGGAAACCCAACATCGTGGGTGTAGCTGGTGTCAACATGCAGTGGGTCATTTTGTTTGCCCCAGTTGCAGTCTAAATATGGAGAAAACTGTATTTAAATTAGTCCTGCAAAGCACTTGGAGATGTTTGAGTCTTGGTAAGCAGTTGCTAGAAGTAGTACTTGTTGAAAAAGGAGCCAAGTTTGTGGTACAGAAAGTGAACGGTGGCCAAGATATCTGCAGACACCACTGTTGGAAACGGGAAGAATTTTGAAAAACAATGTCAGTGTTAATTTAAAGGTTGGTGATATGACCAACTGGTGAAATGGTATTCCAGTGCTATGTCAGCACCAGTAAGACCCCTCACTGCAATGAAAACAGCACGATTATAGTAAAAAAAAAATGTTTCAATTACATGATTGTGCTACTTCAGGTCTGCAACATCGATAGGAGATTGTCATGAAACTTCTATATGTCTGGGCTTATTAGCACAATTCATAATTTCAAATTGCAAGTATCAGTTCAATAAACTTAATAACAACTATTTAACCATTGTATAGAAATTTCCTATCTTCCATTATGAAATTTCTGTTATAACTATATTTCTGCATAGTTTCAAATTATACTCTGTCACTCTTCACCAATCAAAACATTTTATTAATAACCAAACGATTCGGCAGCTTCTCTACTGCTTTCATCAATATACTCTGTTTGGAAATCACAATCCACCCTAATGAAAGCAACAGTAAACATTGGTAGTTATATTAAACCTGACTTCTGATGGTACATGAAATTGTCAACAAATTGTATCTCGACTTGTCTCAAAAGTAAGTAAAATGCTAAATAGTAATTTAACCAGTTATCTTGTTATGGGAAGTTATTAAGTGAGCAGTGTATGGTGTTCATAATAATTATTACCATTCCAATACTTCTTCCTCTTTCAGATCTTTAGGCTCAAGTATATCAACTTGGATATCATCATGCTTCTTCATTAATCCATCTTCTAAAATCTAATGAAAATAATTATATTATAATTATTACATAATTATGAACAGTCAATATCATATAAGTAGTACATGTAGAGAGAAGGGAAGTCATACATTATATAATAGGGGCTAGGCCCCAACTTTCAAGTTAAATTCCTATCCTTCACAGTCCTGTAAAACATGCAAAATAGATTTAAAGTATCACTTGTCAAATATTAACTTTCTGTTGGTACCTGAGTTTATTGAGGTAATTTAAACTGCTTTTACTCCTAAGATTGTTTTAAAAGCAAATTTCTTATAACGCAACATTTCAGTTCTAGATCTAATGAAGTTCTAGAACTGAAACATTGTGTTAAAACAATCTTAGGAGTAAAAGCCATTTAAATCACCTCAATAAATGAATGCACTGAAGTGCAGAACCCTCGCTAGCTATTGCTAAAACAGCAAGGCTTTAGAACAACTTTGCCTAAGTAACCTATTGCAACAGCCAGAAACACACCATTCATATCAACACTAAGAAGTCAGTACTACTCATGAATATGCAAATTGTGAGGATAGCCAGGCCATCAGATCTCTTGAAAACTGGACAAAACTTCACAAGTAGCTGTATAAACACTCGTTAGGACGACAGACAAAATCCAAGAAACAAAGTTTCAAAGAGACAAAAGTTAGTGTTTCAGTGTTTCCTGCTGACATCAGCAAAAACGATAAAATTTCAAGATAGCGACAGATCGACAAATATTTACACGGCTGTATCTTTTCCATCGAAGAGTTTTCTTGCAAATTGCTTGAATCTCGCAGTAGACCTAGTGTGCTCTTTCCTTCGCAGTTACCAAGAATCTTCAAAAGTAAACCGTTGCAAAGATTAGTGGGGAACACACACACACACACACACACACACAAACCGATTACTATAACCCTCCGCCTACGCGCTCGGGTTAACAAGTTGCCTACTATCAACTCAGATTGGAACTGCATTGTTACATGTAGTTGTCCTTGTCAGGAATCCTCTACCTACTTAACCAAGTGTTGGTACACAAAACAATCTAATAATATGTTGGTAGCTTTCCCGGATCAATTGGAATACACGGCACCGGAAGTGTGCATGGAAATGGTTTAAATTGACACAGATTAAAACCCTAACGATAAGAGACCCTAGGATCGAGGGGTGTGTCCTTCCGGTGCCATGTATTCCAATTGATCCGCTTTCCCATTTATGTTCATTTAGTGGAGGCCAAAATGTCTTCAGGATAAACTTCAGAGACCCAACGTTTCTACAAAATTGAGTCCAAAACATTGGTCAGTGAAAACTAATGTTGGTCCATGTAGGTGATCACCATATATAATAGAGTTTGTTGTGGCACAGTGCTATGCATTTGATACACGAACAAGGTAGACAACAAATAATGTGCCCGGACTTTTTGCTTTGTCAGTTGCCAAGACCAAAATCACAGTGAAAGTTCATCGTTCTTATTTAGTTTTTCACGACAACATCTAATTGTACATATAAGCTTACAAACTCACTAGTTTTGCTGCTTTTTCTATTCCTTTCTTTGACACAGACACATTGGTAGATTGTGATGAAATGAATTTGGCTGAATTGAGTACATCTGGAATATCCATTGTCCACGTGTCTGGAAATTGGGAATACTACGGTCTCGTCCCGATCCCCAGCCGCGAAGGCCATATAGTTATGTAGTAGGTTTACCTCCCGTATATTTCAATATACGGAGGTCATGGCTGCAGCAAATGTGGTTGATGTGAGATCTTATCGTTGGGAGCGACTCCCTGACATGCCAACTGGACGAGTATATTCAGTAGGAGGTTATAACGAGGGAAAACTGTACGTTCTAGGTAAGGCAATAAGTAATCCCAATATATATATAACTTATATTAAAGACTTTTTAATCTGCACACTTTGGGTTCGATCCACAATGTCAACTCCCATAATGTCAAGGATCAACTGCCACGGTGCCACCTCATTAAAATTCATAGGACACAACCCTCAATCCTAGGGTTTCTTGTCATTAGGGTTTAAATGTGTGTACAATTAAACCACCACTTCTGGTGGCGTATATATAATATATATATATATATATATATATATATCCTATTTGATCCACCTCCCATCATGTCTACTACCAAAATTTCTACTCCCAAAATGATAATTTAATGTCAATTGCCAAAATGTATAATTTCGAAATGTCCCACTTGGTAAATAATAATATAATGACTGGTGTGTCTCTATTCCGGAACAATGGACTGGACTATTCAACTGCAAATTAATTAAATGCGAGGGGGTTTTATAATAAACACGCCTGCTAATTTTAAGCAAACGTGTGTGGAAGGGGTTCATAATCAGGTTTATATTACAACTCTCTAAATGTACAAAACCGAAGATTCTAACTTGTTTTGCTTGAAAGAAGAGTTCTTAAAAAAACCAATAACGTAAATATCCTTCTTAGGAAGACAGCAAGGCAAGTGTATTAATGTTTAGTCACCAGGCTTACACCCACATTTTCAGTATAACTTCGTTTTTTAAGCAACCTAGTCTGTGCACCAGACTATAAAACAACCCATGTGTACAACTTACTTGGATAGAAGACCTAACATTCATAGATAACAAAATGATCCTACATAAGTTGCAGGAAGACAGCAAGATGAGTATTTGCAGTGCAATAGTCATGCAACGCTGACATCTAGGAACCTCACTTTGATTGTATATAATTCTGGACTATTTGATAATTATTAGCTATTATAATTATTCTTGAATATTGTAATAATTATAGCTTATTATGATCATTTAGTGCCGAACATCACAATCAAAGTCAGAATTAAGTCTGATAGCTCTATAACAAAGTCCTTGGATAGTAGTTCTATATCTATCATGCTTATCAAGGTTATTATGATTGGGGAATGAAAAACTACATGTACATGTATGTGTTTCCGCTGTCCATTTATTACCACATTCAGCGTCCTTATCAACTGCAACTTCCTGTTCCAGGATATTATGCTCACTCTACTGTCCCAAGATATCATTCATTTTCTTACACACTGCACATCATATTGGGGAATATCAGTACTTGCTTGGTTGCAAACAAATACAACAAGTCATTAAAGCCACTAGATGAAAAAGTCAAGATTGGTGTGAATTCATTGCTCCAAATGGCGCAACACCACAGTCAAAGTTTTTGTATATTTTGTAAACTGGAGCATAGAAAACCTAAATGATATACACAAACACTACTCGTTCACCCTTTTTAGATTGCAAATTTCATAATAGTTATCTTACTGGCTATGTAAGATAGTAGTAGTCTAAGTATTCTATGGTGAACCACTTCAAATATTTACATTATTGGTTTTCTTAACAACTCTTCTTTCTAGCAGAACGAGAGTTATAAACCTGACAAAAGTTGTTTATGAAACCCCTCCCACACAATTTTAAAAATAATTTTGCTTCAAATTGTCAGACGTGTTTATTACCCACATTTAATTAAATTGCAGTCCAGTAGTCCCGTCCAGTGCTGCAGTCCAGCAAATGGAGACACTCCATTTTCTGAATAACGTGAGAATCATAAAAGCGATTAATGATGTTATATTTACAACGAATGACACTTATTACAATATCTGTTACATCTTTCAGAATCAACTGATGCTAATACTAATAATATTGGCCAATAATGACTGTTACCAATCCAATTATTTAGTACATCACTTGCTAGCAGTGAAACCCTGATATATTTACATGTAGTGTATGTTGTTGACTTGGCAGTTTATGTTGAAGTTGAACTCTGTTTTAGCTAGCTTACTTACTGTGGTGACTAACATCACTATCCTACTGCCACCTTTTTTCCTTCTGAAAAAGCTATCAACCAAGGTTGTTCACTGGAAGAGAAGGGGCGGGGCTTCTGTGAAAGTTACTATCCCAACTAAGGTGATTAGACCAGTTGCACATAAGCCAAAGTATGTATAGAATGACAATTAGTCTTTGCCTTAGGCCTACCATTCACTGAGCAACTTTGGAGTTGGCAACAAATTGCTAATTCCAAAGTTGCCTGGTGGATGGTAAAAACATAGCAAGTTGCAACCATCAAGCAACATGTTGCCACAAAGTAGAAGCATGCTCACAACATGGAGTAGGCAACTTGTTGGATGGTAGACTTACATCTCATCCGGACACCTCTCTTTAGTATGTAAGTCAATATAAGAATTTACAAGTTTCCTCTATTCTTGTCCCCAGCTACAACCCCTCTTATAACATGTGAGATCGTCTGGCAACAGTGGCAATATTTTAGTGCACAATGATGTGACATGAGGTCTTTGGTTCTAGTTTTGTTGTGATAAATAGAATTAATGGTATAGTTTAGCCACCCAAAAGGAAACATGTAAATTTTTCATTGAGCTCAATACTTATGAGGGCCTCCAAATGTGATCTCATGGTCATGATTGGACTAAAACAAAGTTCTTGGGAGTAGTCAAAATTAATATAATCTTTTACTGTTAGTTCACGATCACTTGATTACTAGTAATTGAATGCAACAATGAGGATTATTCCCAATTCTATATGGACCCCTATAGCTTTATGGGAATTACCTTTGTTTCATGAACCAGACCCTCTCAAAATTGTGGAAAGTCTGGTGACAATGCTATATTAGAGTTGTGTATCTGCTCTCCTCCAGGCAAGAGCCAATGAGATTGCTGAATTTTATGTTTAGAAAGTAAAATTGTGATAAGGGATGGAGGGGGGAGTGCATAACATATAAACAATGCATAGAAATGAATTCATGGAGGTTTTAGTGAAAGCAGCTTGAAGAAAGTCATTGAGTTATTCCAGACAGGTCAGTTCCACATGCAGAAATTTTTGATCTACAATATAGTACACTTGGTTTAGACTAGGGAATAATTTTACTTCCAATTGCACAACTTGGGTATTGCGATGTCACCAGACCCTCCTTCCTTTTTGTGATGGTCTGTTTATGAGATTAGAATTATACTCCTTCATCCTAAAAGTAATCCTATGAGGTGGTTTGCAAGAAGCATAATAATACTTAGCTGCAATATACAATGCAGTTTGATCAGATGCTTACATTCAAATTCTCATTATTCAGTTGTTTTGTAAAGCATGTCATTGCAATTTGGTACATGTGCATGTAGTTCAGAAGCCTGAAGATCTTCCTGGATACCAAATTTCACTGGCTTCTTGTACAAAATCGATGAATAAGGAACATATTTTTATTCTCCAAACTCACATTTTGCTAACACAGTCATGTATAATTTGTCTTATCTTTTCAAAATTATATCAGGGCATAAACATAAACAAAGGCAGTTTTTTCCTCCTCAAAGGTTCATTAAATGTATCATCAAACCAGCAAAGATTCACTAATAATAAATAAGTACATTTTCCTAAATTGGTTACTTTGCATTTGTATAGTCTATGCAAACTAAAGGTCAGCCTGATCTGTTTAAATTAATGTGGACAATTTTTGTACTCTTAAAATTGTGCCTAAAGGCTCTAGAAAGACATTTGTAGCAAATAAAAGTGTCCAACAGTGATCACATTCAGTAATCTCACATTTCAAAGCTTCCAATGTAAAAATTGACATTCGAATTTCGAAACAGGTTACCTCCTTCGTTTATAGCCTTGTACATAACTAATTGATCACAGTGGCTTGAATAATTATATTTCTCTTTTTGTTCAGGTGGATGTGATCATCTTGGTAAGGCAGGTAATGTTGCTGAGGTATATGACTTTGCCACTAAAAAATGGCACCAGTTACCGAACATGCCAACATGTCGTGCTGCAAGTACAAAAGTTGTATTTCATGAGAAAAAAATGATAGTTATTGGAGGTGTGGATGAAAACCAAGTTCCTGTTGCTGCTGTAGATTGTTTTGATATTGAACGGGAAACATGGGAACAGCTTCCTCCACTTCCGAAGGGTGTGGTTGGTCCTTTTGTCACCAAGATTAATGAAAAGATATATTGTATTGCAGGGTCTGATAAGAAAGATGCAAACCAATGTGTCGTTTTTGATTTAGATCGTAATGAATGGCAGAATCTACCAGAAATGCCAACACGCCGTTATGCATGTGGCGGTTATGTATATAAAAATAAGATATATATTACCGGAGGAAGAGATGTTAAAGAGCCTGTTAAGAATATAGAAGCATTTGACTTGGAAACAAAACAGTGGGAGCAATTAGGATCAATGAATTCAGTACGAGTATTTTATAATATAGTGGCTCACAAAGGTTGTATTTATGTAGTGGGTGGATTTGTACCAATGGTAGGTCTCAGTAAGATAGTGGAAAAATATGATATAGAAAAAAATGAATGGACTAGAATGAAAGACTTGAATGTTGTTCGTTCAGATGGAGCTGTAGGTGTTGTTGGAGATCGTGTGATAATTGCAGCAGGTGTTGGTGGTAGTAAACTGGAAGCGCCAGGGTGTTTGAATTCAGCAGTGACAATAAATGCAACAGGTGATGGCTGGGAGAGGATACCCAATATGAAGACCAGTCGTGCTTCCACATCTTATTTGGAATTCGATGGCAAATTGGCTGTAATTGGAGGGGCTGGTGATGGTGGACCACAAGCAGTAGTAGAGATTTTAAGTGTGGCAGATAGTAAAAAATGACTAAAGATTTTATGTTTTGATTTTTTGGGTGGGTTATTCCTCTGCTTTCATATCCAATGTTTATTATAATAATTATTAATGCTTATTGAAATGATTAGCTTAAATTCACATAAATACTATAATCTTTGGTTTTGTGCATTAAACAACATAAGGAGCGAGTGTGCACAAAAGAAGTTATTTTAAGTCATTATGTAGTCCTGACAATCACCAGCATTAAAACACTATAATAGCAATACTAACATCTGATGACTTGTATTTCGTCCTGTAAGAGAGTTAAAGTCTGAAAGTTTTCTGAAAATCACAGCCCTATTTATTGGGGCCCCCAACGTGAAATAAGTTCCCCATGCTGTACGCTTAACCAACCGCTCTAGGGGCCCTTGAAACGTATGATCACTCTATGGGTCTTTGCCTAGGCCACCCTTGTCATTAATTAGGTAAACACTCATATCAGATTTCATAACGGATCATGAGCAAAAGAGGTAATATTTCATGATGTATAGAAGGGGACTTATTTTAACGAAGTGGGCCCCAAATTTGGACACTGGGTGGGTGTAGCTTCAAACAGATACAGACTTGGAACCAGATTGAATGCAGCCAACAACCTTGCAAGACTAGAAACTGGAGTTGCATCTGCCCCTTGTACAGTACAGTACAGTACAGCCACCACAAAAACAATCTCATCACACTTATGTTATTTTAACTTCATAATCAATAATAATATTATGCACAAAGAAACAAGTGCAAAAATATACAACATTCACAGAATGTAAGTTCATAAAAAATGGAGACAAAATAACATCATGTATATAAAGTGGTATTTAGTGTTTTTCTCTGGAAAGGACAACGTGTAACATAGTATTGACAATTAGCAACAATAGTAGGATCATAAGAAATACAGTAACAAGATATTCTAGAGCCTAACAGTTGTTCAAATACAACATCAGGGCTGGACATTGATAAATCTGTTGTGATATCTATTCGAATAGATGAACCACCTTGAAAATTTGGGTCCCCATTGACTGGAAAAGGATTACATGTTAAGTCTACTATAATACGTCCCTATAAGATAGAAATGAGCATATCACATGATCTATAATGTGGATTTGAATATTATAATGAATATATTATCAGTGTTAGAAATTATAACAATCATGTTCTACTCCAGCTAAGGAAAATTGCATTTCCAGTGAGCCTGAAAGTTACTTGCTTGCTTCTTCAACTTCAATGTCACAATAAACATTTTCTGAATCTTAGCCCCAGAAGATAAGGAGAGCCAGCCATAGCTCACGTTAAAACACGTGTGAACCGTATTAATATCTAATTACCTGTACGTGAAAATTTGAAATTGTATAGTATTATGGAGGGAGAAGCGAGAAGCTTCTTTTTGCCTACTTTAGGTGTCTCAGGTAAGTACTAAGGCACCAGGAGACGCCTAGACGCCCTCTGGGGCTAACAATGTACATGTATATTATCATACACATACCGGGAAACACCTTGAATTAGTCTTGTGAGCCAGACTCCTCCCGTTTTTTAGATCGGATGTCGGGGAGGGGAGTCTGGTCAAGTCAACGTTCTGTTCCAGCTAAGGAATTTGGCCGCAGGTGTTGGTATGAAAATTGGACCACATGTAAAAACTGTGAATATCGTTATTACTCATTGGAAGATAATGAGTGAAAGTTCCTTGTCTTCAAAGTAAACTCAAATTCTTAGTGAAATCATGTATCATTTGTTCATTAGCTATCTTAGTTTTTAACACAGATGTAGAATAAATAATAATAACAATATTCACAGTTTACATGTGGTCTAACTTTCATACCAACACCTGTGGCCAAATTCCTTAGCTGGGACAGAAAAGTCAACTTGATTGACCAGACTCCCTCCCCGCCGTCTGACTTGTAGTACAATAAAACATCCAGTTACATGTTTGTGGTGCCAATAATCATATGACTTCCAGTGAAATACTATAAAATATCACCATAGTGGGTGATTTGAATGTCCAACATCAAAATCACTCTTAATTGTAGCATGGTAATGCTACAAACATCAAGTACAGCAAAAAAACAGTGCGCTAACCACAGCGCTACATCTGAGACATGGGGTTGGTCAAACACAATGCAGTGCAATATATTACTATTACTATTACACTATTACTATTACTACTCAGTGTTACTGTTATGGACTACTATAGCATTGAGGTTTCTTTGAAATTCTTTCATGTTTCAAACTAAATGACTATTGCATTTAATTTAAAAAGTCTCTACTGAAGGTCAATTACATTATTATTACTTCAACATTGAGATTGTATATTACTTGACTGTCTATTACTAATACAATTACTATTACCTCAGTCTTCTGATTACCTACTACTACTACTTTTACCCCATGTCCAGGTATAACACTTGCCTTTTCCATGGCAGTGAAAAGGAATAGTCCACACAACAAAAATACTTTACACTTTCACTACAAAACAGATACAGCCAGGAGTGTGGAAACATTGCCAGACATTCGACCCATTTTCATCACTCTTGCACTGCTTCCCATATACTGTATATAGTTCAGTTTCAATTTACTCGACATTCACTAGATTTATTAGACAATGTCCTGCATGACTGGGTGTTCACTAGATTTATCGGACAATGTCCTGTTTTCACACCACTAGATATAGCATACACCATCATGCACACATGGAACATCACGACCCCTGGCTTGATGGCTTGATGTCACCACAATGCCAAAATATTCCATGTAGCACTCAAAGTATGCTAACATCTTTTACATGTACTTAATAGCAGTGTACTTTCAGATGCACCCCTTACTATTGCAGTCAAGAGGGAATACAGCTTCAACTCTATTTGCGTGAATACACATATTATATATTCAGTGATGAGAAAATGGTACTTTGAAAGTACTTAAGGTAAATATTACCTCTACAACAATTTAATCTAAAAACCAAAGTTAACTTACTTCTTCAAAAAAATTCGTGAGAGTCAGACAGTAACCAAATAGGGTTGTTTGACAAGGTTGTTGTCTCTCCACTATACAACCACTAAAGATATCAATATCAAGAGATGCCGTTAGATTTAAATCAACAGTACGAGATTGATTAGCTTGAATCTTGATTTGCTCTATAGAATCATTGATTGAGTTGAGTTGAGAAAGCAAGTTGTTCAGTCTTTGAGAAGTGACAGATATGGAAACATTCTGAGAAAAAGAGAGTGTTATCAGTGCAAACACTGCAAACACTGCAGTGAAGTTTTTGTGTTGATTTTGATTTACCTTCATGAGCAGGGTGGTAGGGGAGGGTTGGGGCCAGATAAAGGTAGGGAGATTAGGTGTGGGTCTGGGTAGGGCTGTGTGCGAGGTTAAAAACCTTTTTGACTTGATCACTTCCATTTTCACCCATTGGATTTGGGGCTGACTGTTTTTATTTAACAAATAGTACAGATTCAGGGTGGTGCTACATAATATGCATGAATGATGTAATTATGATGACATATGTATACCATGTGTCTGATGTTAGCACCTGTTAACACATGATAACACATGTTAACACACAACACAGAAAGCGTAAAATAGGACCTAAGTCTAAGTCACTAGTGAGCTTAAAGACATTGACTCTGTTGTGTCAAATAGTTACATTGTAATTACCTCATTTTAAAAAATTTTTTGGGAGAGAAACATACCCTCAGTGTTTATGAAAAACTGAAATGATATTTCTTGCCATACCAACAACAGCTAAAACTAAAAAAGTAAGAGATATCTCAGCTCTGTCTTGTTTGAGAATTGGCTATACTGCTTCAAAGTTTGTAACTACATGTTACATATACATAACCTATAACAGATTTATTGCTAAACAGATACAGACATAATGGTTTTAAATGAAGCAAGCCTGAGCGAACACAAACAAAGGAGTTTGGGAATTTGGTATTTGCCCATCTGTACGTTGTATCTTTTTTTATGCATACATGTACATGTACATCATTCTGCGTATTCCTTCACACATGTAATCATTTCATGTGTTCTACTACTGCATCCCCAAACAAATATGACTTTAAGAAACAGGATGAATGACAAACAGGCATAGCAATACATAAAAGAGAAAGAGAGAGCTAAGTGTGTCAGTGAGACTCCAGAGATAAAAGAAAGGGACTTTGAATAAATAGAATTGTAAATGATAACCCTCAGAGAGAGAAATCTGGTAAGTGTAGCAGTTGTTACATATTGCATAATAATAGTGAAACATTTCACTTTCAACTTTGTTGATTTACTACAATAGTAAGTATAACACTAAAACATCCAACATTTGGGGTAGTATTGTTTTTAGCTATCTGTAGCTACAACTAAAACCCAATTTAGTAAGCCATTGTTATAACTAAATTACAGGTCTACTACAATAACTATATATAACCAACTAAAACGAAAATTGCTAATAATGGGTTAGTTGGTTAGTTATTAAAATTAAACTACATGTATAACTATAAAACTAACATTTCAACAAACCAATTACAACGAGCGCCGTCAGGACAGGATCCTCCCCAACATGGCATTGTAATACAAACTATAATCTTTTCTAAACAATTAGATTATCATCATCAGTTACCATACCCTACCACATACGCTTTGCGGCGAGGGTAACAAGTAGTTACATTATTTATTGGTTGTTATTCATACACCCTAATACTACAACTAATAATTATAACCAATTATTTGAAGCCGTGTTTGAGCTACAATGTAATAGCTAGGTTGCAGACCAATATTCACATGTATTGTAGGCCTTTACAAAGTCCAGGTACAGGAAGAATGCCTTTATAGATGGCTGTCCAAACTTCAGAAGAGAGACTGCAGTAGATCATGTATGTGCTGTATATTTTTAATTAAAATGGTGAATAATTGACCACACCCACAAGGAATATTTAATTAGGACACCCTTCAAAATGTCTAGCTCAAACCCTGCCTATAACTTTAGGGTGCTGTCACATTTCATGCCAACAATTTAGTAACTTTTTACCACTTAAGGAACTGTATCTGGCCATCAAAAGGGTTAACACATAATTATTTTAATTTATTCTAATGTACCCTTTTGTAGTGTGCACATTATGTCATATAGAAACAGCATAAACCCGTATGACAACATTTACGCTATTCTTTACAATGCTATTTTAATAATTTAATTTTTGCAGCGTAGTTAAACAATAATGTGACTGTTTGGCTATATACAAGTTTGTTATATGGTATTCATTAGGTGAATTTGATCTTGTGTCACATCATCACATTTTATAAACAGTTAAATGTTGCTATAGCAATCTACTTTATATTTTGCAATATCAAACATTAAATAATTATATTAAATTCTGCACATACACAGCAACACGATACAATAACAAGACATAATTATAGAGAAAAAAGTATCCCTATGACTGCTTTGTGGTGTTCAGTATTCATGGTTATGCCTGAAACACAACAGCCTACTATAGTTATTAATTTTGATATCTACTCTCCTTACCTTTTAAAGGACCTCATAGAACTTTAGGAATATATTTCTAGTAGAATAGCTAGCTATTAGTTCCAGTTTCTACGCAAGCTACAAGCAGCTTTCTTTCTGCTTAAAACGCATACTCGGGCAAGTGACACAAGAATATTACATATATTATATATATACATTAAACCCCATAGAAAGCAATCATAGGGATGGCCCTATGGGCCATAAAAATGTGGCTGATAAGTTCTGTGTTGTCTTTTTAGGCTTGTAGAGTTTTGAACAGAAAATAAAGTACTAAAATCTACAGTTGTAAACAAACATTTGTGGGAGCAAAATGGTGAACTAATGCTTAGTATTTCACTAGAAACACACATTATATTACGCACGACACCCATTAATTGACCAACCCTCTTACACATATATGCAACAAGAATATAATATATAATTATATATACACGCGTATATATAATAATTATAACATTAACCCCGTGGAAAGTAATTATAGGGATGGCCCTACAGGTTTCAACAAAGCAAATGTCGTTAAAATAAACAAAGTGTTTGAGTCAAGACCACTATTCCTTGGAGTATGTATTAAATTTTATTCAGTGGTTAACAGTATTAGCCACTGAATACAGTAGATTATAGCACCTTGTAATATAATTATCACTAAAGGCAAGTGCAAACTACACAACACACAAATGTCTCTAGCATCTGCCTTGTTTAGCTAGATGCCAGGATGAAAGATAATGTGGTATTTCATTATACAACACGGGACACTACTTGCAAGTTTAGTCTGTAGAGAATCATGTAAGTATTTCTATAAGTGTTATGTATATGATGTACATATAAGGTAAGGTATAAAATAAAAAATGATGCTGACATACAACATGTATATCAATTACCAAAGAGGCAAGGACATGACCAAGAGGAAAGAAATGTTCTCCCTCCTAGAGGACCATAAGCAGATCCTGCTTGTAGTTTGCCTTTACAAATGACTGTAATGGATGTTGCTAAGCAATATTAGAATTTAGAAAGTTGTACTTTTTACACATGACCAATATTTCGGTTATTTCAAAAAACATAAAATACAGAACAAGCAAGCATGAACATAAAATGTCAGAATTTGTATAAACTTACTTCTTGTTGTAACTCTGTTAGATTTAATTGAATAACATTCAGTCTTTGCATTAGTGTATTAGGAAGCTACAGATATGTAATACATAATACAGAAGAGTACACATCAGATTTGTTTGTAATTAGCTTTTTCAATGATTGTAATTAGTTAGTGACTGATGATGTAATGCTAGATATTTAATTATGTCACTAAAATTCAGTTAATTATGCTTCAAAGTTTTTAGGCAAGTGAGCTCTTTCTGATTTCAAGATATTGCCTATATACCTAAAAACTCTTTCTATCAGAGCTGATGCAGCTAGAACTCTTAAGAATTTCATAGCTAACTTTGAGAATAGTGCCTACTGGATTATAACTTCACAATTACCATTACAATGAATGCACTCAAAGTATAGAACTCTGGGAAACAACTTGAGAATGATTCAGTCACTGACAAGGAAATAACTGCAGACAATATTTGACTGTAATGCATGTGTGTGTGCATTACAACTTACACTCCAAGTCTAACTAGCTATATAGTATAAGATTACAAGTGCAGTGTTAAAATCCAGACTTGAAAACAGCTTCAATCACGTGGATGAAATAAATGGGTGGAGCTAGAAATTGCCAGTCATGGCAGAAAGCTTAGAGCCAGCTCGAAGTTGTTACAGCCACTACTTCAATTGTACTTCATTTCAAGCTATGATTCGACAGCGATAGGCTTCCAGCAAGATGAGCTGTGTTTCAGTGAACTCTTTTGCTACCAGACGTCATCTGAAAGTTGTTAAACGGCGACTGTGAGTTACAAAAATTGTCATAACTTTAAAACAGAAAGGTGACGTCTGCTAATAGTATTTTCAAAGTGCCAATGTTCATAGGATCGCTGGAATTTTGCCGATAGACAAACAGACAGACAAAATGATTACAGTAACCCTCCACTCCACCTACGTGGAGGCGAGGGTTAGTCTGTTGGCAATTATAATTATTGGGATTAGTTGAACATTACAAGCTTGTTATATTACACTATACATGAATGCAATAAACAAAGAGGAGAACAAAGATATTATTAATATAATCACTGTATTAGCTTGTATGTGTAAAATTATAAATTTATAATGGATACTTTTAGAAAAAGAGGCATCTACAATTTAGTAATTTTGAGTAAACACATACATGAAATTATGAAGCCAATGAAAACTGTTACCCAGAAAAGACAGGCTATTAGGCATCACCTCTCTTGGAGGTGACCAAATCAGGTCGATAATCTACATTTCAGTCTACTTAACTATAGTTGATAATTATATGGATGCAGTTTGCCTGTGAATAATAACAGCCTCTTTTTATCTCACCTCAAGATTCCCACCAGCTGTATTTACATATCCTGGAGAGGAATACAGACAGTGCCATAATTACTACAATGTAACATTAATTAGATCAGCCCACAATCAGTTGTAAGGTAACCCATCAGAGTTGATTAAGTTTTGGCCAACACCCCTTAAAATAATAAATAGCCTATGAACTTATCTATAGTATGTACATTGTTTATACTAACCAGTACAATTGCAAACTCCATTTGTTGTTGAATTCATCGCAGCACTTTGTGAAGTGTCTCCATTATTATTATCATTATTATTATTATTATTATTATTAATAGTTGTTGTTGAAGTACTTCCATTAGATGTAGTAGTAGAGTCTTTTGTTATCATAACAACACACAAAATAATTACCAAGAGCGAGAGAACCATTGATAAAACTGCAAATACTCCTATTACTATGTCAATTATGGATGTGTCATCTAGACTAAAACCAGTTGTGCGATATTTTAATGTTACTTTCTCATAAGAAATATTCTGTCGAGTGGAAATTCCTTTACAAACATTCTTTTTATTCCTGTTAGAACTGGTTTCTCGAAATGGATCAAGTCTAGAGCTATCCTCATTTTCTTCTTCAATACGTGTTGTGTTACCAGAAAATACAACTGTTGGTTGAGGTGTTTCTCTTTCTTCATAGCGTCCCTTGCTTCTGTCAGTGTAGTGTCGAGCATATGAATAACCAGAGCTAATAACTGGAGTGTTTTGTTTTTCATCAGGTATCCGGTCATTGCTTCCTACAGATGATGAAATGCTTCTAAAAGACACAGAAGGAGTTCCAGTTTGATGAGAATCATCTACAGCATTATGATGAGAACTTCCTATACTGTTGGGGTGTGAATTGCCATGACCCTTTCTCTCTTCTACAGGGATTTGAACGCTGTTTTCAACGCTGCCCTCTCTTGTTGGCGAGCGAGATGATTTCTTGGCCCCCACAAAATGATACATAGGATTGCTGGTAACCGATACAGAAAAATAGTCACTGTTAGTACTTGCTTCCGATATCTGATCAGAACTGCGATAGGAGACACCGTAAGTTGGATTGGGAACACTCGCTTCTCGAGGGAAAGCCAAACCTTCGTTAATGGCCATGTTCAGTTCACTTTGTGTATTTACTGTTTGTGATAGCCAGTTAATTAATTAAGTTGACAATGCATGCAACGTCACTCCAGTGATGGAATGGAACCGGAAACTTACTATAAGACATAAGTTACTAATAACATGATTATGTATAGACTGCGTATACGGGATTGGAAACTGATCACGTGAGCAATACTAAATGATTGAAAACGCGGCGGACAACGTCTGTAACCATACTTTCTCGTTAGCGGGAGAGAAAAGCAGAGTATTCTACAGCAACTAAAACTGTCCTTGTTATTGTTTATAAGCATGTTTACAGTATTTGGTGTTACTCACAGATCTATTATCATCAATTCCATTTACTTTATGTGACCTTTTTGGTATTGCATTGCTGCACTACTACCGCTTTTATGTTGCAGCAATACACTTCTGAACGTTTGTGTACCTATAACTACTAGTGTTAATGATTTTACTAGGTCTTACTTGCATGCAGAGATAGACAAGAGCATACTTAATGAGAATATACCTCTTTGTAGTAGGAAATCCAATGTAATTATTGTTAAAACTCTGTATCATGCTACTAACCTGGAGTGAAACTGGGTAAGTTTTGTGTACCTTTAGCTGTCAATGTAACTACTCTACTAACCTGTATAATGCATTAATAACAAGTTTAACGTACTGTCTACTAGAATAAACCTTTTCTTCGTCAATACAATTGGATATCTGCAGTTAGTACCAGCTCCACCCAAATTGGCTGCAGCTGATTTGTGCAGTAATGATCAACAATCACATGCATTTATAATACACACAAATTACTTCTGAATAATTATAATAACTATTATTATAAATAATATAATTATAAATAATATACCAACTAATCAAGAATGCCCCAGAAACTTAGACTTTACAGGATCAAAAACCGAGAAAAACCATGACAGTATCAATACCACTCCACTTGTTTACATAATCCACCTGCCTTGGGCTACACCTACATATACCCAATTCTTTTATGATTTCTCCCTTGATCTTGTTCCCAACTTGCGATCATGCTTCTCATCTAAAACAAAACTGTCAAAAAGAGAGAGAATTAATGTGGGGCCATTACCATAGGTTACGTTGTACACCTGAATTTTATATTAAATGGCATGACTTCGTGCTTAAATCCATCAAATGCAAACCATCATCAACATTTTACCAGTACCCAACCTATGAAGTTTTTATAAATGAAATAAATACTAGGTAATCCATCTACACAAACATCTACATGTACCTTAGAAATGACCAAAATAGAAGAGAACGCTCTTCGGTACGTAGCTGGCTATGTGTGTCGTAGGACACAAATTAACCCAAAGACATCGACTCATCCACACAAGAATGAAATGATTTTTTTGTATTTTAACTTGAGTGAAGTTGAAATGGATGGAAGCCAGACAGAAGCACGGACAAACATAATGGACAGGGGAAGATTATGACATGTCAACGATGTGAATTATTATGGCCCGTAGGGCCATCCCTATGATTGCTTTCCCACGGGTTCGATGTATGTTTATATATATATATGTTTGTGTCACCTACGCGAGTATGCGTTGTATACGTAGTTAAGGAAGTTACATCATTCCCGGGGGCTCGGTCAATTAATGGGCGTGGCGCGTAAAAGAACGCGCGATCAAGCTCTACACACCTGTGTCACACCAGCAGAAAGAAAGCTGTGTAGCTTACTTAGAAACTGGAACTAATAGCTAGCTATTCTGCCTGACATATATTCCTAAAGTTCTATAAGGTCTTTTGAAAGGTCAGGAGAGTAGATAATCAAAATAATAACTATAATAAGCTGTTGTCTTTCATGCTTGATAGTCAGCCATGATTACTGAATGCTGGACACCACAAAGCAGTCATAGGGATACTTTTATAAATTTGTAAAGCAATCATAGGGATGTTTTTTTTCTCTATATACACTTGTTCTATGCCATTGAGACTGAAGTCAGGCAACATCTGAGAGTCAGTGAAGCAAAGCATGTTATGGATAAACAGGGCTTACTATAGGCAGTATTAAACAATGCTGATGTACTTTTCCAATGGTGTTTGCTCTCTTCAGATCAAAGATGATGTAATACACGAATTACTGAAAATCATGGCAGATATTAATATAACTATTCATGGTATTCTTTTGCCACCTCCTGCATAGAAATATATAAACAATCCATGCACAAGGGTCTTCAGAGATCAGAAAGGAACTATTTAAATCAAAACTAGCTTTTAATAGTGTATATATATATATATATATATATAATTATATATATAATATATATATATATAATATATAACAATACTTGTATCTATTATATATTTATAATAATCATACATACACACATCATTACTACATACATTCATCTAGATAATTATAACAATATAAAATACTCACATTTTAAATCACTACAGGAATCAGACGAAAATATAATACTCTTGAACAGCTCCACGTGTATATAGAACGTTTCTAATTAAAGCGCGTTGTATATAACAGAGGTTGGCCGCATTACGTCATCAGTTTCCAATCCCGTATACGTAGTCTATACAATCTAAGCTCAAACATGTACTATTATAGTACATGTACGTACAGTATAAGCTTATATACGGCATGACAATGCACGTGTGATCATTCAGTCCAACCGCCAGTGTGCGTTTCCGGTGAAATGTTTGTAATAATTAGTGGGCGTGTCTAAATAAAATGGAGAGCACATGTGCAAATCAGTGTGTTGTAGTCTTTTCCGTGGGCGGATGCTACTCCAATCAGTTTCTAGTCTTGCAAGCTTCTTGCTGCATACAATCTGGTTCCATTCTGTATTTTTTGGAAGCCACACCCACCCGGGGGTATAATTATTGGGCCTAAATGTTTTCACTGATAGGTAAACACGTCCCACGGGTGGTGGGTGGGAAACAATGGCGGGGTAACTGTAGTTGCTCTCTGAGAAAGATCGGAGTTTGATAGTGCCTAGAAAGGTAGATTTTATGGTTTCAGTGAAAAGCTACAGAATTCAGCTTTCTTCAGCCTCTTGTAACTATAAAAGTAAAATGAATTTCCAGAAAACGGCTCTATTTGTTTTCTCTAAATGCATTGTACTTGGTGCACGCCATGATTGGTGGGCGTGGCTTTCTCCGTTTGTACTTATTGCGATTACAAAAATGGACATTATATATATGTTTTATCAATTCCAGGACCCTATAAAGATGATTAGAAGATATGAAGGTTGCCATTACACCAGGATAGAGTCATATTATATAATATTCTATTTTGAAACTGATTGGAGTCGCATCCGCCCACTCCCTAGTACCACCTTAAAACAGGTTTCTTGTATGGACGTTTTGATTGTATAATGAAGATACAGTTGAACTATTAAAGATATGTCAATGTGTAAATATAGTTTTGAAAGTCTTGTTGTGTATGTGATAACTTTTTAACTGCTGCCAAGATTACCTCGTTATTTAACTGTACTCTTTGTGATTTATATATACCCTTGTTGTGTTAAAAATAATAGATTTGCCTCTTTAATTTTTATCCCAAGTGTTGCCATAGTATTGTACTTTGCGCTGTGTAAACTAAAAGACGATTGATTAATGCAGAATGATTTTTGCCCAAAGGTTATTGTGTCATAAATAAAATATATGATACATAGATGTATAAGTTCAATTGTTGTTCGGCATTTATGTTTCTGATTATGTCCTTATTGCATGCCTGACATACAACTCGTATCCTTCAATGTTTCACTACTTCTCTCTTTCTTATATCTTCTGTCCAACAAATAGGATGAAGTATGACCACACAAGGCACAGGGACCACATGATTGTCCAGTATGGATTGTTAGATGCTTCTTAGGCATGTTTGATTTCCTACGATGAAATCAAGTTGTGTAAATGGAAGAGCTTTAAATTTTATTGATTTATTTTGCTGTATGATGTTTATTTACTATGTGACTATATAATAATTTATTTTGCCCCAACCAGTTTTTAACTGCATATGTAACACTACTCATGGCAATAGAAAATGCTTATAGTATTGCAATATTTTAATGCAGAATGAATTGGGCCCAATTAATACAAATCTATTTAAAAAATCTTACCACTCTTATACTTTGATGCAACAAGCTTCCAATAGTTTCACATCAGCTACCAAATATTGCTAGTGACAATGCAGCTGCAAAACATTCAGTCAAAACTTATTGTTGTGGTAAGCTTGCAGCTGAAACAAACATCTAAAAACATGGTTTTGCAGAGTTGGCACTTGGCAATTAAAAAGATTTGCACGTGATGCAATTGCGCCTACGCACGCTGGCGATTGGTCATCACTATCTAGTTTACTAATTAAAAATAGTGTATATAGAGAAAACAAAACATCCCTATGATTGCTTTACAAATTTAAGTGAAGATAAAAGTATCCCTATGACTGCTTTGTGGTGTCCAGCATTCAGTAATCATGGCTGACTTTATCAAGCATGAAAGACAACAGCTTGTTATAGTTATTACTTTGATTATCTACTCTCCTGACCTTTCAAAGGACCTTGTAGAACTTTAGGAATATATTTCAGGCGGAATAGCTAGCTATTAGTTCCAGTTTCTACGTAAGCTACTTAGCTACAGGCAGCTTTCTTCCTGCTGAGCGCTGGTCTGTAGAGCTCGAGTGGCTAGTGCGAGTTCTTTTACGCGCCACACCCATTAAACGACCGAGATCGAGAATGATGCGACTTCTTTAACTACGTACGTAACTAGGCGCTTTGAGAATAACACCATCATAAGACATTTCATTCTCCTTGTCTTCAGGTGCAATGGTGTACACTAATGCATGTTCTTCCATGTACTGTTCATCTGAATACGATTTATTTTTCAGTGATTTATTGACAGATCGGTATAGAAGAGGTCCAAATACTTTCCGATGAACAATTTAAGGACCTGATTCATCATCTTCCTCCTCATAGTCATCACTACTGCAAGTACTCATAGAATCAGAGTCAACCAATGCTCTTCCCATTGCTGTCAGATCCCAAATCTTTAAAGCACCTTTAATTACTTGGTTCTGCTCTTCATGGATGGCTACATAAGCTGTGAAAGAGGACCACTCCAGAATCCACACTCATTTTAATAATGGCTAACTTTCTCTCATCCTTACACCAATCAGGCCCATTTTCATCTTGCCAATCTTGTATAAGCCAATTTATGTATTATAGAAGTGAAGTATGTGGCTCACAATTAGAGGATCTATATAATTGTATTGGTGCTAATATCAAATACCATTGTATGTTCAAATTTACTGCCTGTGCATTTTTCATTAATACAGGCTCCTGGATTTAAGACAGCATACATAATGATCCTCTCTCCATTGAAGATTGGCGGTATTTTACTGGGAGCTTGTTGAACATGGATACCAAACAGGACATCAAAATGGAGTTGGAGGTTTGAAACAGAGGGCTGTAAGGCCTTCTTTAGACTGCTAGCCACCTATGTAATGAAAAGAATCAGTCACAGCATGAAATAACACCTAACATTGAATATAATTATGTGGATCTGTTGCAGCAACAGAAAGTCTAGGTGTACCTACATTGCATATGCTGCAAGCCATACTCCTGCTTATGAGCCAAGTGAGCCCTCGGTCAGTTCAGCTAGTTCATGTAAGCATGTATGCAGTAGTCTTGTTCCCTCCCACCCACTACATGGGGAGTCTGGTATTTAAAGTTTACATGGAGGAGTGGCCTACTTCTAGTGCAATTACATTACCATTGTGAAGCCTGAGAAATAAACTAAATATCCAATCAGATCGCAGAACTATTAATTATTATTAACAATTGTGCGATCTGAAATCCTGTTACCAGAGAAAATTGTGAAAATAAATTTTTAGACTTTAAATACCAGACTCTTTTCATTTGTGGGAGGGGGATGGTGGGTGGTAGGAGAGAAACTGGGGATGAGATATGTAATGCAGGGCTTAAAATAAGAATGTTTACAACTGGCTGTTTTAGTTGATTAATTGGTGTGGGTGCTGCTGTCAAATGACAACTAGTGACTTTCTTCATTAAATGATCATGCCAGTACAACTAGCCATTTGTGGGTTTTCAACTAACCTACAACTAGCTATTTGTGCATAATCAACATCACATAAAAAATGTCATTGCGCATTTACATACCAGGAATCTTTTGCCGAGAATTTATTTTCATGCAATGGTCTATATGTGAAAATTAAATTTGGGAAATTTTAGAATTGAATAATTGCACACGTATCTTTACGCGAAAATTAACTCCTGCAAAAATTTATATAATTCCATCACAATTATCATGTTATACGATAGTTTGTTCAATGACTATAAATCTGAAGTGCTCCATCTCAGAAAGGTGTTCAGGGGAAGTACACGCCAAGACCCACCTAGCTTTACACCTTGCTGATCTATATATGCCTATGTTACTGTTGGTATATACAGGCCACACTTCATTATTGTCGGTAACTTACCGACGATACTGAAGTGTGGTACCCAGATTAGTATGATTGCCCACCACTATTAATACACATTGTAACAAACAGAAATACAACATAGTTATTAGAATTGACTATACTGAAAGTAATACATGTCTGAACTAGTTAGTATCCAGGCTGCTACCAGACCTGTTGAGAGCCTATTGGGGTCCCCAGACTAAGTTTAGAATGTGGCTTACCAAGACATAGATTACACCTTATTCATATACACTCTTACTGTAATTATAGCCAAAACATTTTGAAAAAAAAGCGACACTATACCTAGCAATACCCCTGGACAAGTTCAAAGTCAAAAAATGTTCACTGAAGTGAAGTGAATATTACCAAAATTTATTACATAATATTTTAATAATGTATTTTGAAACTATAATATTACAAACCCTTGAATACAAATACTCTATAACTGTATTTGCTAATTACAAATACTACTTCTATGACCCCATCAGTGTCTGGTTTTTTCAGTCATTTTGTTAATGCCCACATTTTATACACTTCTTGAACTTAACTATTACCTTTGGTTGCATTCTTTCTCCAACATGAATGAATTCAGCACTACCATTACCAGCTCTTGCTAGACCCTTTACCAAAATAGTTGAACTTCCAGATCCCATCCCAAATGTGAAAACCCTACATAGATAAAAATGTAAGTAATTTAAAATGTTTCATATTTGCTTGGTATTGGAGTTTGCCCAAATGTTTTATGTATTTTATGTACTATGTATGATTTCAGGAGCTCATGGGCTCCTGATGATTTCCAAAAGTTGATTCTGGGCTAGCCACTTATATAAACTACAAAATTAATATAACTGGTTAGATTTGCTCCTGAAACACATCTTGTTCATGTTAACTGTTTTGTGGGTTCTCAGCCCTTCATATATGCTTGAATTACATTAGAGTGTTTTTGTTACCATTCCTTATTATGGCATATACCTTATATACAAGATTACTACATTGCCAAGTAAGAAAAGAAAGCAGTGTTTATATTGTCTCAGGAGCATAAATAATATTGTAATCAAATGAGCGTTACATATCCTCAAACTTTTCTCCACTTTCTTCCCTTTTGCAGAAATCAAAACATTGGTGATGGGGATATTAAAGACATTCGATCATGTAAAGATAATTCTCTGCACGTTATGGAAAGATGGAACTCGCACCTACTAGTTCACTATGGAAAGATGGCACTTGCACCTACTAGTTCACTTTGGAAAGAAGGAACCTGCACCTACTTGTTCACTATTCCAGATGGAAAGAAGGAAATCATTCTCTCCTGTTAGTGAAGCTTCTTTCTACAGACTAGGAGTTGTTTTGTAGCATGTTGTGGATAATGGTTCAGAGAAGTCAATTACTTTTGCCTCCCAAACATTACCGAGTTCCAGCTAGAAAAATAAATGACAAACGGTAGCTCTCACTATTGTATATGGCATAACAAAGGTTTATCAGATTCTGTATGGAAAGAATTTCACAATGTATACACACCAAAGGCCTCTTTATTATCTATTCAGTAACTCAAAAGCAATACCACAGATGTCCTCAGCTAGACTGCAGAGAAGGGCTCTCCCTCTTAGTGCATGTATCAACAAAATAAGGATCACTGTAATGCAGATGCATCAAGTCAACTTCCATTACCAAACACATTCCTGTTCCAGGAGGCTTATTACTTCTAGTGGCATATTACTCCAAACGAACGCATTTCAAATGTGCCTGTTTAGGGCAGTGACATTAAATTGTGGACATCTACTGATCAAGTACTTTCAACTGTTGGCAGATTATGTGCTGGCCAATCAGATGAGAATCTCCTCCCATATAAGTACAAACATCATCTGCTAAGTGTAGAGGATGGCTGTACTCTGTGGGGACCAAGTATTATTGTCCCTCCACAATGTCGTAAATCACTCCTTCGAGAACTACACAGTTCCATCCAGGTATTTCTCGAATCACAAGAACGATGTAGTCTAAACATATATAATTATATATATGTAATATATATAGTATGCTAATATATAGGTCCTATAATGAAAATATAGGACCTGAGTTTGTGTCTGAGGATGTGATATAGCCCGAGCCTGCATGGGCTATATCACATCCAAGGACACAAAACGAAGGTCCTATATTCAGTATATAGGACCTATTAGTATACTATATACAATATATTGTATGATGGTGAGATCTCCTGCATAGTGTGCACATGGAAGGTCTCCCCACATCAAAGGGATGATGTCACCATTATACTATATATATATATAAGTAAATACAAATACGTACTAGTAATTTATTTTTGTGCTTTTTTTCCTCTGTATAAGAGGTAGTCTGCATAGGACAATCATATACATATATATATATCTTACCCAGCAGTATCTTCAGAAAACCTCATTGCAGCCACACCTCTCAGTTTGCATCATGTTGATGCAAGCGTAGCGAAATAATCCATGATATGACACAGCAACTAGCTAGTATCCACAATTCATGAGTTTTCATATTTATATATCAGACCATATAAGTTCTGCCATTCTGGAAACAGACACTTATCAGGCCTCTCCTTTGTTTCTTTATTACTCCATCCTGATTGACAATTGTTAATTATTAATACAGCTACGAAATTATTATGTCTGTTAACCATAAAACATTATAGAAAGAAAAAGTGTAAGGACAATAATTATCTATAAATAATATCATTAACATGTTGTATGAAAGGTACCATACAATATTACATGATTTATGAACATGTACATGATTATTATGTATATTAAATTTTCACTCAAAAGTGTTAGTTGTTGTATTAATGTAAAGTTACACAACAGCATGGGCATATCTAAGTAATGATAGTTGTATCATAAGTACTAACAGAGAGACATCTTGTTCGGAACATCTTGCAATAAAATATATTATTGCGGGTCATTTGACTAGACAAAGCAATAAGTGTACACTCACATCGCATCATAGATTGTGAAAGTATGACTAATGGATCGGTACCAGCTGCAAAGTTATTTGGCTCAAAGCGTAGATGTGTCAGTGGAGCGTATGGAGCTGCACCTTGATTAACATTCTCTACAGCAACATGACATGCTATTTCCAAGTTTGAATAATTCTATAAAAAAAGTGAGTAAGATATTTTTAAACAGTGAGAATAGGGAATGAAAGGATAAATGGAATAGGTGGATGGATGAATGAATGAATGAGTGCATGAAAAAGGATGGATGATTTATAAACACAAAATAATGAGATATGACTGATGAACAAATGAATGGATGGGTGAATGAGTACCAGTCTGAACAGACAGGTGATAGATTCATGAATTGATGAATATTAACAGAGTAACAGATAGATGGACAGAGCTGACAAATTAATGCAAGATGCAAATACAATAATTAATAATGGATAAATACTTAGATACAGAATAATAATGGACATGTAAAATATACAAACAAGATGATTGATGTATTGAAACCAATAAAGATGACTTACAGCAACAATAACCGGGAAGTACTCAGTTGAACAATTAAAAGTATTTAAATCCATTTCACACTCATCCAAATATTCATAAACACAACTATTAAATACACCAATATTCAACAATTGTGCATTGAAGTTGAGACCCTCAAATGAACCAATTTGTTGTGAAACAGAATCCAATGTGCTATAGCAAGAGGAATTCACAGAACTGATATCATCATTAAGACTATCAGCTTGGCTAACAATGTTAGCATTTGTAGCATCAGTCTGGAAAGGAAAAGAGGAAGCGGATGAGGATGAGTGAAATAGAAGAGGAGAGGGGAATATAGAGGGAGGGGATGGAAGTGGAGAAAGAGCATGAGATGGGAAAAGAGGAGATGGAATAAAAGAAGCAGGAGATAGAAACAAAAGAGAAGGAGAAAAAAGGGATGGAAGTAGGATATAATGGGAGACAAGAGAGTGAGAAATGAAGAGAAGATCAAGAACATAAAAATGAGAAAAAGAATGACGATAGTAAAAGTGCATCGAGAAAACTATCAACATACATTTCAAACCTTCAACAGAATGATATTAATTTTACGACTAAATGTACTTTAATATATTGTATTCTTAAAGTGTAAATATTACTCACCTGATTAGAAAACAATTCTAAATCCATCTTAAGTTGGTCAATCTGTTTAGTCAAATTATAAGCCTCTTCCTACACAATAATGAATTACGTTATTTGTAGAAACTGCATTGTGTATACATGAATACTGGTTTTGATACAGTTAATAGTTACTTCCACAGGGGAATCCATATGATTGCTTTCCCACAGGATCAAACTATATAATTATTATTTATTCTTGCATCACATAAACATTGATATATGTAGTTATTAGTTAAGGTTATAACATCATTCCAGGGAGCTCTGTAAATATTTTGGCACAATGTGTAAACGAATGCAATCACTCAAGTCTTGAGTCACAACAGACCATGAGGAAGAAATCAGCTGGTAGCTGAAATACATATATATATATATATGTAATTAATTTTAATTATATATATATGTACACAAGAACTGTTAAAAAGTAAGAAGTAACTATATATATTATGTAGTTGGGTTTTAGACACTAGAAAGTAATCAGCAATGATCCCTGCTATTGCTCATCAGAAACCATCAGAGGGCTATGTTTTTCACTATATAATTATTTTGTTAGTAATACACATGTAACTAAAATTATACTAAACTGAACTACCAACACACTACTTTTACAACACTACTTAGCAATGTGTTTCCCCCAGGATAATTATTTCAGCATAAACTATAAAATTAAAGGGTGGGGGAGTGCCATGGTACCACCCTTTGGAGGAAACACTGCTAATTCGTATCTAAGGAATTCATTTAAGAAGAATAATAATTGAAATATTATAAAACAATTCTTCAGAGGTAATGCAGGGAAACAATTAGGCCAGCATACACAGGCAACATTTCAGATAATTGTGTAGCATAAAATACAACTTGTTCTTATAGGCATGCTACAGTTTCTTGCCGCAAAGGTTGCCTCCTGTATGCCTGTATGGTGGCCTTGAAACACATAATAGATATAACATAACCTCCGAGTGGAATATATTAGCACTATATGACACAGTCACGAGAATGTTGAGTCATCACAGTGCAAATATATTCCATGTGTTCATGAGGAGGTATCTGTGGGCTGCTCTATAGACTCACCATCTGTCTTAGAAAGAAAAAGCGAGTATTTAAACTGTTCATAATGAAAAAAAAAACACTCTTTGATTCAGATGTGGTACTATGAACATCTGCATTGTGATTGCTATGGTTATGCCACATGTTGTTTGTTGGCATTGTTGGCCCTCTGGTTTTAGGCATACATGTTACAAATTATATTGTTAAGAAATGTTAACAATCCTAGTTCCAATCTAGCTTACAGTCCATTGTATTGTTTTTGAGCAATACATTCCATTGTGAACCACCCTAGTTCCACCTAACAATCTTGCTATTTAATATTTGTTTACAATTTGATTCCCATTGGTATCAATTAGCCACTATGAATATTATATCATGATGAAATTAGCTTTGAATAATATTAAATTGTATGAATAATATTAAGTAACACACAAACACACCATATATTATTAATACAAGCATAGACAAAACAATTAGTTTGAGTGAAAAAAACTTCTTTAACATTCCATTAGCAATAAATCTAGGTTCCAAGGCAGCATTATTTCTTGAAAAAGTATCTCCAAAGCTACGCAGGCTGTTTGATTTTAGACAAACTTAATTGCGCAAATAAATGACCGTTATAAAGCATATGAATAACAGTACGTGTTTATTAAAAACAGTAAACAATCACCAATTAAGCTAGAGCTAGATGGTACACATTAAGATAATTGTTACTGAGTATGTGGCTAAATAGAACAATGACTATTATGTACAACACCTAAAGAGTGATTGAAATTTCAGCACCAACTCCCTACTGTCCCTAGTGTGGGGTTCACTCAGGCTCCCACCAACTATAATAGTTGTGATAGTGGATGTGAAAAGGGGGCTAATATTGACTGTCGTCACTATTTGGTCATTTTGTATAAGCTAAACTAAATTAGATATCCAGGAAGAGCAACCCTAGATACATTATATACCTGTCAATACAAAGTGGAACATTTAAAGGTAAGCAGTTCATCAAAATTAATAATGTCCATAAAATTTAAAGTCAGCTTTCTGCACATAATAATTATAATTAATTATGTATATAATTACGTATATAATTCTTATTTCTCACTATACATACATGTAGGTAAAGGGTTACAGTATTGTAGTTGTGTATCCATGTGTATGAGTACTCTTTGTCATACATTGGCGGCAAGGTTTTGTGCAGAATGGTATTCATGTAGTAATTACATGTATAAGATATTTTTGGAGTCAGATAAATAATCATATACATACCTTTGAGACACTACCTGAACCCCTATACAATATATCAGTCACAGTTCAAACTAACTATCAAAATCATCACACATGCAACATTATTTATATTTGCCAACCTATAATTATAAATATTTAATTATGTACCTTTGTAATTATGATGACCTACTAACTAAATTTAAGTACTTGCTAAATGGTAATTTTGGAGATATCTACAACTATTACTATTCCTTGACATCAAACGTTGTACACAAAATGGCCATATAGTCAGTGTGACTGAATTATTAGTACCTGTAATGCAATATACAATGTCATTCACATTTAACTAGCCATCAGAAAAATGTTAATAACTTTAGTTTGGAATGACCAACAATCTTTTTACCTGAAACCAATTTATCCGTTTGTGTGTGTGTGTGTGTGTGTGTGTGTGTGTGTGTGTGCGTGTGTGTGTGTGGTTGTAAGTCAAATTTCGATTCATTGTGCTTCATTAATTTAGTTACAGTATAATTATGCATTATCCTTATGACATTACATTTAAAGTCATCACATCTTAATTTTACACTCAATATGAATACAAGTGCTCATTAGCTCCTATGACAAATAAATAATATTAACTCACTTCAATACGATCTATTATAGGTTGAAGGTCAGGTTCTGTGAAAAAAGAATTGTATAGAAGATGTAAACATGTTTATATAACTGAGACCTTATAAGGAGAAGGAGGAAATGAAACATGGAGTAAGTATGATGTCATGTATATATACACTATAATACATACATGTAACATTGTGTGTATTACATGTAAATGAAATAATTATATATGGGTGATAAGAAACACATGTGTTTAGTATTTAATTATGTGTTAATACACAATAGATCATTGTTTAATTAGCTCACTAACAAACAATTTTTGTTGTGAAATTTGATAGCAATTATCAGGTGAGAATTTGATAGTAAGTAAAATCAAAATTATTATTTTACACAAAAATCTTAATTTTAATTATGGTTAATAACATTAACCATATAGACAGTGAAGACAGCCAAATGAAATAGTGATGTTTTACACTACACAGAATCACCTTGTAAGGTACAAATAAGCACATTCTATAGCTCATTAACAACACCACATGATCAACAAATGAAATGATCATTGATATACTTGTACATATCATAGAGTAGACGAATTATGAATAAATAGAGATGGACTAATAAAAGGGCAAACTTTATTATGGAAATACAATAACATTCAATACTGTAAATAAAAAGGAAACATGTATTATATATAGTCTGTGTATATATATAGTGCATGTGATAAACACATGTTAGAGTCATGACAAACAGTTAGACAGTGGAGTTTATTTAGCTAATGAACCATGATATACATTGTTTTCTTGTACACAGCATATACATGTAGTTAGTTGTGTCCATTTGCGCGAGTATGTGTTGTATACGTAGTTAAATAAGTTGCAGCATTTCCGGGGGCTCGATCAATTAATGGGCTTGGCACGTAATAAATACGCGTTCGAACTCTATAGACCAGCAGAAAGAAAGCTGCTTGTAGCTTACATAGAAACCGGAACTACTAGCTAACTATTTTACCAAAAATATATTCCTAAAGTTCTACAAGGTCCTTTAAAAGGTAAGGAGAGTAAAATAATAACTATAATAGGCTGTTGTGTTTCAGGCATGATAAAGTCAGCCAATGAATGCTGGCCACCATAAAGCAATCATAATTAAACAAGAGATTCTAACCATAATTATAATGGTGTTAACTAAGTGTGATATAGATAATGTATGTAACACTACAGATTGGGGTGGGACAAAATGACTTTATGATGATTTTGTGATGATTCTGAGGAGATACATATATGTAGTCAAACCACATTTAGATGTAAACAATGGAGCCCACAATATTACATTATGGTGTACCTGCATCTTCTTATATTATAAACCCTTGTCCTCATAGGCAGCATGTTGGCATAATCATAATGTCTATCTATCTGTCAACAAGTTTTTCAGAAAACTATAAATACTGGCACTTTGAACAAACTACCAGCAAACTTTAAATTACACAAGGTAAAAAATAGGGCTTTTCAAAAACCTTTGGTCATAGACGTTCAGTAATTTGGATAACTCACAATTACCACTTACCAATCTTGAGAAGATTTATTGTAGCAAACAAACACATAGATATATACATAACTCATCATGTTTGAAGGCGTTTGTTGGTAAAGCATGCTGCAAACCAACCAGAATTTAGGTAGTGGCTGTTATAACAACAGTAACAGTTCTAGTAACGTTTTAGCTCCACCTAAATGTACTTTGTGTTATTGTGCTTTAATTTGTACACAACTTAATTGTCAGTGTATATACTTGTGGCAAGTGTTTTGAATATTGGTATATTCATTTCACATAGTATTTTCTCAACTATCTAAAGTGGTGTTATCATACAGACTGACCAAATCACTGTAATCAGTGAGCAGTAGCTGTCAAGTGATTAAAAACACATGTACAAAGTTCTTAACATGATTAAGATAGTGAGTATTAGTGTATATAAAATGTTTACACATTCTTAGAATTCAAAGCACTTAACACAGATTCATCCAAGAGTAAAATTATATAATGAAGAGAAATTATTCTTGTATATTGACTTGAGATTTGAACCCAGGTTCCCAGTCAGGTACTCACCAAATGGTTGAACCCAGGTTCCCAGTTAAGTGCTAATATATAAGCAAATGGACTTAGATTTGAACCCAGGTTCCCAGTCAAGTGCTCTCAACTAATATATAAGCAAATGGACTTAGATTTGAACCCAGGTTCCCAGTCAAGTGCTCTCAACTAATATATAAGCAAACGGACTTAGATTTGAACCCAGGTTCCCAGTCAAGTGCTCTCAACTAATATATAAGCATATGGACTTAGCTTTGAACCCAGGTTCCCAGTCAAGTGCTCTCAACTAATATATAAGCAAATGGACTTAGATTTGAACCCAGGTTCCCAGTCAAGTGCTCTCAACTAATATATAAGCAAACGGACTTAGATTTGAACCCAGGTTCCCAGTCAAGTGCTCTCAAATAATATATAAGCAAATGGACTTAGATTTGAACCCAGGTTCCCAGTCAAGTGCTCTCAACTAATATATAAGCAAATGGACTTAGATTTGAACTCGGGTTCCCAGTCAAGTGCTCTCAACATTTAAAATGGAGGTTTCTAGTAACTAAAAGTAATTGATCTCAGAAACATTTCCATAATATCAGTTTGGAGTGATCAATGGGTATATTTTCATGCAAATCCATTGCTTACTATTGAGTTACAGTATAATCAATGATGTATTAACTCTATGAATTAAACTATACACTATAGTGCATATAAAGTCTTCACAACGTAATTTTGAGGTCATTGTGAATGTGAACAACTAACTATCAACTGGTAAATTACTCCCTAATTAGTAATTACATGTAATTATTGACTCACCAGAACAAGTGCAGTTTTCAACAATAGGAATCATAGTTGGATCAATAGTAGGATCAGTAGTAGGATCAGTAGTAGGATCAGTAGTAGGATCAGTAGTAGGATCAGTAGTACCAATAACTGGATCAGTGGAAGCAGTCATTTCACTTGAACAGTTAGCTTCTGGAGTATAAACGCCAAACCATAAAATCATGACAAGAATAACAGCTACTATAGCGAGGAACAGACTAACGATTACAAGAAAGGCAAGTAAACAGACACGGAAACAACTAGAGGAGTTTCCATCGTTATATTCAATCTCTGGTTCAACTTCATTAGTGAATGTAGGTTTCTCCATTGTTTGTGGATGTAGAGTGTCTCCTCTACTGGCGTACAGAGCATTTGGTGTAACTCTACGAGTGTCAGGCAAAGGTGGTGGAGAATTGATTTTTTCTTGTGGATTACCAGGCACACAGTCATACATTCGTTCATTAGAGGTTGGATCAACTGGTAAATTGTCATTATGCTGTCTTCTTGATTTAGTGCTTGCATCATCTATCATATGATAGGTTGGGTTTAACCCACCAACCTAAATGAAAAAATGAGTTATCCTCTCAACTAGTCATCAGATATTTAGGGGGAAATAAGGCTCTTTTTAAAGTCAATGCATCATTAATTCTGTAACAAAACAAGTACACCAACGCTGAAACATTTACATTTTACTTGCAGTCATAGCAGCTACCTCCCAATAATTTCAGAATGATCTAGTTTGTTGATATAAAATTTAAAATTATCACTTTTAATATTACACTTCATAATTATTACTTCTGACAAATTAATTTCATACAGCTAACCACATGAACTTATAAACAAAAAAGGAGAGATAGACAAACCTCATTCCATGGATCAGGATAGGAATTTGATCCACTGAAAACACTTGGAGAATTTGGATGATTCATTTGCGATGAGTTGAAACTAGTGAAATGTCTCAACTCAATGTCTGACATAGTCTTTCTAATAAAATTATTGTTTCTGTTCTGTTGAAAGATAATATTATGATGATATTCATATAGGTGGGATAGATCTACACTTAACAAGACAATAATTATACACATAAGTATTGTTTGACAAAGCAGTTGAGAAACTAAGATTTAACGTACCTGTATTCTTCCTTGGCGGCCAGCCTGCCACTAGGGTCTTAAATCAAAATTTGAGAAATTAGGACCCTGCTCCACTCTAACCACACCTTTCAATAACCATATCCGGATCCCATGCATGGTACTATAATACTACTATTCTCAGTATTCTGTAACCAACTAACCATCTGCTCCGGACGAAGGCTAAAATTAAAGTTTTTGTATGGTGGCCGATAACAAGACGACTAGTGACTGGACTTACCAAAAAAAGTGAGTTATAAATTATGATCCTTTTGTCTGTACCAGTATAATTATATATATATATATATATATATATATATATTATATATAATTATATATATATATATATATATATATATATAATTATGTATATATATATATATATATATATATATATATATATAATTATGTATATATATATATATATATGTAATATAATTATATATCCATCCTGACACGGCGAAACATCAAAGTAAGCCACAGGTTTATAAATCAGATATAGCACCCTGTGGTCAGATATATGCTGTCGACACAGACTACAAGAAAACAACGCTTACCTTCTCCAAAGTGAAGACAGAAAGGTAGGAGAAGAAACAGACATCAACAAGGTTTTATCTTTCGGGAAATATATTAATTATAACACACCTACGAGTGCTATATTAGATATATAATCATCATGCATGAGGCCTAGACCCTCGTTCTTGGTGATTATAAATCTGATATAGCACTTGTAGGTATGTTATAACCTATCCCATACATATATAATTATACATAATATATATATCAAACAAATTATAATTCTTAACCATCAAATGTTTGTTTACATGTAGTTATGTATAAATATTGTTGCTAAGCTGATATTGCATGAGAAATTTTGGTAGGTCACTATCCTGTTTGTTTCCCAATTTGCTGATTTTAATACATTTTTAAAAGTTAAGCAGAAACAATAATTATGATCAGCACATGAACTTTTTTCAATTGAAAAACCATTTGCAGGGAATTGTTTTTGGAAGTTGGACAATCTGTGGCCCCTAGCTATACCACTGATTATCAGCTTAATGTGTTTTGGTTTTGGTTATTCATGAAGACTGTGGTCTCATTTTTACCTGCTAACATTGTACATGTCAAGTCTTTCGGTAGTCGAGTCCCCTGTCTTTGATGTCTCTTTTTGTATTCTAGGTTTGTGTTTGCACTTTCAACTGAAATTAACTGTTTTTTGCCTATCACAACTGAACAACGATTTTGTTTTGTTTTTTCTAAATTACGTGTACCATGTGAATATTAATTTGCTTGAATTCTAACCATCATTTTCAGCACATATAATATTGCACATAAATATTTTTGATTTATAGTACATGCACTTTGTGGTTTTACTCACATAATTTTACAAAGTCAATGCTTGCTCACAAACAAGGTCTGTTATTGTTAAAAGCTCTCAGCAGGAATGCCTGGTGTACTAAAGTGCTTTTAACTAAGATAAAAGTACATAATAGATTGTGATGACTTTCCGTGGGATGAATGTTTATATGTGATATTTACCATGTTGTAGTATTTATTATTTATTAGTAGATGGTTGTTAATTGAGCTTCAATGACACAGTAGAAGTTTATTATGAAAATCTTTCAACCAGAAGGTTATCTTAACTAAGAACTTCAGGCCTACAAAGACTTAATAAACAGCTGTCTAACTACATGGTTCTATGCTTATGTAACTTGCATGGTATATGTACTTAACATTATATTGCCAAGTGCATTGTGAAAGTCAGAAAAGGCGATCTATCAATCATCATAACCTCCAAATTGCCATGTTACTTAGGTAAAAAAAAACAAATGGGATAGCTTAAACTTTAAACTGAGCAGACAAGCTCTGTATAAACTAGTTAAGGAAGGTATGTCATTCTAGATGGCTTGGACAATTAATCAGTTAGATACATAAAGAAATGCTTGAACAGTGCTGCTGATAATTCTTCTAGTGAAGAGCTATAAAGTAAAGTAAAGTGTAAGAAGAGAGAAAGACAATTAACTATGAGAGGAGTTGTTCAGACACAAGAAAGAATCAACTCAGAATAGAATATAGGGGTCGTTGCAAAAGAATCATAGAGGTAGTTCTCTTGATCAGACCTATCACTTTTATTTTGATGTCAGCAATGCAATCACCTGTCTTAAAAGCAGAGTATAAGATTTTTGTCTGTAGTTAAGGGTTTTATTTGAGCTGATAAGAAAGCTATCCACCTCCCTCTCCTAAGCCAATCCTTAAATTATATATCCCTCCCCCATTTTATCATTATGTTATTGTTTCACTTTAAGTTTTCACTTTAAGTTTTCACATTAGGTTTTATCTTCTACATGGTAACTTCCATTTATTTAGTAAAACATTAATCCTTTTCGGCTCTTCGTTTATTTATTTAAAGTTGTGAATTATTTTACTTGCTTGAGAATCAGAACGAGATATGCACATGATTACTTTGTGACTATCTTATGTCTGAAATTTAACAACCTATTATAGTTTTCCCACTCTTCTTACTTTTAAAGTTCTTGTATAGCAATGTCAGGCAGCAATTAGTTGTAATTTTATACTTATTAGTTTGCATGCACTAAAACTGCTTTACTGCATTGTCTATCACTATGTCATGAAACTATATTATAAACCACCTTGTCCTCAAAGAAATGTTCATAACTTTAGTTTGGAAAGACCTATAGTGTTTTTACCAACACCATTTCCATATAATCATCCTTCCCATTGTTAAATTTCAATACATTGCTTCATTATTGAGTTACAGTTCATCATCCCTACATAAGTGCATTTACTTCGACTTTTGCTCTTATGTATATGGAAGTGGTTAGTATATTGTTTTGCTAAGGTACCATCCCAATCTTGTTTGTGTGCTTTTTCAGTTTTAATATCCCTACATTTTCTTTCATTTTTGAAAATGTTTTTAATTATTGTTGTGTTAAAGGTTCTGTGCAGTTTGGAAGACCTCTATCATGATAACAATCAATGTCAACATTGTTATAACAGTATATTATAACAAAATCTGGTTAGCACACTGAACCTTTTTTACAGCTGCATAAATGATGCTGTTAATGTGATAATGATTTGTCATCAGAGATGTTGCATCAACTATACACTTTACTGTAAACTTCACAGAGACATACAAGATCTGATTATCACTTAATTGAATGTGTGTGACTGTGTATACATAATAGTGATAACACAAGTCTGATTAATACCTGTTACTAACTTACTACACAGAACAGTTGTGATGATGACCTGGATTATTAGCCAGTCAATGAATGTTTATACATTACACTGATAGCACAATGTGTGCTTTGATGATAGTTGTACAGTATGTATGCAGATGAATAAAGATGATCTTCTTCAATGTTAATTAATGGATGTGTATCAGTGTTAACACAATGTGTGCTTTGATGATCAATTTGTTTGTTTAGGTTTTGAAATATGGGCTGTTTTATGAGGGATGTGAGCCAAATATTTGATTTGGAGTGTGGCATTATTTCATAACTTAATATGGAAACAATTACAAGTATGGATAGTTTATTACTGTGGTTAGTGTAGGATGTTTGCCCTCAAAGGAATTTGGATGGTTGTTTGATTAATCAGTAAACAGCTACAATTTTGGCTATATTACCTGCCATACATACTACATGTAAACCAAATATATAGTTATAAGGTTAATCAAGCCGTAAATAACTACAATTATAGTATATTACCTGCCATACATACTAAACCAAATAGTTATAAGGTTAATCAAGCAGTAAATAACTACAAGTAGGGAATATTTACATGTAACATACATTTTTGCTATGTATAATTATTTATCTATGGATTTGGGAATTGTTAATTATAATTAATTATTCATAATTGAATAATAATGTTGTTCTGATTACAATGAGGACTTCAGGTAAAAAGTTCATGTGTGATTCCTATTCTTGCTACCAAAATTACATTCATATTTCACTTACATCATGTGTATAAAATTATAAAACTCAATTACAGGATTGTGTAGTTTGTTAACTACAAGCAGGGGTGTGGAAATTTCCAGTCATTGTCCTAGTGTAAATTGAAACTGAGCTTTATACAAAGTACATGGGGAGCAGTACAAGAGTGACCAAAATGTCTGCCAGTTGGCTCACCATTTTCCACACCCCTGACTAAAAAATGTTATGATAAAACAATCACACTTCTCTTCAGATTTCTTACCAATAGTATAAAACTTCTCCCTCTTATTGTTTAACTATAATTATAATTTATGCACTTCTATAGTATTATAATTGTTGTATAATTATAATTATTGTATCATTTTGTATAACTTATCATTCCATTCAAAACTTGGTTTGATCAGTGAGCTCCATGTCATGATCTTCTGTGATACTCATTTATGTTCCTAAGATTGTACATACTTTTAATCATATTGATAGTATTTTAAAGTGTTGTTTTCTAATGTAGATTGATATGAGTTCTGCAGAAAGTTTTATAAGTGGTCACTCGATGCATACTGATAGTGTTACCAATGGACTCAATCCTATATACAACTCAGTCTCCGGATCTACACAGTATATTCAGTGTGAATATGATGAAATTAAAGATGGCCATTCAAATATTTTAGCTCCAACATTACCAAATCAAACAATAACCACACCCAACACAATGTATGCTTCAAAGGGTGAGAGTCTACAACATCATAAGATGAATTTAGACCAGGTATATCAGTTAGCTTCTATTCCAGAAGAGAATGAGTACCAGGAAAAAGAATCTCATTGTAAATGTTCAGCAGATGCTGTTATTTGTGTCATGTCTATTCTTAGCATGTTATTATCAGGTCAGTGTAGTATACACATGTTTGTATTTATATTGCAAAAACATAATCAAGCATGCTTCATAGATGCCAAATCAAGTCTAGTGTGTGTGCTTGTCATGACTTTATTGTGATGTGATTATTTATGAACTTATTTGAAGAGAATACATTCTTGCAAGAAATGTTCCTTTGCAGTAACCTTAGCTCTACTGTTACTATAGCATAGTAATTACTGTCTCACTATTGTGGTGTTCTTTTGACATTTACATGTACTGCTAAAACTACTGTTGAACTACTGTATTTGAGTATGAAACTACTGAGTAATTAATGTACTGTATGGTGGCCATATACTGTAAATACTCTTCCTGAACACAATTCATTAGCTTCCTGTACATGTTATAATAGCAAGCAGTATTTGTTTAATTAAATTTCAGTTTTGCAAGTCAGTCCCGGTATTTTGAATACCATACATTGTTCACAGTAAGCTTATTATCACAGCTGCATAAAAGCTTTCCCAATATCAGTATACGTTATACATGAATGTAATCAATCAACTGATAATTAAAACATCATTATAATTATTTGGGAAAACATCAATTAGTCAAAATGTCAACTTACATTTTTGGATGACTGCTACATACCTTCAAATTGGCAAATCAGGGAATAAGGCACTGAAAACTATTAGGTTATTTTACACATATCTCATTATACACATACCTCAGATGCCTGTATGTACATGTAAGTATGGGACTTCTTCAAATTCCTTTTAATCCCACAAATAATAACATGACAAGTACATGTACATGTATTTGTACTTGTTTGTATGTGTACTTTTTACCATATCTACAGTACATGTCAGTATTGTGTATGATGTGTACATGTACATTATGTACATTGTACATATATCTATTAGTTGGCAAATACATTCATTATGTACATCAGTATAATAATTATTATTTGTAAATGACTATCTATTCAATGTGTTCATGTACAGTAATGTTTCCAACATTTACTATCTATTGATTAGTATACTACCACAAGCAATTGGTAAAGTACAACATCTTGTTACTTTAAGTATGGTCTATTTATGTACCAGTATTTAATTAGTGGGGTATGATACCCACCCACCCCCTATATGTATAGAAATGAGATATGTCCAGTAGTGCCACATGCTGTCTATAGTGTAAATCAATGATCCTTAGTTTACATGCTAACCATGAACATATGTGTATGCCATACCTCCAGAGATACTGTGTCTGTATACAGTGGTCTTTGTTATTACACTTGTACTCTATGTATACCATGGTAGTACTGGTATATCAATGTATACCATAGACAGTAGCGTGCGTATATAGCACAGATATATACCTGCATGCATGGATACATTGTATCTATGTATACCACAGGAATACTGAGGTATACCATGCTCTGTACTATGCTGTCAGAGTGTATAGCCCTGATGTATGCCTGCATGGATACAGTGTATCCATGTATACGGTGGTAGTATTAGTATATCAATGTATACCACAGCAGTAATGGTATATCAATGCATACCATGTTCTGTACTGATTTATGCCTGCATGGATACAGTGTATCCATGTATATCATGGTAGTATTGGTATATCCATGTATACCATAGCAGTACTGGTATAGCAATGCATACCATGTTCTGTACTGATTTATGCCTGCATGGATACAGTGTATCCATGTATATCATGGTAGTATTGGTATATCCATGTATACCATAGCAGTACTGGTATAGCAATGTATACCATGTTTTGTCAGAGTGTATAGCCCTGATATGTGTCTGCATGGATACATATATATAATTATATATATATATCAGTTAATTAACTGTATGTATCAGTAACAGATCGAAGGGGGTGCTAAAGGTGCTGAAGCACCCACCCCCCTCTAATGATTCTACATACGCAGTTTACTTCTTGTTCTGTATAATTGAAAATGAAACTACTTTAACTCACTCTATAAATGTCTTCTGGAAGCTTTACTACTAACTTTTAGCTTCTTTACAACTATTGCAATGTTTCTGTTGGAACATACACTGGTAGCAGCGTTGCATCCAGCCCACTAATTAATTGCCGCAGATCAATTAAAAGTGACCACGCCCATCATGAAATAATTTAAAATACGAACATTTGACTTGTCATGTTGGGAAATAGTTACAAGGCGATCAACTAAATTTTCACTGAAAATATTATGAGCAATTTTCTGTATTTCAACTAACCAATATGTTTACAAAAGTTGTCATCAATTGCTCAAGGTTTTCGAATGGTGAACAAAGAGGTTTAGGGAATATCCACAGAAAACGTTGTGTAAGTCCCTTCTCAACACATGAAAGTAACTCTATAAGCGATCGTGCTACAGTTGGTTGTGTCAATCCACCAACAGTTAGAGCTGTTCTTTCCATTAGAAAGTTAGCATCTCTAGTCACTAAATATATAATGATTACAACAGCACCAATAGTAATAACTATGACCATACCTGTCTCTCTTGACCATGTCTTCCCATTATACAAAGACAAGAATTGACCTAAATCATGCGAATCTATTATGGCTCGTCCACGGTAGATATTTACTTGAGCAAGGAATGAAGAAAGTTCATCATAGAGACCCAAAATCCTTCCTTTATTCCTTGTCATAATGTCACCCATTTTTTCGAAACTGGCTTCGTCAAGTAACCATGATGGACTTGCAGAAGTGTTTTCCTCACATTTTCTAGAATGGCAGTCAAGAATTTGAAAAGAGGTGTTTTCCCACTACCGGTTGGCATTCCCACAGTCACCCACAAGAGCACTGGCTCAATCCACATTGTGTCTGGCACTTCCACTGAGCATGGGGATAAGCAGAAGCTCACAAGGAGAAGTAGACCCCTTGAAATTGCATCAGGAGGCATATCAAATGCCTTACTAAGTTGATAGCATCCCTGTATGCAGTCAGTGATTTATACTTTGATATATGTAATTCTACATACCACCACTTTCAGTTCAGGAGGATACAGATCCCAGTCCAATGTTACACTCCAGCACTTCTCCAGTCTTGCTTTCATCTTCCAGATTTTTCCTTTATTATCTATTAATCTTCCTGGTGAAGTCATGTTTTTAGCAGATGTGATCAACTCAGAAGGGTGAAGGTCATGTCATGAAAGTGTAAATTAAAGGTCAGAAAGGTGTGAAAGACTGCCATGTGTTGACATTGCATGGGGGTGCAGGTGCAGGAAATTTGCATAGATTAGGGGCATATGCAAGGCACATGTTCCCCTCGGAGTAATGCAATGCCAACTTCTTAATCCCACACTTCCTTATCATTATCTGGAACCTATGTTTTAAATCCTACGTAGTATATCCATATAGAATGTAGATTGGTAATATATTTTTGTATATCAATACAAGATTGTATGCATGTATAAATATGTGCTGAATTATTTTACTTGTACATTGATAGTGTTAATTAATTAGAGTTCATAAACCTTACAAGTGTATAATAATACAATAATGTACATGCTTATAGATGAGTACATGAACACTGTATCCCTTCTAAAACTGGGAAAGGTAAATTATAGGGCTATGAGCTGTACATATTATCCATCTAGGTATATATTTTTTATTTTTTATTTTTATTTATATATATATATAAATAATGTAAATAATTAGTATAATATATATATATATATATATTATACTAATTATTTACATTGGCTACAATTAGTATGTACATGGTATATATGGATAAATATGTACATGGTATACATGGTATACATGGATACCTAGTATCCATTCCAGGTATTCTATACCTGGATAAGGAACAGGGAGGGGTGATAGAATGTGCATGGTATACATGGATACTTAGTGTCCATACCAGCCCTTCTATACCTGGATAAGGTACAGGGAGGGGTGATAGGATGTGCATGGTATACATGGATACCTAGTATTCATACCAGCCCTTCTATACCTGGATAAGGTACAAAGAGGGGTGATAGAATGTGCATGGTATACATGGATACCTAGTATCCATACCAGCCCTTCTATACCTGGATAAGGTACAGGGAGGGGTGATAGAATGTGCATGGTATACATGGATACTTAGTGTCCATACCAGCCCTTCTATACCTGGATAAGGTACAGGGAGGGGTGATAGAATGTGCATGGTATACATGGATACTTAGTGTCCATACCAGCCCTTCTATACCTGGATAAGGTACAGGGAGGGGTGATAGAATGTGCATGGTATACATGGATACCTAGTATCCATACCAGCCCTTCTATACCTGGATAAGGTACAGGGAGGGGTGATAGAATGTGCATGGTATACATGGATACTTAGTGTCCATACCAGCCCTTCTATACCTGGATAAGGTACAGGGAGGGGTGATAGAATGTACATGGTATACATAAATACGTAGCCTCCATACCAGCCCTTCTATGCCTGGATAAGGTATAGGAATATACATAGATACCATGGTTAAGTTGTGGCAGTCCTGGACATGTATGATAGAAATAGCCTTTTCACTTCATATATGCTTAGAATTTTGAAAGAGTAAAAGGAGATTTTATTGTATTTACACACATAAAGTTTACTTAAAAGTCAAAGTATCATGATGCACAAGTAATTTGTCACTTCTGTATAGCGTATACCCCTCCATTAAAGTGACAACACTAATACATGTACACATACCTGTCCAGCTATCACTGGTCATATAAACAGGACACTATTTTATCAGCAGAAGAAGGCCTATGAACCAAAGTGTTGTACTGATTTCATTATAATGATGTCTATTTAGCTTTTGTCCTACCATGTCACCATACAACTTGATTGAATAACAATAATTATGACTACATTTTAAATTTTGAATTTTCATTTTCAGTATGGCTTAATTTAATAATAGCATACACATGATTCATAGCAGACTGAAGATCAATAATCATATTAGAATATCACAAACAACTTCGTTTACTATAATACTTTCATTGGCTTTCATATAGACTTTAAATTAGATTTATAGAACACCAACAATGTGTTTTATTTTCAGTTTGTATCTGTTTATAACATTTTACTACCTCATACATTCTAATGATGTAGTAGTCAACTAAACTGTACAAGAAATCATTATTTATGATATCACCTAGTGTTGTGACAGTAATACATGTAGGTTAGCATGTTAGTTATAGTTGTTGTATAGTATTGAGTATAATGTATAGTACATAAATTAGTGCTTTTAGTTATTGTTATTGTAACATTTAATTTGTATTGTTTGTCAACTTATAGCTTGTTTATATTGTAAGGTTGTTTAACTAATTTGATTGTTTATATACTTTTCATTACTCTGTAATACTAATAAGTGCATCTTATTGCTGATCATGTGACCTGTGGCCAATCAGAATGCAGATAATGCGTCACATTAAATCACTTATTGCACATTTTTGCGTGCAGTAAGTTAGTTATTGCACACTTTGCTCACCTCTACTAGCCAACTGCTCCAACAACAGTGGAAGTTCACCAGATCGTCAATAAATCACTTATAACACACTTGACAGTGCATTGTGTGTTTCAATGTAGCACTTGGGCGGTCAATAAAGCTCTCGTTTACATAACACACTCGCCTTCAGCTCGTGCATTAAGTAAACTCAACCTTTATTGATCTGCCCTCATGCTACATTAAAACACGTAATCACTGTAAAGTGTGTTATACCTATTACTTAATGTTGCCGATATCATCATATTTCTAGTGGAAAAAAGGTTTAATTTCCATTAGAAGCATAATTATTATGTTCGTTATTGAAATAATTAATATACTTCCATTATTCGTGGATACCCTACAGACTGCAAAACAGTATGTCAGTACTCAATTCACTTACTAGTACTTTTACACACTAAACTATAGGGAGCTGACAATTTTTACTGCCAACACAATGTTTATTAATGTAATTTTGGCAAGTTCCGTTCAAGAAAATGAATAAACAAACCTAATGTTTGTTCGTTCATTTGGAGCTAAGTGTCCCTAGTTCAAATACTGCTCAGTTATTTTTTTTTGGAAAACATGAATATACTTTAGAGCTGAAGGTCTATTTCCTGTATCTTCACAGTAGTATATACCCATGTCCTATTTCAACCACACAGTAAAACTTCTCCCACAATGCTTTGTATTTCTTTAGTAATTATACAGAAGCATAAAGTGAATGCAACTCTAGTTGGTTGATACGTTTTTACAGTGACACCCAGTCCTGTCTTGTTCACCATATGCATATTCTAAACTTTTGTTCACTAGTGTTAAAGTATCAAGCCGCCCTATTATTATAATAACTTGAATCTGACAAAAATCTAATTTTAGTTGCTAATTATGACACATATCTCAACAGTTTAAGTTATAGTATTGTTATTTTATATGTTCAACTTCACCCTCTGAGTTATTGTTAACAAATATAATGCTAGTATCATTCAATGCTCTTTACTTAATTGCAAATGGAAACTACAGTGAAGAATGAGATGTTACTAGAAGTACATGTACTTGATTATTTGATGCCAAGCTTTTTACTTGAATTCAACCCTGTCCTAGAATCAAGACTGATACTGAAATTGCCACACAATAAATCAATAGACATGCTTTTGCACAGGGTTGGGCAATAATTCAATATATCGCATACATTGCAATAAACGTATCACATGATTTTGGTCTGCCGATGTTATCACAATGGCAGGCAATATATTGTTATACTGCAATTATGTTTAATATATGCAGTTGAAAAATGCTATAACACTTAATTTTGAACCATATGCCCTCAAAACAAGGATCAGAAGTGTCATCTTCTCAAGAAATGAACCTAATGAGTTGTTGCCAATATTGCAATAATCACACGTCACTTTTAGGCATAACTTAATTTTCAATATCGTCCAGCCATATTTTGCACATATGCTTGATTCCTTCAATACCAATTACAACATTACTTAGTGTCTAATGAAGTACAGGTATCACTAACCACTAATAAATTTAGTGAGATTGATTATGCTGATTTGTTTATGACCATAGTCTATTAACATCTGAACATATTCAATCCAGGTGCTGTTATTGTACTGGTTCTATTGTTATGGTTTGGCGTTGTCACCAATAATGCAGCTGTTGGAACAGCAACCAGCTCTATTACTACAACTACTAGTACTACAACTACTAGTACCACAACTACTAGTAACACAACTACTAATAATACAACTACTAATAATACAACTACTAATACTACAACTACTGATACTACAACTACTAATACTACAACTACTGATATTTCCTCAGAACAACAATGTAACTGTTCATGTAAGTGATTACAAGTCTTTTCCTTATCAACATGTTGATTTCCCTTCTAAATTACCTTATTAATGAATGCACTCGCAGTGCAGAACCCTCGCCATGATTGGGAAACAAGAATGACTACTGACAAGAAAATATTGTAATAATGATTATTATACTGACATAATCATTATTATATGTATATAATATATATATATTATATATATTATATATATATATATATATATATATATATATCTGCGTGTGTGTGTGTGTGTTACAACTTACACTCCAGTGCTAGCAAGAGTACATTATTCATAGTATAACAAGCGCAGGGATTTAAAACAGTTTCAATCATTTGAATAGATGGAGCTAGAAATTGACTTTATGACAGAAAGCTTAATTGAACATTATTGACCAAACGTCATGTACCACTGATGCAGTTATCCACAGAAACACTGTACATTAGCAGGTACATGCTATACCAGTACACATCTGTTACAAAGTCTAACTATCACTATATAATTCAACTTCAGTATTAGTTTCCTACCCTGCTCATACACACTTTGCTGTGCTTTATACTTGAAGATGTAGTACTTGTAATTAAAGAATTTGTACATGTACCTTTGTCTTATTGGTTGAAAGACTGACTGTTCATCATTGTTTAGACCAGAAAGACCCAAAATTATTATCAATACACTTTAACATCTTGTGAACATTTTTTGTAACACTTTAACTGAAATCAAATTAATGAACTTGTACTTACTAGTTGGTACAAGCATTATGTATTACTATTTCACTTTTTCGATTCATTTTTGTACAATTTATATATCTTAAGAAGTTCTAACATCCAGAAAAAATGTTAAATGTAGATGAAATCTACAGTGTGAGTAGCCACTCACCAATCATCAAAATGTGAGGTACGTTTTTCTCCGTCTGTGTAGTAGATAATAAAACAAAACTTGCTCTCAGCACTCAAATCACCAAGATATGAAAAATTACAGAACAGATTTTAAATACAATCTTTAGATCAGCAGATTCTCTACCATATCATGTATCTCATTGCTATAAATCATTACAGAAAGATTAGAGAGAAAAACTGCTCTGTACAATTTTAGAGTCACACCTCCTGAAGTGATGAAATATCACACGTACTATAGATCACAAATAATCATAAATAAAAAAACTACATTCGTGAATAAAATGTACTTTTCTGGCTGCCAGAGTGCCACCTTAACATAATTTTTTTAAGATGGCACTCGGGCAGCCAGTATCCTTGTTCACAAGTTACCTACTCCCTAACAAAATGTGTGGCTTGCTGGATTGACCATTTAATTATTTTTATGGAATGCTTTCTGGCCAAAACCAGAAATGCCATGCCGCCACTAAACTGACAATTTATCCTGTTTTGAAGTGTAGATGTAATAGTGGCAGAATCATTGTCGCAATTTTGTTCCACTTTCATAAATAAATATTCAATCTAGCAAGCCACACCTTTCATTCAGGGGAAGTAGATAATGTGACTGATCTGATCAAGTGTGGCTCACGAAATGACAGAAACACATGTTGTATAGTAAATGTATATGTGTATATATGTGTACATAAAAACTGATTGTACATTGTATACATATATGCGTGTATATGTATGACCATATCTATTGAACTAGTAATAACTAAAATATATGTACATGTGTATCATAATTAAATCTCTCTCTCTCTCTCTCTCTCTCTCTCTCTCTCTCTCTCTCTCTCTCTCTCTCTCTCAAGTTAATGCTCCAATGGTGTCTTTAACTAGTTTGATGGTAATTTTCATATAATGTACGTATATTGTCAGCTTACTGATGATTTTATATTTTTACAGGAAATTGAACAAAACTTATCTGAAATCTCACTTGAACTAGAATTTATAAACAACCAGGTTAGTGTTACTAGAGGTAATTATTGTAGAGATTGCCTATACTAATAAACAAAACAAACTGTGGAATTCCTAGATTATGTGACATTCTAACCATTATGTAGAATCTGCAGTTATTGTGCATTATGTAGAATGTGTGGTTAATATTGCGCTATAAGTGGAATATTGATTATTATTATAATATTAATAAAGAGTACAGATTTAAATAATTTATCTATAGAATGCACAAACTCCGTGAAACCACAGAACATATACAATGTAAGATCTAATTTGGTTCAAAGAGAGTCCTTGTTAAACTAAGTAGAATTGATTTACAACTGAATTTATGATTTCTTGATCATCTGTAAACACAGCATTGCCTTATTATTAATATGCAGCTTTCCTACTTTCACTCATGTTCTAAAAGAAATAGCAGGTATTTAAATAGAAGTCATCCCTTTTCATTGTTTCGAAATATTTTATCATTATTATAATTTGAGCCACTGAGGCCTATTTTGTTACTCACTATCCAATATACTGTTGGCCTTATTCAAACTGGACCGAGTTGTTCATTAGTAATTAGTGTGTATCATGTGACATTGAGCCAACCACTATATACTAGTCACATGATCAGATTTAAACGGCACAAATGAGAATGCATTAATTACTTAATTCACAGCTACCTTTGAAAATGTGACTAAACACGCTAGAAATTTCGATTCACTAAGTCTAATTTAACAATGCCTTTAAGCATTTTAATGCATTTGGGTGGATCAATGAAGGTCTTGTTAGATAATGCACTCGCTTCATTTGTACAATATCTACATGCAGCCTCATTCTTTATTGAACCCCACCCTGAAGCCACATTAAAACACTCACTGCACAGTTAAACTAATTTTGATGTAATCTAGATTCAACAAGATATTCTTGCATATAATTACCCTCGCCGCGTAGCGTAGGCGGAAGCGTACGGTAATCGTTTTGTCTGTGTCTGTCTGTGTGTTAGCACTTTTTCTGGAAAAATAAAAACATTGACAATTCAAACGGGGTACTGGTAGACTTCAAATTATACAAGGAAAAAAAATAACGTAGGAATTCTTCTAAAACCTTTTGGTTCTAAAGTTATGACAATTTTTATAACTCACAGTTACCGTTTCACAACTTTAAGATGAAACGAGGGCAATAACGAGAGTAAATATGGACATACAAAACACAAGTAATCCTGTTTCATGGCTGTCGCTAGCCAAGAAACACTTCAAACCACCAAAACAATCAATGTAATGGTTGCTACTACACCACCATTGATGCAAGATAGAAAGCTACCTAGCTCCACCTACAGGTATGTGCATGCTTCATGTACTAAACACGTGGTAGAGGCGATTCAATACGTTTTCACAAGGAGACTTTAGAAGTAGACTCGAGAACTTCTTCATTGTTTGAGAATTAGATGCAAGATATAATTATATACAAATTATACATTTCATTGATATCCTTATTTTGTTATAACAGTTTTAATTAATGCCCATAAATGTTTTTTCAAATTTATATTTCTATTCCATGTAACAAAAGTATTGTTTGTTTCATACACAAACTTTATTATATTTTGGAAAAAACTGTAATGCTTTGTATTACTTTGCCATGTAGGCGAGGGTCCTGTCCCGACGGCGCTCGTTTATTGATAGTATTTATTAACAAGATGTATTATATTGACTGGCCCTTCCACAAATGTTGCATTCGTAGTGGTCATTGTAGAGCTTTAGAGTATTATAGGAAAGAACAGTTGTAGCTGAAGGCTTTCTTTAGCTATGAACAGATACCAATTGCTATGGCTGAATAGAGTAGATGGACTGCATTATGTATGTAGCCATCACAACTGGTAACTCTTTGAACACGAAGAAAGCTTTTTCACCTAAATTAAGATTATTTTTATTGAAATTACTGTTGATATACTTACATATTATATGTGTATTATATATCATGATTTAGAGGTACAATGTATATATGTGTTAAATAAACCCACCAATGAGGAAGTTTAAAAATATATCACCCAAGGGTGGGTGATATCACTTCCAGATTGGCAGGTTTATATAATGCATATAAATCGATGAACCATGATATATATGATATAACTAATAACAGAGATTCACAGCTGTTAGATTTCAGTCCACCATTTTCAAAGCCACACCTTCTGAGCATGTGCCAAGTACCTAGTACAAGGCAAAACATAAATTAACCATTGAAAATGTATAGCTGTGAATCTATATATCAATAGAAATGTGTATAGTCTTAAAAGTGCATATAGTAAATATTTGCTTTTATTTATAGAATTTGAATATTTCAAGACTGAATGACATCTTGTCCCTCATTAAGTCTGTCAATGACTCAGTTGAACAAATCAATGAGAAATGTTCTCTACTTCGTTCTATTAGTGGAAATAATGATTCATTTAGTGAGACATGTCCACCTAATATCACTGCAGTAAATCAACCAGCGTCAATTAATATTAGCATATCTGATGAATGTACAACTATTAGAAAAACTCCTTGCTCTGTTAGTGCTGTACCCAGTCAATTGACTGCTTTATTTTGTGAGGCACAAACTATTAATATTGTTATAGATGTGAGTACTCTTGGATGATTCATATAACTATATTCCAGTGTATTGCATCAATACAGAGGAATTAATTACCCTGCATGCATAATTACATATTTTCATTCTGGGCTAAATATTTTCCTTCTAGTTATGATTATAATAGTATTTTCGATTAATTTATCATTGTGACATGAAACCATAGAACTTCAAATGGGTTGACTAGTGGTTTAGACTAGATACTGCTGCATCACAAATTAATATTGTTGCATCTCAGAGTTGTAGCTGCTAATTTTTATAGCATGAAAATGGAACACATTTAGTCTCTTCCTTTGCTTTTGAGTTCCAAATTTCTAGTACTTCAGCATACGTTTTCGTGTAGTTCAAACATCTGGTGAATTTCATTGAATTTTGAGCATTTTAAGATAAAAGCAAGGGACAGACAGACACTCACCGACAACTTTGTTTTATAAATAGAGATGAGATGACAAATGAGAATTTGATAAATTGTAATTGCAAATTATTATTAATAATTATGAGCATTAAATTTTATTAATTTTCATACACAGGATACTATTTTAGTGGACTTTACATGTCATTTAGCATTTAAAGATGATTCTGAAGACCCAGTGAAAGGAGTTGGAATAATAAGAACAGATAGTTTGAGGGATGTTCCTCCTGGCAATGTATTTGAAAATTTATTATCTGACACAGCTAGGATTACTTGTCAATGTGTATCATTTGAACCTAAAGAAGTTGATTGTGTAACTTATGAAACACGTTGTCATTATAAAAGAGGACCTATTGATACAGAAATAAAAACCTAATTATTCTCATTGCCCCTATTGCAATTATGTTTATTCTGTTATTGATATTCTAATTATATTATTCTTACATATTTGTTTGATTTATAGCAGTATAGCAGTTATTACACAAAATTTTTTTTCCCAATTTAGCAAATCATTCATTTATTTACTAATAATTGTTAATAACTGGTGTAGTATAATAGGCAAGTATTATTGATACTATTTCAAAATAAAGTCCACAAGTGATTTAGAAGTGTTGTACCATGTGAGATTATATATAATTATTATAGTTATCCAGTTACCTAACAAAAGGATGATATGAAGGAGGAAGATGTTACAGTATAGAGTATATATAAATGAATTATTATATTATATCTACGCATTAACTATCTTAGGATCAACATCACAAGTGACTATTGCATCAAAGATAATTTGTCATTGGGAAACAAAAATATCATAAATGTTAATGTAGATAGTGATTTACAAATTAAACTTATTATCTCAGTACCATGCATCTTTTGAATTAATGAAACTACTACCAAGTTAAGAGTTGGTGTGATGTTCCTGCGCTATAATAGATATGACAGTATTTTCAGCTCGAATTATGATATTCAATTTAATTTTTATAACATAACACATTAAAACGGCAGACTACATAATTATTTATACACTAATAATTAGTCAAGAAAAACTATAGTACATCTTATAGTTTATTCATCCATATACATGAATAACACTGTGCATGCCTACCTCATATTTGCACTAGCATATGGAATTAACAAGGATGTGTTAGTTGTGACAAATAAATTACAAATATACTGTCTAGTGCACTGCTGTTTCACCAACTAGCTTATTAAAAACTTTTAAAATAAACATTCACATGACACACTTCTCTCAGTAATAAATTATTACTGAGTATATATGCATTAGCCTTCAAGTGAATCATCAGAATTCAGGAGAAAATGGTCAAGCTTATTTTTTGTTTATTTCTATTCTATAGTAAGTTAATTTCTGAAACAGGAACCATGTACACATTTGTAATATTATCCTTCTTCATTTAGTTGCCACAGTGAACTCAATCTGTCCAGATGATATATGTGATGCTGTTTATAATAACACTGATACAGTGATAAGAGCAGATGATGGAGATCTGTATATACCATCTAGTGGGGCTAAATGTCAAACTCTAAATGCAAACTGCATTGGGGAAAATTGTCATGCTTGTAAATGTAAGAGCCAGCAAGACACTTGGAATGACAGACATCAATCTTGCAAGAATATTAACAGTGAGTAATGCATGAATTTAGAGATAAGCCTAGGAACGAGGGTTATATCTACATACACATCTGAACCCCAGCAGGCAGTATAATTTATCTGCCACATGCACCAGACATGGTTTATATATTATATCATGAGCATAGGAAATATGATAGGAATGAGGACACCAAGTTAATTTCTGTATAGTCTTTCAATTAAATTTTTGATAATGTGTATATACGCCTAACAGCACCAAACGGTTACCCAGGTGGTAGTATAATTACAATTAATAGTGCTATGTCACAGAAATGTGTGACGTGAACATTTGTTTAAGAGTGTCAAATAAGGTAAAGCAACATGCACTTAACAGTATATTTATGCTTGGATTATCATAAGTAACACATCCAAATATTGACTTGTTAACTCCATATGTGTTGCATATGGAGTTGTCAAGTCATATTTGGAGTGCAAATATGTGCATTAAAATGTAGGTAGCGTTCAGTATTGTTATTCATACAACATAGTGATGACAGATTATAAGTTAGCATGCTTTGTGGAATCAACATGTTACAATTCATAGTACCATGTAGTATTATATGATGACCATTCACATTTTACAGACTGTTACTACATGTTCTCAAGGAATGGGTTGTCAGTGAATACAACTGTCAGTACAGTATATTTTGCTAAAAATGCCAATAGTATGTATGACTTCAGATCTTCTGAAGATGACAACCCAGTGTCAGTGGTGTTGAAATCTAATGGAAGTGACATTCAAATTAACTGTACTATATCAAAACTTGAAGTTATGACTGAAAATAACTGGATGGAGGTCGATTATGAGGGATATGTGCTCACTGTTGTTAATAAAAAAAGTTATATACAGGTATATATGAATACAATTTAAGCAAATAAATATATAGCCAGCAATAATAATTAATATTGTATAGATGAATATCAGTCAGCTGAAAATCCAGCCAGAACATTTCCAAGGAAAACTCATGAAAATGAGTTTCAAGTGTCCACAAAAAAGATGTATATACTTCAAAGTTCAAGGAAAATCTGTTAATTTAGGTAAGAATATTATTCATCAAGTAAGTTATTGTTAAGTTTAACTGTAATGTTTTCATACAGATACGTGCTTAAATTGTGAGGGAAATTTCAAATATCTAGACCATTTGGGTGAGTGTTGTGCTCAGCTACATATCTCTCTTTTTAATCTGTTTAATTACATTTAAATTTTTATCAATTTTCAGTTATTCCTGAGTTCCAGAGACCATCACAAAGTGATTGTCCCATTCATCCATTATTAAATGTGCTACAATTGAATGGAAATGGTTAGTTGAATAATTATGATCTATATTATTAAATCATATACATGTACCTCAGATGTGGAAGGCTGTAATGAAGTTCAAGTATCATATTACCCTGATACATGTTCACTTACTCCTATACCAGGTGACAACCTCATTTATGCCACACAAAACAGGCAAGTGATGCAATTGAAGTTGACTGTGAATTAATGAATAGTTGGCTTCATGACATCATACAGCATTGCCAATAATATTTGGAATAATATGATTTTTGGTTGTGAAGTTTTGTAATCAGTACATTTAAACATGTTATTGTGTGATGTTCTATTCTTTACCTTATTACACACTTAGGATACAAGGACGGAATCTCAATGCCGAACATTGGGATATGATAAATAGCAAAGTCATCAACATTACTATCAATTGCTCAAATAATTTGAAATTTTGTGTTCTGTTTCAATTGACAGACTCTAGTGCAGGTAAGATTTTGTATGACAACATGGTGATCTCTGTAACTATTTCAAAAATAAATCCCAATTTCATCACACTATCTATTTAATCTCCAATATTACAGGAATCTGTTCAGACAATCCCTGCAGAAATGGAGGAAACTGGACACAAAAGGGAATTTCAAGTTGTGTTTGTCAATGTCCCTTAGGATATACAGGAGATGACTGTTCATTTGCTAATTGTTTTGCAAACCCATGTTGCAATGGGGCAACATGCTCCATTATGAATACCGAAACATTTACTTGTTTCTGTCCACCTGGTAAAACTAGTTTAACCTGTTGTGATGATATTGACTATTGTACTGATGATCCTTGTTGTGATGGAGCTACTTGTTCTAGTAACTATGACTTATTATCGTACGAATGCTCTTGCCCACCTGGTAAAACTGGTTCAACCTGTTGTGATGATATTGACTATTGTACTGATGATCCTTGTTGCGATGGAGCTACTTGTTCTAGTAACTATGACTTATTATTGTACAAATGCTCTTGCCCACCTGGTAAATCTGGTTCAACCTGTTGTGATGATATAGACTATTGTACTGATGATCCTTGTTGCGATGGAGCTACTTGTTCTAGTAACTATGACTTATTATCATACGAATGCTCTTGTCCACCTGATAAATCTGGTTCAACCTGTTGTGATGATATTGACTATTGTACTGATGATTCTTGTTGCGATGGAGCTACTTGCTCTAGTAACTATGACTTATTATCGTACGAATGCTCTTGCCCACCTGGTAAAAGTGGTTCAACCTGTTGTGATGATATTGACTATTGTACTGATGATTCTTGTTGCGATGGAGCTACTTGCTCTAGTAACTATGACTTATTATCGTACGAATGCTCTTGCCCACCTGGTAAAAGTGGTTCAACCTGTTGTGATGATATTGACTATTGTACTGATGATTCTTGTTGCGATGGAGCTGCTTGCTCTAGTAACTATGACGTATTATCGTACGAATGCTCTTGCCCACCTGGTAAAACTGGTTCAACCTGTTGTGACGATATTGACTATTGTACTGATGATCCTTGTTGCGATGGAGCTACTTGCTCTAGTAACTATGATGTATTATCGTACGAATGCTCTTGCCCACCTGGTAAAACTGGTTCAACCTGTTGTGATGATATTGACTATTGTACTGATGATCCTTGTTGTGATGGAGCTACTTGTTCTGGTAACTATGACTTATTATTGTATGAGTGTTTTTGTCCCCCTGGTAAAACTGGTTTAACCTGTTGTAATGATATCGATTACTGTGAGAACAATCCATGTTGTAATGGAGGTACTTGTGAATTAGCAGGAAATTCATTCAAATGTTTTTGTCCTGCTGGTTATATAGGAGATGACTGTTGTGATATAAACGAATGTGGAATTGAGCAATGTCAAAATGGCGGTACTTGTGAACAAATTGAGGAGGTGTTTGAATGTGTATGTCCTGATGGATATACTGGTGATTTTTGTGAATTGGATATCGATGAATGTGATCAGAGTCCTTGTAAAAATGGTGGAAGTTGTCAGAACATGAAAGGAAGCTTCATTTGCAGATGTGCTAATGGGTATTCTGGAGACACCTGCACTAACAGTGAGTTAATAGCATATTTATGATGAAATTTTAATACTTGTTATAAACACTCCTCAATTAGTTGATTGTGATCAAAGGTCCTGTCAAAATGGAGGGACATGCAGGAACGGACAAGCGTGTATTTGTTTGGTAGGATTTGAAGGAGATTTCTGCGAGAACAGGACTACTACTCCAACTGTATCAACAAGTGCCAGACCAGTAGTTGAAGATGATATTACTCCAGAAGAAGCAGCAATAGATCAAAATGGTATGTATGAGTGACCTATTTATAATTATATATAAATTACCAGATAAAATAATCGATAATGTTACACATTTCTACCCATAGATTCAGAATTCCCTGTTCTTCCAGTAGTTTATGCTGTTGGTGGAATACTCTTTGTTACTGTAGTTGGTGCAGTACTTGCTGGTGTTCTGTATAAAAAGTATGTTGCACTATGTAAGATATTTAACAAATTTACACTAGTCCTGTATATATCAATGATCACTAGCATCTTTATGCATTTTGATATGTTACCCATAACTGAGTGTGACGCTGGAGCTTCGAAAATGGATATGATTTAGCTATTCTAAGAGCAGTTTATTTTAAACCTATAACCTGATCTTTCATTTGTAATAGGTCTTCATTGGACTATGAATAAATTTGAGCAACATACTGCTTGGAACGCTGCTGATTTGTTAACTTGCATTAAAAGGCCTAGGTAAACGTGGTTCACATAGGCCTTTTAATATATGCAGATTCGTGCACTAAGACAACCAGCAGTCATGTACACAATACTTATCTTTGAGGAAGTAGAATAGAAAGTGTTTGTTCACACTACGACTTGCATTATTGAACCAACAATATCTACAATCCCAGGATTTAATGTTTATCATTCCATAGTAGAAGTTGAAAAGGTTCAAATTAAATGGTAACCCTCTCACATACCAGGCAACCTATTGAGTTGTGTGTTTCTTTGTGCGAACTAACTTTAAATATAGTATCACCTATTTTATACAGTACTTCAATTTATCATGGCTTGAAATACTTCGCTTTCTTTGGGGAATATAGACCCTTACTATGTACATAAACAGTGATATTCATCTTGATATGTATTTATTTGCTTCTTTCACAGACTATACCTTCCATGGAAGCTGAAGAAGAAAGCATTTGTTGTTCCATTTAGTGGAGCCATTTCTCAAGAAGTACAACACTATAATCCAATGTACTTAGACACTTATGCTTCACTTAATCTGGATAACCAAACCAAAATAACAGAAGTTTTAAAAAAGCCGTTAGTTGATGTAGATCTCTGTGGTTTTGACAATCCGCTATATAACAAAGTTGATCCAGTTTATGAGGAGTTACCAGAAACACCATATGACACTTTACAAAAACCACAAGATGACGGAGTGTATGAAGAGCCAATGATACCAAATATATATGATACCCTTGAACTCAGTGAAGTTCATTAATATTTAACAAAAAAATTTGTATACATTATTAAAATGTTTATTTTTACTGTTTTATATTATTTTTGTCTTACTGTATTGTAAAAAAAATTAGGAATATAAACGTTTTATAATAATTATACTGAATGTTTTAAACCAGATACATAATAAAATCCAATGGAGTATATATCTATGAATGGTATTACTGTTTAACAGTCGAAAGCTCTTATTCCTCTGGGCCTATGTCGTCTTCTCTAGCGAAGGGACTGGCCCAAAAGACAAACCAAATAGAAGCCATGAAACTATGTATGTATTTCTGCATACAGTTGACAGTTTTCAAATGGCAGGGTTTAAACAGAAACCCTATTTCTGCCCCTTGGATAAATTGTGAAGTGCAGACACTTGAATGCAAGCCCCCGCCTGACCACACCCAACAAAGGGTGGGCATTTTGGATAATAGAATGCCCACATGCCACCACATTGGTATATATACCCTCATAATGAACATGGATTTGGGGTGTGGTACACCCAAGACTCAGTGAATTGCAGTTATTCTATTAACTAGACGTGTAGTTCCTTTCTAAGCTTCTTTGTATAAAATTACAACATTATAAACTCAAAGGGTTATATACATGTAGGAAGAAATAATAGCAAATTTGAAGGTGAACTCTTAGAAATCTGTTGGTTCTCAGAAGAACCAGTAGTGTTATTACTGTATAACCACAAATGAAAAGGAAAAGGGGCATGATAATGATAATATGATGCACTTATGTCAGAACTAACATTCGCCTCCCACTGTGAACAGGCGGTCAAGACAAAACTGTGAACATGAAAAATATGTTACATATTTTCATACAAATTCATTAAAACTGGATCAAAGAAAGAAATATTACTTAAGAATTGTCATGAATGTAGTGATGCTTTCCTAACCACTGAGCTAGGGGTAAGGTTTTGGGACTAGGGTTTATGCCTAGGTGCCATCACGGTGAAGTTAGCTGTGTTTAGCGAGGCAGTGAACAAATTCAGGCAGGTACTACCGTGCTAGCCACACCCACGTAGTTTGAGCTAAGGATTCAATGCTGTATTTCTCTGGTTCTGAACTGTGTTGCAGAATAGTTACATTGAAGGTACAATATTGTATGTGTCTCCAAGCCTTCATGTTCACTGTATCATAGTATTTAATAGCAACAGAAATTAAGAATCTCTGTAATGAAACTAAGAATCTTTGCTAGTTTCTATATTTCAAACTTCCTAAATATTTTCTTCTCAATGATTATGCATGTGTTTTCAACTCCTCTATTAAATTTTCACGATATCATAGATTAGTGACAGTATTAGTAGCAATGTAATAAAGATCTTCATCAGTTTCTTGTTTCTACATCCATAACTTGATGATCTTTCAAAGGTAATTACAATTATGTTTCTCCAAGCCCTGTTGTTCACTGTATAATAGACTCGTAACAGCATTTAATAACGACTGATCTGTGATAATTTAAGTAGTGAAGTTAGTTTCTACATTCCTAACTTTATTTTTTTTTTTAGTATTACATTATACTGAATAATTAGATTTAATTGCATGTGTCTTCAAGCCTTGTTGTTCACTGTATTGTGGACTGGTGACAGTAATTAATAGTGGCAGAAGTAGGGGTGGACAATAAATAATTAAATATATTGCAAACAACACAATGAAGCATCTTTGCTAGTTTATATATTTCAAACTTCCTTAACTTGATTGGGTGCATTATACTCAATACATGTGTTTTCAACTCTTCTTGATGTCTGTACCATAGACTGACAGTATTAAGAGTCTAATGATCATCACTGGTGTCTTATAATCTATTCGTCCTTAACCCATTGTTTAAGGTCACATACAATCACAGTAGGTGAAAAATAGCTATATGTTTTCAACTCCTCTTGTTTATCATATCATAGACTGATGACAGTAGCAAGGGAATCTGAGGATCTCTTTCAGTTTCTGTTACAAAGGTAATGTGATCATTACTTGTATCTGTATTACAACCATACCTAATGTGATGATCTTTTACAGGTACATTATATTCAATAACTACACTTAATTCTAATGTCTCCAAACCCTGTTGTTCACTGTACATTATACTCATTAATTAAATTGAACAATCTTGAGTTTCTAAAGTGAAGCTAAGGATCTTTGCTGGTTTGAGGGGTTTCTATTTTGCAAACATGTAGAAAACCTAATATAACGAAATCTTAAATCCAGGAGCTGAATGATGAAATATAGGTGTAATTTGAAAATGACACATGAAATGTCAAAACTTTCTAAAAATGTAGCTCTTAAAATTACACCATATCAGAAAAGTAAAAAGACTGCCAGAGGTTTACTTTCCGATTTCATGCTTTTGAATGACAATGAAAAACAAACCTTCAACCATATGCATCTTCAACTCAGAATTTCTTTTAAAACAATGAAATGAGAAAGTAAACTTCTGATAGTAGTTCCAGTCTCTCACGTGGTACATAAGCTCATATATTTTGAAAGTTTAGATATTTAGAACATGGGGATTCCGCTACATCAACTTATAATTCAAGTTTGCTCTCCAATAAACTCTTAGGTATACACAGGATTCATGAGGGTCTTATTACATTAGAACCAACCACAATTGCCTCATTAAATATAATTTTATGGTTTGTAATTGTTTCAAGCACGTAGTTCATGTAGAAAGACTAATATAAACCCAAATGTGAAGCTTGAATGTAGAAGTCAAATGATCAAATGTAGGTGTAACTTGGAAGCCTGGGGGATGGTGCAGCATGGAGATGTGCTTCCTCTTTCACGAAGCACAGAAGATAAAAAATAATGCTCCCAAAGGTTCCTCAAAAACTTTCCATTTATATGAAGACACAGGAGAAATGTGTTAAGGTATGCCACATTAGTGACAGCACAGTGTTGTGACAATGTATATGGATACAAGATTGTGTGGTGGGGGGGAGGGGTGGGGGTGTTGTTTGGGGCTAAGCCCTCAGTATATCTGCCACTATATTTATATGGAAGACTAAGTTTTAGCTTAGTGTGTTAAGCCATATTTTATAATAGATGTAATTACATGCACGGCACAAATAGCAACAAATGAAGGTCTTATCTATTAAAAATCGAGCACATTGCAATATTATATTGTATGTGCTATTATAGTATTACTATGTATGCATAATTATTACTACATATATCACATGAGATGTTTGGATTATTATGATATCAAAATTATTACATACTCACGTGTTATAGTCGTGTTATATATACATAGTCATACTGAATATACATCATATAAATGCATGTTTGATAGTCAGTGAACATGAGTTACAACTAGTAATGAAAGCAATCAGTGGGAAATGAAGTTATATCTTTCTTTGTTTTTATTACTTGTGCTCACAGCAGCAGTAAATGGACATTCAGCAACTGAATGGAAGAGCAGAGTCATTTATCAGGTATGTACAATCATGATTGTATTATAAATACATCAAGAACATAATATCACATGAAACTTTTATAGCTACTAACAGATCGTTTTGCTAAAGACAGTGATGTGTCTGATTCTTGTTCAGACCTTAATACTTATTGTGGTGGTACCTTCAAGGGTATAACCAGGAAATTAGACTATATCCAAGATCTTGGAGTCAATGCCATTTGGATATCTCCAATACCTAAACAGACAGATAATGGTTACCATGGATACTGGCAGCAAGATATTACCGAGATCAATTCCTATTTTGGCAGTTCAGATGACTTGAAACAACTTGTGAAAGAGTGTCATAATAGAGACATATGGGTGATGCTGGATGTGTAAGTGTTCACTGTAACTATACAAGTAGGTTATAAGACCTGCAAATAACTTACCAATATAAGAAAGATAAATACGTACAAGACGCAATTTGTAACAACCATACTTGTGGTATAAAATAACATTTGTGCTAGTCAGCCATTTTGTACACTAAACAAATATAATTTGTTAACATTCTATTATGTATCAGTGTTTACTTATAAGATTAATTATAATTATAATTATTTATTACTGCAAAAGGAAATTTAAAACCTATAATTTCAAAATACCAACCACAGCTTTAAAGAGGAATTACTGTGTTTTGAATTCCAGGTGCTGCTGAACAATCCATGTAAATATAGGCTAAACAATGATAATTGAAGGTTTCCACACTATTTGGAAACCAAAGGCAAAACCCAAGGTTTCCAAATAGTGTGATAACTGACAAAGAGGTGTTTAACCAATCTAGCCCCACAGTTATTATAATGTTTAATCTGAATGCAACAGTTTACAATGTGACAAACATGAGAAATTCACACATTCCAGATAAAGGGTTCCATACTTTTTGGACACCTTATTACATCAAAAAGAAAAAATTCATGTAGTGGTTTATCTATTATAGTGTTGGTAATCACATGGGTACTCAGAACAATGGTGATTGGTACAACTTTGCTAAGTTCACTCCATTCAATCAACGGGAATATTATCATGACTACTGTCTCATTACTGACTTCTCTAATCAATCAATGGTAAGTACTTATATGACTGAATGTACTAGCTGCATCCTTTGGGGTGCATTGAGTGTTTTAACGTGGTACAAAAGTGGAGCCAATAAAAATTGAGATTACATAATGCATTAGATCTTTATTGGCTCCACGCAAGTGCCCATACTAAAAACATGCATGCAACGGTAGAGGGTGCTATACGCATTTCAACCAATTTTATTAGCTATCATTTGGTAAGATGCAGTAAGTAATAATTAATTATTCAGCAATAATATTATTAGTGGTCAGTAAAATATTATAGACTTAACGATGTAAGTAGTGATTATTTATTAGTGGATTTTAAAGTTTTATGAATTCGTTTTCATATGAGATGAAGAGTGATGAATTATTTCAAATACATTGTAATTAAGTTACTGAGATGAGATTTTGACTTTAATTTGTGGTGTGATGGTGATTAGGAATTACACTTAGTTTTGATTCAAATTGGGATGAACAAGTCTTTACAATTTGAATGTATACCAACATGATAGCAAATATTTATTGTTCTTGACTTTTCACTTTTCAATTAATGATGTGCTTCCAAAAAACTAGTGTGAGAAATTGTGAATAAATAATTTTACAGCTTACACAAAGATGCTGGCTTGAGTAATGTTTTTACAGTAATTAAACTAGTGATACTTTACCAAATATGGTATAAATCATAAGTGTAGATAAATTATTGCGTTTACATCATAGGTTGAATACTGTCGATTGGCTAATTTACCTGATCTTGATCAAAACAATGATTTTGTACACTCAACACTCAAATCCTGGATTCACGACACTGTACAAACCTATGGTTTTGATGGACTGAGAGTAGACACCACACCGGAGGTATATATAATTATATCCCATTGCTACAAATGTAGGTGGTTGCTAAGATTACAGTAGTGCAGTATTTCTTGTGAATTTATTAGTAATTACAAACATAAATGATCTTCAACACGACTGCAATTTCTTTGCCAAATGAAGTCAAATGTGTTAGTAAAAATGCTGATATGAACATATCGAAAGACTACACAACAGACCACAAGTAGTGAACACTGATAATATCATCTCTGAAGCTTTGATAGAAGGTTTTGAAACTCAGGGGCGACAGTAACATGGCTTGGTATTCACTAGTGTTTCTTTCTTGACAAAATAATGAACACCAATTAACATTTTTATATAATCAGGTATCTTAGCAACATTCAATGTGTCTTAGCAATCACCTACACATGTGATGTTAACCAATTATAACATGTGCATGGCTGTATCTGATTTGTAATCATTCATTGTGTGCCTGAGCATGTTACAATTATTACATACTTTTTATGATTTTAATTATGTTTACTTTTTGAAAATACAATGTAGTTTGCATTTTATACAAAATCTCAACATAATAATTATATTTATATATATGTCTCTTTTTAATATCACACATGTAATAATTAACTGTTATGGAAGATTATTAATATTATGGATACATGAGTAGACTATAAAGACATTCATTCTCATTTCTGCATCTCTCATTTGTCATTCTCACCTTGTTGATATTGAAATGGATTATTAAGTAAATGTTAATTGATGCAATCAAATTTCAGAATCAATGAAAATGAAGAGACGATATCACAGAGTACTATAAAAAACGGAATTTGATCAAAATAGACTATTCATAAGATTAAAGAAGCAAATTACATTTACGTAATACTAAAGCCTGTTCACATTCATGATGGTCTCAAAATTAGGATGTAATGAGTTTAAACATAATATAATGTATCAATGTTAATACATAATTATACTGTAACTCGATAATGAAGCAATGATTTGAAATTTGAAAAGAACAGGAAGCATAATTATATGGAAATGGTAAAAGTAAAAAAAAAAAAAAAGATTGTTGGTCATTCCAAACTAATGATCCTTTATATTATTCAGGTTCATCCAGATTTTTGGTCAGAGTATTCTACTTCATCTGGTGTTTTCACTATTGGAGAGGTATTTAATGGAAATCCTGAATATTGTTCTAGATATCAGGGTTGTTTAAGTTCTGTACTAAACTATCCAATGTACTACAAACTAAAAGATAGTTTCCAGGGTCGTAAATCGATGTACAGTATCCATGATGGTATCGAAGCAGTAAGTTGTAATTATATAGTTAAGGTTAAACAATTCACTGTAGTAGAGTGAGCTAGACTCATCCCTTTTGATGAGCTGATGACAGGGGAGAGTCTAGAAGTGAATTAGCCCCATTGGAATATGGGTCTGTAACATATTACTATTATGTGTAGACTACATAAGAGAGACTAGATTGGAATAAAGCAGAAGCAGAGTGACGTCCAGCAGGAAGTGCCTGTATTTACAATACACAAAAAAAGCATGCACTCACTGTAGCTGTAGGACCAATAGACTGGTGTACATGTAATTACATACTATCTTATCTTTACCCGAAATGTCTCAAGCTGGTCCTATAATGATTATCACTTGCTAGTAATTAATTCCAGTGATAAACATTGCATGTTCAAATGAGGCAATAAACCAACTTGCTTAATTATTAAGTCCCCTGTCAGCAAGTTGTCAAAATCCCCCAGCCAACAAAACTTGTTAAAAAGGAGAGAGTCTGCTATATGTACATTAGTCATAATGTTGTAATACTAACTGAAAATTTTGAACTATGTTTTAAATAGAATTCTGTATTCCAAGATGCCTCAGTGCTAGGAAGTTTTCTGGATAATCATGACAACCCTCGTTTCCTCAGTCAAAATTCTGATCAGAATGTATTGTTAAGTGCTATGGCATATAACATATTTGCTCAAGTAAGCAGTTCCTTTGTAAATATGTAATTATAACTATATAATGAATGTAATGATGACTGCATACATACATACGCCATAGGAAATATTATTTAGTTTTTGACATTTAAACAACAGAACTGGCATTGCTAACTGTAATGGAGATCCATTTCCATCACTCTGTAACTGTATAGAGAACTAAACTAGTCCCACCTATTATAATTACTATTGAGCTGAACAGTGGCATAGCTAGAGTAGTAAGCATGATAGGCACACTCTGGTGCACAAAGCACATTGAAATTGTTTGAGCAGTGTTAATTACTCATAAAAGGGTGTGGTCAGTTATCATGCAAAATCAATAATTATAATTTTATGTATGATAATAATTATGATGTATGCACTAGTACTACACACTGTCATAATAACAGTTATGGTTAACTATGAAAACAATTAATGTGTCACTCACATATGGCGTTATAACACCGACATGAGACTAATTAAATTAGACACATGATTTGTAGGGCACAGTTGGCTGTTGGAGGGGCACATGCCTCATCATGCTGTAAACCCCCACCCCGTCTTGGCTATGCCACTGTAGACAGGCCTATAGTGTGCTTGGTGCAGTTTCATGGAAATGCCAGTTCTATAGTTTACATGTCATAAAACAAAATAATATTTAGTATGATAAATATATATGTAAGCTATGCAGTCATCAGAACAAGATAAAATATTATTCAGAAAACACTATCCCTATAATTGAACAGCCAGAGTGATCTAAAAAATATTGAAAATTGTCTATATTGCACAAAAATGAATAAAAATTGGGTAGATTGGTGTGGTAGATTAGTATCAGTATCACTTTCAATACTTGGACAATACTCTATACCAGAAGTTTTCAATGTGGTATTGAAGTATCGAGTACTTTGGTATCACATCGCCCATCACTGGAATGTAAGCACTGGACCCATTAATATATAAACAATGATATACTGATTCAGTAAAATAAAACGTCTAAATAAATATAGATAGTCTTAGCTTAGTTTATTTAGCTCCACCTACTGCATGAGAAGCAAATTGTGACTTTACAGCGTTTTCTTGGTTGTGCAGACTCAGCATGTCATGATTATTTGCAACATTCATATGATTATTTATAATTGTTTGCTGTCATTAGCGATATAAAGACTGATTGCTTACCCATACTTGCTTGGTATCAAATAACAACACTAAACCCATTGGGCCGTTAAAGATTCTTACTGAAAGGCTAACAAACACATCCTGAAAAAAAGCCATGACGAAAAGAGCCTGATGAAGGGAGCATAAGTCTACGAAGTCAGCATGAAGCCATAATGTTTATCGTGCATATGAATTTGGAATCACACAATGTAATTGGTTGAATTATTATCATGCCCACTTGTAAAATATTCAATTGAATGCTTAAAAGCCCTATAGTTCTGAAACCTACATGTAGCTCACATGACAACTTTATTGTGATTCGTTGGATAGTATCATACCCACCTGTAACTTTTATTGAGTATTTGCAAGAATACTTAAAAGCCCAGTATATAGTACAACCTAGAAAGTCACCATATATTTCTACTGTTTAGTGGATATGGCTGCATAGGGTCAAGACTAAGAGGTAATGCTTTCTTTACTTCTTTTTCTTTCAAAAGGGTATTCCCATCATATACTATGGTACAGAACAAGGATTCAAAGGATCAAATGACCCGTATAATAGAGAGAGTCTATGGCCACACTATGATACCACAAACACTTTATATACAAGTATTGCTACCATGGCAAAATTTCGTATAAAACTAGGATCTGCATTGTATAATTCACCTCAAGTTCAGCGTTATGTTGATGATCAATTTTTTGCTTTTACTCGTGGAAAAGTGTTTGTAGCCACAAGTAATATTGGGAGTGGACAGTCAATGACTAGAACAATTACTTATCATCCTTATTCTGATGGCATCAGTAAGTCATGCACACATTAACACTATAATATATACCAGTACTAATTAATAATGTGTTTGTTCATTGTGTCTTAAACCTAATACTATACTTATAATATAGGACTGGTCAATCAGCTGAACAGCAATGACACTGTCACTGTCAAGAGTGGACAATTTCAAGTATATATCCAGAATGGTTTACCTAAAGTTTACTACCCGTCCAGTGAACTACAACCTGATGATGAGATGATGTTACATGATGATAATAATAAACAAACATCAAATTCAGGTAAACATTATTATGTGGAATAATTGGAAAACATTAATGCAGGATGTTATCCTTGGGGGAATGGGGGATGGAACTCTAATGACAATACAGGTATAAAACATGGTACACAGATCAACAGATTACATATCAAGAATGTACAATTACAGGGTGTGGCTCAATTGAAGTGGGGAGTTTTTACATTTTCTAAGTTTTCTGTTCGATATTACAGCTGTGGCAATTTGACAGTCTCGTGCAGTGGCGTAGCCAATTGGGGGCACATGCCCTCCAATAGCTGACTGAGTCCTATCATCGTGCTTCTGAGTTAATTAGTCTTGTGTCGATGTTGTACGTGTTACATCAGTGAAGTGTTGGTTGTTTTCATAGTTAGTAATAATAGTTACTTTAGTTAACCATAATTGTGCACAGTGCATACAGTGTATGGAGGAAAAACTATCCTTGTGCTTGCTTTGTGGTGCTGGACCATTAATCATGGTCTGATATAGCCACACTACATTAATCATTACTGATGACTTATAAATACTTTTTTTCAATCTACAACAGCTGTTAGTTGCAGTTTCTATACGTTGCTTTGATTGCCTTCTTCCTGCTGGTCTATTACTCTAGTGCATAGTCTTTTACAAGTCCCCCCCTGAATGATGTAACTTCCTTAACTACATATATAATATGTATGTGACACAAAAATATATAATAATTCAAACCTCAAAGAAGGCCATAAACCTGATTCACTGGTTTGTTGCATCATAGTTTACCAAAATTAATATCTAAATCATAGTAATTTGTTAATTAGTATCTACAGTAACAAATTAACTATTCATCCACTGAAGGGTGGTCTTAGTGCTCCCTCTAGTCCCATGTAGTCCAAATACTAATTTTTCAAAAAACTAGCTTTCATTTGAACTGGGTTTTTTTGCAAGTGTAATTATTAATTATTATTAATCAAGGTGTTGATTGTATGATTATTTATAAGCTAAGCAATGTCTTTCCAGTGAAAATTTCAGTGTCTGTTTCTGTTGTGATGGTAATAGTACTTGGGACAGTCATAATAATTGTTGGATCTGTACTGTTGACATGGAGAAGGAAGATGAAGAAATACTCTTCACTGAAGTAATAAATATGCCAACGGCACACTGTTAATTTTATTAACTATTGTATGTGATATCACACAATTATTATTATAATTTTTGCTTTGTTGAGAATGTTTTGTACAATTAATTAATATATTATAGAATAAAATGTTTCAAAGTGTAGAGATAACAAATGTACAAAAAGTAAGGAAACAGGGTTGGGATTAGTGTTGTTTTAACTATAACTATAACTAAAGCCTCTTTTAGTAAGACATTTTGACTTCTAGTTAACTAAACTATAACTAATTTACAAGTCTACTGCAATAAACTAAAATGAAAAATGGCCAACAATGGACACTTTTAGACCATTTTATAGTTAATTAAATTATAACTAAACTAAAAGTTTGAGAAATTGTTCGAGGTTACTGTGCTATTATGGTATAATAGTGTAATTTGCATGTGAACAGTCTATGCTATTAGACATTTCAGAAAGGTTTCTTTTGACAACATTATAATTAATACAATTTTGGAGTAAATATGTAATCATGAATTATGAAATTATCAAGAAAAGCTAAAATGTAAAGAGATCACAACTCATCAAAATATCATGACAGTTCTCTATTGTGGAATATTGATTACTATATTGTCACAAGATACAGTTACATTTTGCGTGGCTGTTGTAGTTATTAATTGCTAAAGGTTCTTCTGACTTACTGGTACTGGAACTATCATCCAATTCATTAATGACTAGTTTAGAACTGCTGGTCCTATCTATTATCTTGGGTGCAAATGTAAGTAGGTACACATTTAGTAACACTTGTTAAATGTCGATAATAATAATTATTGGAAACTGACACTACAGTCAGTAATATTCCTTCTGTATTACCATGTTGAGTATGTTCTATTGACTCCTACATTGGTTCACTTGATGATGTTTCATCTATAAACTCTAATGATTTAAAACCACAGCTTCGAATTCTCTTTGCTTTACTAGACTCAGTATTAGTTCTACTTCTCTTTGTAGTTTGTACTCTGGTCTGGTCTGGTTGATTTTTAATTCCCTTAGAAGTTTTTTCACCCTGTATACTGTTGTTGTATTTAGTTTTTGCCATGATGTTTGTTGTTCTAGGCGCTTGTTTTATCACTAAATTTCCTCAGAGTGTTCAAAGCTATCTTCAGTATCTATCTAGTAAAGTTTGTCTTTCTCTGTTGATTGCAATGTACTGAGAAAACTCCTTGCTTGAGGAATAACCAACAATGAGAGAAAACTTGGTATTATCTTCACTGTCATCTTCTGAACTAGGGAGATGATTTCATACTTGCTGTCACTAGGTGTTGTTTTTGTAAATTTTCAAATGCCTTCATGTCTTCTTCACTGTCATCCTCCGTTTGCTTTTTCCTTCCGTTATCAATTTTATGAGAACAAATTTATTAAAGTCCATAGCCACTGAAATTCCTACAAACAATAATTTAATTATAATTATAATCATTTATATCAGCATTGTCATAATTGGAGTGAAATTATGACCCAAATATTATGCAATTTGATATCCAAGAAAACGAATCATTGGGTTTCATTTCATTAGCTTCTCATACAAAACTAATACTAGTACATGTATACAGCAAAACAGCAACTCAACATCAAGAAATATGTAAGTTGCAGTTTTACATCCTTCCTGAATCTTCCTGCTGGTCATAGCTCGAGCGCGTGTTCTTTTATGCACTACACCCATTAATTGACTGAGTCTCCGCAATGATGCAACTTCTTTAACTAAGGCATAGTCACATATGTAACACCAGGAGCTTATGAGCGGCACTCATAAGCTCCTGGTAACACAAACATAATAAATATAGTTTGAACCTATACTTGGCAGTTCTCTACTTTAACACGAATTTCTTGCCATCTAGAAGGTCTCAACAGTCCTAAAAACACTCAACATCAAGAAATATGTGTGTATTTAAACTTACATATATGTGTATATACTAGCAGAGATTGAAGCCGATTGAAAGGTATGGGCAGCCATTTTCTTTCCAGGCCATCCCTACATATATGAGTACTACCATGCTCTCTGATATGATCAACCAGTCCTGCTATGTGCTGGTTCTTAATTTGGCCATCTAGGAGATATTGTCAGTCATAAAAACACTCATTATCAAGAGGTAAGTGTGTTTAAACGTATCTGTATAATTATATTAGCAGAAACTTAAGCTCATTAGTTGCAATTTAAATGTATGGGTGGCAGGGTTAGGGCCAATTACGATTAGAATCATAATCAATTGTAATCAATTACATAATTTGTTGTAATTATAATCATACTCATAATCGTACCCTAAAATTCATGTAATCATGCACTAACAAAGAAATACCATACTTGTAACCTAGCAACAAAGTAGCAACATCTGCTGGATGTAGAGTACGTGTCTTTTGCTGGAGAAGTATTTTGCAAGACAGATGCCAACTATTAGACACATTGTTTGGTTTTATTCAAATTGTTTGCAACATGGTTGAATAATATTATAATTATTATGTAATCATGCATGTATAATTGGGTGTAATCGTGCGCATGATTAATCATAATTGTACACAAAATCATGGATTTAGCTTGTAACCATAAACATAATCATTCACAAAAATATGGTGTAATTATAATCATAATCATGCTGCTGTAATCAGCTTGAACCCTGAATTGGGTGGCCATGTTTTTTCCAGACCATCCCTACATGGAGAGTAATATCGTACAGCTGATATAGATGGCAAATGTACATGTGCATACATAATTATAACTGAACAGAGTAAATAAATATAAATATATATATATAGCAGACCATACTCACTAACCATTTTAATATTTTTTCCAGTCAAGTCTTCCTCGAGTGGACTTCTTCTTGATCTGTTCGTACTAATACAAATCCATTATCTGTAGTGAATCATGAATCAGTTACTACCTGGGTTATATGAGTACATGAGTGTGTAGAAGAATGAAAAATCAGAGATTTGAAGAAATAAATTCTTGTATAGTTGTTGAATAATCTATCCATTCATAACATCAAGCAAGTTTGACAGACATTGATAATATAAAGGTCTGTTCATATTACACTTTAATTTAAAGTGCTTTCAAGTGCTCATGAGCATAGCAATTAAGTTGATCCAATATTACAATTATTAAAATCACAACTATCAAGTGAGGAGAATAGTTAAAGATATTCCTGAGTGTTTCACACTGTATAGGCTGTAGATTATATTCAATTATCATAATTATTACAATGAGGATAGACATACCTCTTCATAAGTGTGTTGATCCATATTACAAAACAAAGCATATAGACAATGAGCTAAGGTGAGAGCTAGTAAACATTCCTAATTTATCCAAAATTGAAGAATAAGAACAATATAACCTCTCTGATACATAGTCCTGTGGAGAGGAAGAAATTCAATGATTGAGATCCTGTGAGTTGAGTCAATAATGAATTAATAACTTAATATTCATAGTGTTAATATTAAAGAATATTTAATAATAATCATACCTACTATATAGTCATTCAGAAAACATCCACTCCCTATTATCGGTAGTTTTACTCACAACTAGTACAAATAAAAACATTATATATAATAATTACAATCAATTATTTCAATAATGCAACCAATACAACTATCAACCTGTACACTATTAAACTGATAATATCAATCATTTTGTAGTGATGTAATGATGACACAATAAAGTGAACAAGAACATTGAACACCCTCAAGCTCAGAACAAGATTTAGTTGAAGTACTGTTCTTATTGTGCGCTTAGACAACTGGGACAATTATAAATTATAATAGATGTACTTACTTTATACTAGCAATAAATTAGCTTCTCAGTGTACTAAGTTGAAAATTGATTTACAACTCCGTATCAACACTCTGAAGACAAAGGAACAATATGATAATAAACTAGAGGATTTGTGTGTATGTGTGTGCAAACAAAACCTGCAACAGTCCACACTGTACCTAATAATAAGAGTAGATACGGTAAGGGTGTGGCTCGTGAGTTGCAAATGTGCAGGAAAGGACCTCTGACTTCACATCTGGTATGTTAATGTTAATATGAATTCCAGTCTCAGATTTTCTCTAATAATAGTTACTATTTTATGAAATATAAAATTATATATGTGGGTTAATTCCTTACTTAAGTTGGCAATATAAATTTATATACAATAATTATTAATACCTTCTGATTTTATTCTTATTATAGCTGTTCAGCAATCATTAGTCACGTTTCAGGTTGTGTTATGTTTCATAATAATACGCTACCTTGATTTATGCTAAATAATAATTGTATAACTCACTCATACAACAAATCAAATGGGTTAATCTCTTTATTACAATGCACTTGACATTTGGTTATCAGAGTTTCATTACAATTTTAATAAAAATCATCCTTAAATTAAATCAATGGTGATTTGTACTACTGCTAGATAATATTTACATGTACTACAGCCTATTCAATTACCTGATTAGTATAATATATGTATATTATAATTATATATAATTATTACAATTATACATGAATGTTATTAACTTTGTTATTTGTTATTATTGGTACACATGCATGGAATTTGTCAACAAATAATCTGTTTGCCTCAGATAATTGAATAAGAATTCAATAATATACCTCAGGAGGATATTATTAATATTACTAAATGAAGATTAGTGTACAGCACACACTGTGATAGAAACTAAGCCCTTTAGTGTTTATATAGGATTATTATAATTATACAAGTAAAGATTTATTATTTACTGAGAAACATTACAATTTATATTCCTTAATTGTGATATATTTTGAGCTTTAAAAAACAAAATAAGGTTTTGTGAACAGAACGTTTCGTCCCAATTAAGGAATATGTACAATGAAATAAAAGACCTATATCAAATAATTTATATTGTTAATGCACTTCTAATATACCTGTTAGACCTAGATGATGTATTAGACTCGTATATCCCAATACCAATATTTGTATCACAATAATTTATTTTTCATAATAATACTTATAGGTATTAGTACAACCTTTGCTCTGTATAGCTTGATATTAATTTTAGTGAAATAAAATGGAGGAACAACCTAAGAATATGAAATTGTGATATTGTGATATTTATTTAGTATCAATATATTGCGGTCTTGGGCTTTAGCATGGTCTTTGACTTCATCCCCTAAACTAAAATTCATGAATAGTACATAACTATAATTTATTCTGTACAGATATTCATAATGATTGATCTCATACAATGGAGAGTTGGTATTGGAATGTGGTATTGTCGTATGAAGTACATCAAGAGGAAAAGCAAACTTGTTAATCACCAGATTCTCCACTATAACATGCAAAGTCATTCAGGTATACAGTGGATGAAAGATTATCACTGGGCGAATGAAAATCGAGGAATGTGTATCAATATTCTTCGAACATTACTCAGTCATACTAGTGTGTGGTTGTATACACTAACTGTGTGTATATTTCTACAACTAATACTCTCTGGTGATGTGGAATCAAATCCTGGACCTGTGGGTGAGTTATTAGTACTAAACACATATGTTAACTACTTATGTTCACATGCAATATAATCACTTGTTTCTCTATAATTGACAATAGAAATTACTCCTAGTAAAGCAGTAATTCTGCTCAATGATTATGGAATTAACTTTAAGAGCAAGTGGAGTTTGTTAGCAAGTATCTTGAATGTTCCACTAGAACAAAAGGAAAAGATGAGAGCTATATATAATAAAGGAAGATGAAACATATGAGTATGCAATAGAAATAGCATTGGATTGGTGGATTAAGAACACATCAGAAGCATCATGGAAAATGTTAATATCGTCAGTAGACAGGTGTGGAGAGAAAGATACTGCAGATGCAATGAGGAAAACACTTAGTGAAGAAGGTGATTGATTATTGACTACAATAATTATACTGATACCCTTATTAGCTAACCCTTAGAGGGCTAAGCTTGTTTTTCAAAATTCTTCCCATTTCCAACACTGGTGTCTCTGCTGCAGATATCTTGGCCACCGTTCACTCTCTGTACCCCAAACTTGGCTCCTTTTCCAGCATGAAGTACTACTTCTAGCAACATGCTTACCAGGACTCGAAAGTCCTCAAGTGTTTTGTAGGACTAATTCAAATGCAGTGTTCTCCCCCTTTTGACTGCAGCTAGGGCAAACAGAATGACCCCACTGCATGTTGGCACTAGCTAAACCCACGATATTGGGTTTTACAGCAAGAGAAATGTCTTGGCTACCCACCAGATTGTTTGGGCGAGGTCACTGAATCCCCAAATTGCATGGGGAGTGAGGGGGCTGCACACCTTTCGAACCCCCTTAATGGGGGGACACCCCCCTTTAAAATTCCCCCCATACCCTATATTTAGTGCAAAGGATGGCCCAAAAACCATCAACGTTTTTAGCCACTTTCATGGGGTTATCCCAGACACCAATTACAAATATTTGCAGTGCTTTGTAACACTAGGAATACACTCCCGACTGCATAAGGGTCAAATATGTGATGTCAGTCCTCTAAGTGTTAATTAATTAACATGCATGTTTGTTATCATGATTTATTACACTTGTTAGATATTGTATCAGTGAATGAATGGCAAAAGAATAACAGTGTAACAGAAACAAAGAAAATATTAAGTACTGATCGGGACAGATTACAAATACAAGTAGCCGAGATTACTATCCTGAGGGATTGGAAACGTGTTGGACAACTACTAGGATTAGGTTCTGTTGTAGAAGAGATTGAAAACAATAATTGTAATAGAATGTCAAGCTGTGTCTTAGAAATGTTCAATAAATGGTTGAAGATGGATACAAGTTTCTCTACATATGAACAAGGACTACAGAAATTATGCAGCACACTTGATATGGTAGGAGAAAATGTATTAGCAAATCAACTGAAACAAGAACATGGTAAGTGTAAAAACATAATCATCACACAGAATATATTACTTCTTAATGACAGTTATATACAGCTGTAATTGTACCATCAATACATAAATATTTATGTGAAACCATAATTGTTATAAATGATTTTTTTTGGCGGTGATGATTGCTTCTACATGTTTTTAGCTTTCTAGAAAGTTTATAAACACAAATTCAGTTCTGTAAATACTGACTGCCTGTGACTGTGAAATTTGAACTATGTACAGTTAGTTTTGCAACATTTCACAAGGATTCTGTTTGAGTTTTATATTCACTGCAGAACAGCAAATAAAAGGGATTCAAATGATATTTCTGGTCTTATACAGTAATTCTTATCATTCAGCAAAACCATAAAATTTAAAGGCACAAAAAAGCTACACTATTTTCACTCCATGAGTAAATACTACACATAATTGTAATTATACTTCGCAATTGTAATTACGATTTGTTGATCTAATATCCAATGCTGTCCATGATAATAATATTTTTACTACACAATTATGAGATACCTGAGACAAAGTTCAGAGATCACTTAAATTCAATACAAATCCAGAGGCATTTCTTAGTAATGTATAATGTCAGTATTTTAATTACCAAGTTCAATTTGGTAGAAAATTATTCAGTGATATCAAGATAATTATGTGAAGTTACTGTATGTTGAACAAGTTTGGTAAACATAGTAAACCACTATTAATAATGAAACTGAATACTATTACATGTACATTCATTCACACAGGTGTGTCATTATTATCTGAAGTAATCTCTGATACTGACAAATTTATTAAAGAATTACATGACCAATATCTTCAGGAACCAGTAGTACATAATGACTTGTTAAGCAGACGTATTGGTGGAGACAAGTTTGGACAACTAGGACTCATTAAGGGACATGGAGGATGTCTTTCTAAACAAGAGGGGATGAAGAGAACATGGAGTATGTTACATGGAAAATTAGATAATATAATGAATGTATCAGAGAAAATAGACATACAAGATGTACTGAAACATAATGATGATAATAGTCCAATCAAAGTAGTAGTTGATGGACCTCCTGGTGTAGGAAAAACTACATTTTGTCATAAACTGTGTAACATGTGGGCTAAGAATGAACTGAAGAAATGTTCCTTTGAGCTTATCTTTCTTCTACCTTTTAGAGATAAGAGAGTAACATCAGCGGAAACTATATATGATCTTCTTTCTTTATTCCACTGTGATAAAATGATTTGTGAAGCTGTTAGTGAAAAGATCAACAAGACAAAAGATAGAAGTTTGTTGCTAATATTTGAAGGATGGGATGAGTTTGATGGAAGAAATAAAGACAGCTCTTTTATAACGGACATTATTCGAGGAAAACACCCACTAAGGTGTAATATAATGGTAACTTCACGTACATATGCTTCAGCAGACCTCCTTGAAATACAAACTGTTGATCGTCATATTGAAGTATTAGGTTTTGAGAAGAATGAGATTTTCTCATACTTCAAGAAAGAAATGACTCAGGAGAAATCAAAACAATTAATAATGAAATTGGAGATGAGGGAAGATGTCCTATCAATATGCTATATACCTTTTCTGTGTTCCATGTTAGTTAGAGTTTATCATTTGTTTGACTATACTCTACCGAACACTCTGACTGAGTTGTATGAAAAGTTCATTATTTATGCTATGAAAAGATCAATGAACCGATCAGGGTTTAATCCGAGAAGAATAGAAGCACTTAATGATTTACAAGAAGATCAGAAGGCATTTAATGAACTTTGCTATTGTGCTTATGTGAATCTTCAGAAAAGAAGTACTAATTTTACTGAAGATCAAATACAGTCTTCCAAGTGTAAACACTTTGGACTAATGAACTTCTACACAATTGCAGATACTACTCAATATCAGTTTCTTCATCTAACCATTCAGGAGTTCCTAGCAGCATGGTGGATATCTCAACAAGGCGATCACAAAAAGCTCAATAGAGAGGTGGAGTTACAGTGCATAAGAATACCAATACTTGGTTTTGAATATCGCCAATGTTCAGTGTATCATCAGAATCCACAGATGCTTTGCATGTGCATTTCTGACCCAGATTGGAATGAATGTCCTCTTATTGAACCATGTGATACAGAAACTATACAATTGCTTCATCTAATTTATGAGTCACAGAGCAGAAGATTATGTCTCATATTTGCTTCATGCATTAAAAACTCCTCTCTCTGTGTATATAGAGTGATATCATCACCATTTGATTTATTGTGTTTATTGTTTTTTCTGCAGAACTCAAATTATATCCACCTTGGACATGATCAAAAGCTAAACTTGTTTAGTGAACACTTGGACATGGTACACTGTACTAGAATAAAAGCAAAATACCATGATATCACGTCATTAGTTAAGATACATCACTCATCATTTTGTCATCTTCAAGAAAGTTATAATAAGATATATCTGTATTTTGCCATACATCCCGATTTAATTGTGATCATGTTCACAGAGCTGTTTACACTACCTCAACTGAGTATCCTACATGCTGATATTAAGCTGTTTGGGAGAGAATCAGAGAGGCACACTGATGAAACAGTGATATTCATCTTGATATGTATGTATTTTCTTTTTCACAGACTATACCTTCCATGGAAGCTGAAGAAGAAAGGATTTGTTATTCCATTTAGTGGAGTCATTTCTCAAGAAGTACAACACTATAATCCAATGTACTTAGACACTTATGCTTCACTTAACCGAACTGAAACAGCAGAACCTACGAAAAATCCATTAGTTGATGTAGAGCTTCATGGTTTTGACAATTCACTATGTAAAGAAGTTGATCCAGTTTATGAGGAGTTACCAGAAACACCATATGACACTTTACAAAAACCACAAGATAATGGAGTGTATGAAGAGCCAATGATGCCAAATATATATATATATGATACCCTTGAACTTGGTGAAGCTCATTAACATTAATTTGTATACTGATTTTTGCAGTCTTAGTGATTTAGTGTTATTGTATTGTTACAAGTAGTCAACATTTTAAATTAAAAATTAAATATTTTAGTAACAAACAATAGTTATGTTCATCAATGCACATATGTATAAATCCAATGATATATTTGAATTAGTGGAAAAATAGTATATACAACAGAAACAGCCTCTGCATGTCAATAATTATAAATAATTATTGGTGAATATTGTTGTATTTGACTACCGTATAACAGGAATCTCAGAATGTATTTTCACACAATGGTCTATACGTGAAAATTAAATTCTGCAAAAATTTAAAACATCAAATAATTAATTCCATCTAAATTATCTTGTTATACGGTAGACTTTATTAGCAAGAACAATAGAAGGTATATTCAATAGCTATGAATTGTAAATCCACAGCTTGTATACAAAATCAGATAGGACAATTATGAGAAAAGCGTATGTATGTAGACAGAACTCGTAATTGACTCATACTTAATATTATAAAGAAAACATTTTCAATAAAAATGAAAAAAGATGTAGGGACATCAAAACCCAAAAAGGATGCGAACAAGGTCAATATGTTAACATACAAACTTAAACAAACCACTTAGCTGTACATATGTAGGGTTATATGGAAGTGGTTTGTTTAATTTTGGGTCCTACATTAACATCTCGACCTTCTTTTTGGGTTTTGACATTTCTACATCTTTTTCATTTTTATCGAAAATGTTTTTTCCTGAATGGTAGATAATATATGAATATTTTTGTAGATTGCAGAAATACTGGTGTAATCATATTTGCGTTAACACTTCAATATTTACTGCATAATTTATATAATTTTATATGGATGCAAAAATAAATTGTTCATCATTAAAGGTCAGTCATTTGTATATGAATTGATTATCATTCTCTTTCACTTACAGATGATACCTATTTTCTATTTCACTTACAGCATTGTCTGCAGTCCCACAAGAAGCAGTGTTAGTCACTGTCAACCATTTGGCTTTCCAACACTTATAGTATATGTACCGTACTCTCTCATACATGATTGTTGTACAGATAAACAGTGTTCAGTTAAATACTCACCGCTATTTAAACATTTTGAAATATATACACCTCAGATTGTCGGAATCAATCTCAGAGAATATCTTAAACACAATCAAAACTGAGAATTTCAGGGGGCATGCCCTAAACTCCCTAAATGGTGCGTTACATCAAAGTGTGCTGTCATATGAGCACCTAGCTCACATCAAATATGCTTCCGACACCCCTGGTTAGTAACAACAAATGACAGCACACTATGATGTAATGCACCAACTTGTGTTCGCCAGTACCATTCTTTCTCATCTAAACTATTGTTGTACAGTGTGGGACCCTCACCTTCGTAAAGACATTGAGGAATTGAATAACACTCATAGGTTTGCAGCCAGAATAATTACTCATCATTGGCACAATGACCTTCCTAAATTCTATAAGTCTTTGAACTGGATACTCGAAGAAGGATAATTAAACTCAAAGTTTGTTTTAATATCATAAGTAGTTTTTCATGTATTCTACCTACTATCTTTACTCAGTATCTTTATCCCACCCTGTGTCATTCTCACAATAAATGTCTTTTTAAACCAATTATCGTCTTATAAACATTCTTTTTTTCAGTATTATTCCTCACTGGAATTCATTGCCCTAGTCTATCATTAATTGTATTTCACCTTCTTCATGTAACTGCATTATTTCATTAACTTTCATTGTTTTAATGTTTGTTTGTTGTTTTTTTTTTTGTTTTTGTTTCTATTTTTCTGTTTTGGGGTGACCTTGTACTATTTGTTGTAGTCCCTTGCTTTGCATCAATGGTTTAAAGAAAAAACAAAAAAATAAAAATAAAAATAAAAATAAAAATAAAGGAAGTGAGAGACCACGTGTGATTGGCAACACGTGTTCAAGCTTACCCCACCCAATTTTCATGTGGAGGTTGTCGTTGTCGTCAAGTTATTTACTTTTGTCTACTTGTCGCCTTCAGAAGGGACTTACAGGATGTACTGTAACAAAAATAGTGTCTCTTGTTTCAGAGAATAGTGGTAAAGACAAAGAAATGAATCCAAAAACTGAAGAGAAGGGACTTAATGAAGTACGCATGCGCAGAATAACTCCAAAACATCTCTCCGTTGCTGTATCGAAAAGAAGAAAAAAAAGTAGACCACTGCCTGAACATGATAAAATACAAGACAAACAAACATTTGCTAGAAAATATTTTAGGCAATTCAAAACTGAGTATAATGGAAATGTTCATAATCTTAGATTCCGTTATGACAAAACTCTAGAAACCAATGAACTTGTTGACTACTTAACGAACAGATTTGGAAATGATAAAACAATCCTTGAACCTTTTCAAGATATGTACATAGCTCCTTCTGTTATTGGAGTTGATAGACGAGACATCGATAAATGTTTTGATAACTTGACAAAGGTCGGATTCACGAAAGATGAAGCAGTGGCCATATTGCCTCATCTACCCTTCTGTCTTGAAAAAAATATGCAAGGGTTAAAAGAGATGTGTGATATTCTTGAGTGTCATGGGATAGGATGGAGGAGCTTTCTACGTGAACACTGTCACTGTTTGTTCAATGCTACTACTATTGTGAGTTTTATTATAATGCTTGTTGTATGTATTATGAACTGCTGAAGTAAAGAGGTATTGTTGGACGTCTTATATCAAAGATTGGGAATTTGGGAGGTAAAAAACGTCATACACTTTAATTTTATGTCCCACTGGCCATCCCTATTCTTGTATCACACATTATATTTTATGGCCCGTATTTGTGTCACTTACATGAGTGTGCGTTGTATATGTAGTTAAGGAAGTTGCATCATTCCGGGGGATCAATTAATGGGTGTGGCACATAATAGAATGTGCCCTTGACCTCTACAGACCAGCAGGAGGAAGGAAAGTTGCTTGTAGCTTATGTAGAAACTCGAACTAATAGCAAGCCATTTTACCTGAAATATATTCCTAAAGTTCTCCAAGATCTTTTAAAAGGTAAGGAGAGTAGATATCAAAATTATAAAGTCAACCATCATTACTGAACACTGGACACCACAAAGGGATACTTTTTTCATTATAGATGTTGTATATCTTGTTATGTGTAATTAAGTCAGTTAGATAGGACATGGTTAATTAATGGCATGGCAAAAAAGAATATGTGTTGGAACTACAGACGATTTCATCAGAAGAAAGCAACTTACCAGCTGTTGCATTGCAATCGTTGCAAGAACCTTAAAAAGTAAAAGTAGATAATTAAGCAACTATGTAAAGTGGATTTCAGTTATGAGAATGTCATCAGGTAATCATAGGGATACTACTTTCTGTTGTGGACTGTGTTATTTCTAAAACAAGATATATGCATCCCTATAATTGCTTTCATGCTTTGTGGTGTCCAGCATTCAATTACTGACTTTTTCATACCTGATCTACTCTTCTTACATTTTTACAAAAGTTTCTTGCGTATGGAACATAAGTAGCTAAAACAGCTATTTACTACGTAAACTACAAGCATTGTCAATCAGCTTTCTTCCTGCAAATCTGTACTCTGTAGAACTTGAGCACATGTTTCATTATGTCCATTAATTGACTGAGCCCCCTGAGATCATGCAACTTCCTTAACTATGTACATGTACATGTATACAATGTGTGTGTTATCGTGACACAAGAATATGTAGATTCAACCCCATTGAAAGCAATAATTGGGATGGCCCTGTGGACCATAAAAAATGTGAAATATTAAAATTTCCAGGAGATACATGTATAAGTGTTAATGTGAAAATTACAGCGTATGTTAGTATCCATTTACTTGATGGATAATTCCGTCAGAGATAATTATGAGAGATATCTGCAGAATAGAAAACACAATACCACACCATGTTTTCAGTGGGGGGGGGGGGGGGGGGGTAAGTCTCTGCCTTGCTGGAGTCTCAGAAGAATCTCTATATCAGTTAGAGTATTGATCAATTGTTTGTCTTAATTTATAAATACATGTACATGTATAATTCTAATTATAGATATATGTATCATTGGATTTGAGGAATAACAACTTTTATATGAAGGAAAAGTATCCTATGATTGCTTGTGTTTCAAATTTCAACACAAAGCAATCATAGGATGCTTCATAGTCAGTGATGACTTTCTCATGTCCAAAACCCAACAATCTATCATAGGCCAGTGCTATTGAGATCACTACTAAGATAACCCACAATGGGGTGTGTGCCCGTATGGTTCAACAAACCATGCCATCATCAGTCCTTACTATACTACCACTGCTTCATTGATGCTTCATTAACCCTCACCAGGATTACTGTAAATTATGTAATCAAGTTGTCTGATTGTCTGTCTAATTGTACTAGGGTATTGGATTATGATTACTAAGGTTGTTTCATAGCATATTTAATTTTAAAGTTTATGTGGCAAAACACAAAGGGGAAACACTGGTTACTCTAGCTCTATTTATAAGCACAATGTTATGATCAATGATTTCTGCCTTGTATAATTATAGTCTATTATACATAATCATTGTGTTAATTTTATTGTGTTATAATACATCGCTTCAGGTGAAAGAGAATATTGTGTTAATGAAGAGAATAGGCATGTCACCACAAGTAATGAGAGCTGTAATTAAATATCAACCAATGCTTTTTACATGTCTTATTGATGAAGGAACAGTACAGAATATCTTGAGCACAAAGGTACATATATATGTACATACATCTTGTTCATTTCTTCTCACTTATCTCTTTCCTTTCTCTTTCCCTGTCTTCCTAAGGAAGGGAGGCTTCCCTCACTCCTAAATAAAGCCTAAGTAAATGACTTACCTGTATATAGATATATTGACTTAGATACATGTATATTAATGGCTTGTTGAATGCAAAACTAAAATTCAAAATCTAAACTATGTTGTTTATTTCAGAATACATCAGAATTGATCTCGTAGGGCCTAAAAGTTTCCCCAGGCCCTAAACATGGTGTGTTCCACCCCACCCACAAATGTTGACAAAGTAGAAAACACCGTTTAAAATTATTTTCTAATATATGTGTCATCTATTTGCTCTAGCTACATGCTTCATTGTGACATTAAACCCTGAACCTTCCCCCTTCCCGAAATAAAAATAATCCTGCATAGAACCCTCTCACCTCTCCCTGTGTGTCTGTTTCCCACTGCTTGTTCTCCTTCATTTCATCAATTGTCTGTCTGTTTCCCACTTCCTGTTGTCCTTCTGTTTTTTATTTCCCCTTGTCTGTCTGTCTGTCTGTCTGTCTGTCTTCCATCAGTTGTGTTGCACGTCTTTGAGTGGTTTTGGTTAATAATTTAATTCATTTTTGTTGAGCTCAGTATTGCAGTTATTTCAATATCAGTAATTATGCCCCGTAGGGCCATCCCTATGATTGCTTTCTCACGGGTTTCATGTATGTTTATATATATATATATGTTTGTGTCACCTACCCGAGTATGCATTGTATACGTAGTTAAGGAAGTTACATCATTCCCGGGGTCTCGATCAATTAATGGGCGTGGCGCATAAAAGAACGCGTGATCAAGCTCTACACACCAGCAGCTATGTAACTTACGTAGAAACTGGAACTAATAGCTAGCTATTCTACCTGAAATATATTCTTAAAGTTCTACAAGGTTCTATAAAAGGTAAACAGAGTATATAATCAAAATAAATTTGTAAAGCAATCATAGGGATGTTTTTTTTTCTCTATATACACTTGTTTTTATATGTAATTGCGTTTGTCACCAGATGAGAAAGAATTTATTATACTATAAACTGTTTTTCTTCTGCAGGAGAAAGGATTTAATAACCAATGGGTGGATAATGCAATGAAACAAGCCCTGGTTAGTAAAACACTTAACATATACTCGAATAGATAAAATTTGTTCTTAATAAAGAACTGATAAAACTATCATTGAATGATAGAAGTGTGGAATGTTTAAAAAATTAACCAATGTTTTCTGTAGTGTCAGAATTGCCTGTATTGTCTTGGGTGCCTCTAGTTTCTCTAGTGCCTATGATGTAATCAACTTGGTGATGGATGATACCTTTAACTTATTGTTGATTGAAACTTTTTTGATTACTTCTTAAACTTTAAAAAAAGTAAATATTTGTGGAGAAAACGTTTCTACATGTACATGATCTCTATTCTGCATATTACCTTTCCCGCAACTTTTAAGGACCTTTCTGTATGTACATAATGTTCCTCTCTTTGTGGATAAAAGGAATATCTAACACCGAGTTAACATACCCTTCAACACTGCATGTAAATCAACTGCTGTGTAGATAGCAATACATTCATGTAGTTACATGTACATATGCTTATATGGATATTTTTACATATACTTTTGGATTTGATATCCTTCATCTTCTTTCATTTTTTAAATTCAATGTTTTTAATCTTTTTATGACATGTTACATATACATGTAGATTTGACCCTGGGCCAGCTATTGTACTAGTACTTGCACTTAAGTGCATTTGTCTGAGTGGTTGATTGTACTTTGTACTTGAAGATAATAATACACTACTTCAGATGTACTACACAGTATTACATCTTATTACCCTCGCCGCGTAGAGTAGGCGGAAGGGTACAGTAATCGTTTTGTCTGTGTGTCTGTGTGTCTGTGTGTGTGTGTGTGTGTTAGCAATTTTTCTTGAAAAATAATAACATTGACATTTCAAAAGGGGTACTGGTACACTTCAAATTATACAAGGAAAAAAAATAACGTAGGAATTCTTCTTAAACCTTTTTGTTCTAAAGTTATGACAAGTTTTATAACTCACAGTTACCGTTTCACGACTTTATGATGAAACGAGGGCAATAACGAGAGTAAATATAGACACACAAAACACAGGTGATCCTCTTGCATGGCTGTCGCTAGCCAAGAAACACTTCAAACCACCAAAACAATCGATGTAATGGTTGCGACTACATCACCATTGATGCAAGATAGAAAGCTACCTAGCTCCACCTACAGGTATGTGCACGTACGTGCATGCTTGCCTACTAAACACGTGGTAGAGGTGATTCGTTTTCACACGGAGACTTTAGAGGTAGACTTGAGAACTTTTTCGAAGGAAAACAGAGAATATGATGTAAGATATATATACAAATTATACATTTCTTTCATTGATATTCTTATTTTGTCTTTTAGGATATAAAGTTATATATATATATACATGTATATAACAGTTTTAATTAATGCCCATAAATGTTTTCAAATTTGTATTTCTATTCCATGTAACAAAGTGTTGTTTGTTTCATACACTTCATTATATTTGTTTTAAAAATGGAGTGCTTTGTATTACTTTGCCACGTAGGCGAGGGTCCCGTCCCGACAGCGCTCGTTTCTATGCTGCAAAGATACTGCACACAATACTATGATTATGGTACAAAGTACTATAGTACTACTGAGAAGTATAGTTGAAGTTTAGCTTCCATCATAGCATCCAAACTTAGATACTATACTTCAGTACATTGTCAAAACACCTTTTTCTTTATCTGTTTGTTAAAAGACTGTTGAGCATTGCAAAACATAGTACATGTTATATACATTTTAGCTTTGACTAAAAAACAATTGATGAAGTACAGGACTAAAGGTATATACTTATTACTGCATTAAGTAATTCTACATGTACATGTACCTTAAATAATTGTACTTGTAATACGATTGGAAAAATTGCACTTGAGTCTTGTACTAGTACCAATACTGTATTCTCTTGCTCTATGTCTAGTCCTTACATGTATATTTCAAGTATAATTATTTTTTATTAGTAAAGTATGAAAAGTGTATTTAAATTTCATGAAATTGAGTTTAGACTGCCACAATGTATACACAAATAAATAACTATTTTCTGAAATTTTCAGTTGCACAGACCATCAAAAGTAATACTAGGAGAGGATACTACTCAACTTATACATATATTGAAACAGTTTAAAATCAGTCCTGATTTTTTATTGAGGAGATATCCTGACTTCTTCAAAATGAAAGGTGGGAAAATGTTTTGTTTGACCATTATTTTCAGGGTTTCATGCAGCAGGGCGAGGGATTCCCTTCCCTTACATTTCACACCAAATTTATCAACATCTCGGCTACAAGCCCCAGTCAGAAGCCACTTCAAAGGACCTAAAGTTATAAAACATTTCCTGAGGGAGCATACCCCCCAGACCCACCCCAGCAGTGTGCTTTGCATGATTGATTCTTTCCTCTAACAAAAAATCATATATGAAACCCTCACATTTGTAATATCTTCATTTGTTGAATGTAGTCCTCATGCAGTGTGTTGAGTATCATAACAATTTGTGTCATATTAGACTATGAGTCCAAATCACGGCATAAGTAGTCGTGTTTTCATAACAACTAGTTTCTTTGCAATTCTATAGTCTTATTGTAGTACATGTATATCCAGTAGTTACAAAGAGTTTACTTCATGAAAATGACGAACTCATTAAAATTATTATGTATGTTTTTTGACATTCTGAATATTGGGATCTAAAAAAGTAAGTATAACTAGTCTAAGTACAAAGATCTTTGAATTATGAAAGTGAAGTACTCCTTCAAGGTTCTAACCTTAATCCAACATTAGCGTGACATCCTCATGTCTGAAAATCAACAACTTATACTTACTCGTCTTCCTTACTTGTTAAAGATTTTGCATCATTTTTGTAATATTTCTCTGCTATATACAACAGCTATTAGTAGCAATTGCAGGTTTACATGGCCATTAATTGGCTGAGTCCCCATAATGATTACCTATGCAATTCGTAGTCGCATATGATATGACATAGTGCTGAGTATGGAAAATTCTCTTAACGGTCTACCTAATGGTCAAATATCACGATATAACTAAATACCTTTACATTTTAATTACATTTTTAATTAGAAAAATGACCATATACATGTATATTCTATTGGAGGTTCTTTGCTACAAATACCAATTGGTTAACTTTGTCAGGTTTTAAACAACTTCTTCGTTTAGTAACAATGTTACCTCCAGTGCTACATGTAAATTTACGTTCCAAAGGAACACTAGTAGAACATGCACACAAATATATGCATGCTACTTTAGGTAATGATTTGATTCTGACTGCCAACACTGTAAGGGACACTTGTCAATATCTGCTACAGGAAGTTGAATATACATGTTTACCTCTTGCTCAACTTTCTCTGATGCTGATAAAGTGGCCTCTACAGTTCCAACAAATGGTTTTCCAAAAATCTCGCTGAACTTTCCTCTCTTTGGTAGTGGTTCACAATTAGCTGAAAGGTCAGTATCATCATCCAAGTCATCTTGATCTTCAGTTACTAGTTATTCCATTTCTTCTTTAACTACTTTGACAACTTCGATAGGACTGAACTGTCCTTTAAATCGGGGATCTAGAAATGAACACACATCTAGAAAGGCTGAAATGTTTGGTTGTATGTAACGACTTTCTACATCTTGCTTAATTTTTGCCTCCAACTGACAAGTTAGAGTTGTGTCTTCTTCCTTGTCAGACAAAATATTTTCAAATATATGTTTAAGAAGTGGTTTTATGGCAGAGCAGGTTACTCTCTTCTCTCCAGACAAGAGGTCTTTCAAGGCCTCCAGTGGGCAAGAACCGCAATGACTGAGTCTATAACATTGCAATCTCGCCAGGTTGGTACAATGACTGAATTTCCTGTCATTTCCAAGTACTGTACGTAAAGGTTCAAGCTGTTCCTTGATTCGCCAAATCATAAATGAGGTGGAACCCTAATGTGTAGATCACCTTTTAGTTTTTTGAGTGGTAAACCTTTTTGTTGTTGAATATCAGCTAGTGATTTCGTTCTTTTCCAGCTCAATAAAATGCAGTTACAATCTGTCGAGATAGATGGAGAACACGATTAACTCTATGGTCAGATAATCCCTTTCTCACTGCTAAGTCCAAGTTGTGACCAAAGCAGGTCAGCTGCCTCCATTTCAGTAACTGGCAAGCCAACCCTATATTGGAAGCATTATCAGTTGTAATGACAACCTGCCTAGCTTCATCAAGATTTCAGTCTTGAACGTAGAAGAGAGAGCGTATGACATACAGGCATAAAATGTGCCTGCAAGCAATAACTTTGCAAGCTCCATTCATCATCAATAAAATGAAGATTGTAACTAGGTAAGGCTCTGTGGTACATGAAGACCAGAGGTTCGTGGTTGCTGAATAATAGAATCTGCTACTGGTTATTTTCTTCTCCACATCAGTACGTACTTCAGCATATGGAGGTAGCATGTCCTTAGCCAAGAAACAGGTGACAGCCCTTGTAAGCTTTTGTGTTCTGTAGAGCTGGTGCTAATCATTTGTGAGTGAACCACACACTGTTCTGCTGTCCCTCTTTAGTAGAGGCTGTACTAGTTGCTGTAGTGTTTAACTTGATAGGTCTCACCTCAAGGTATTTGTCTGGGTGTTTCTTTGGCAAGTGAGTAAAGAGATTGCTTCTGTTTCCCCACTTAGCAGATACTTCAGTAAAACAAATTCTGCACACAGGTAAATTACTGTTTAGGTTTTCCACTTTCTTCTAAAGGGAGTCCAAAATATCTCCAAACCTTTGAGATAGTGTTTACTTACTAACCTTGGTCCAACGGTAACCACGAGACTATCCCAGTATCAGTATTCAACGTGGCCATTCTAACACATGTGGTAGAATATTACTATTCTAATTAAGTGTAAATGGCATTACGGCACTATAAAATTTGAACCATTTGGAATCAGTAAAGTGCGTTATAGTTACAGAACCGTCATACCACTCAGCTCTAATATGACACAAGCAAATATAATAATACCACTCAGCTCTGATATGATACAAGCAAATATAATAACATATATACACATGTATACTTATACACATGTACAATACATGTATATAATATAATATGTATCCATATAGTTTAAACCCTTGGGAAAGCAATCATAGGGATGGCCCTGTCGGCCATGTTAATAACACTCTATGTACATGTACATAACTATTATCAAGAAATATATTTTTATTTCACAGCTCCTCACTTCATTTCCCTACTAGAAGTTATGTGTGGACCGCCATTATACCTAGATAACACATTAGTAGCAACTATTCTTACAACGTGCCCTCATCATATAGTGACTATTACCTCACCTGTACGTAAGTGGATTTATTAGATTCAGTTTCATGAGTAATTATGATCTTCTGTTAAATTATGTACATGTATAGTTGGGGTACACTTTGAGAAAAGAGTATTTACATATACAAATGTACAATAGTGCTGCTACCATGAATGATCTCTTATATATCGTGACAATGCATAATATGCAATTTGTAACCCTTGCCCTTTGTAGGCGGAGCAGAGGGTAACTGTAATCGGGTTTTATGTCTGTCTGTCTGTCTTTTACCAAAATTCCTGAACAACTAACACCATCGACACTTTGATCGAGCTACCAAAAGACGTGAAATTATACAAGGATCAAAATAAGACAACCTTTTTCTAAAACCTTTCTGCTATAAAGTTATAACCATTTTTACAACTCACAATTGCTGTTTCATCACTTTCAGAAGACGTCTGGTAGCTAAAATGCATGTGGAAACATAAATCCTCTTGTAGGCTATCACTGTCGAATCACAGCTTGAAATGAAATACAATTAAAGACTACTGCAACTTCGAGCTAGCTCTGCCATGCCATTTTTAGCTCCACCCATTTCATTTCATCCACATGATTGAAGCCACAAAACTGTTTTCTAATTTATTCTTGATTTTAACACTGCACTTGAAATTATCTACTCTTAGTAGGACTTGGAGTGTAAGTTATACTGCACACACACACACACATATATAATATAATCTCAGTATAATAATTGTTATTATATATAGTCAAATATTGTCTGCAATTATTTTCTTGTCAGTACTGAATCATTCTTGTTTCCCAAGTCACATTGTGTGTGGCAAGGGTTCTGCACTGTGAGTGCTTTCATTGTGGAAGTTAATGAGAGTGATTTTATTCTTGAACTTTATTTATAATAGCATCTTTTCTGCCATTTTGGCCATAATAATAATATATACAGTAGATATGCATTATGTCATGACATACAATAGAAGTCAATAAAATGTGTACGTTCTGCTTTTGTATTACACGCTTTCTACACTCTAGTATGCTAAATCTTCATTAAAATGGTAATTAAATATTATAATCATACATCTTATAAACAGTATACGGAAGTATTGAAATGCTAAATTTCTGTTTTGAAAATTGATCATCAAGTCACGGGTGTTTCAATGGGGAAATTTAGTATTTAATTTAATGGTTTACGATACAAATATTTTTACCTTAGTAACTAATAAGAATGGTTGCTATGGTTGTGTAGCTATTTATAGTATTAATGACAACTTGAAACACATTCCAGACACATTGTTTACATCTCCCAAGCAACCAGACCATAAGCAGCTTTGATAGGGAAGTGTACATCCATTGAATTTGTAATATCCAGACAATCTTGTAAAGTGCGGTTTCTTTAATGCTCCATTCTTCTTACCACAAAATTTTCTTAGTCCTATAAATCCATGGAATTGGAAGGTCAAAAGTAAAATAGTTATATTCCAGCCAGATTGTATTGCTACTTTTTTTTTCCAACTGCAAAAACAAGGGCAGATTGCACATTAATTTTCTATTACTCAGACACTCAAAACGCTTCATAATTATACTTAAATACGTGTATAACAGTGTATATACAATAATAAACAATAAATACTTCATGCTTCTTCCATAGCATAAATAATCCTCTCTGGCTCTTAGAAACCTCTGCAGGGTATGGGAAACAGTCTACATAAAGCCTTCTGGCATTGATGTGTCCACCAAGCACTCCAAAAACATGTCATATGTATGGTTGTTGGGACATAGCGATAAAAAAATAAAGATATAAAAATTTATAATTAAAAAATTGTTAATATCCAAATGTAAAGGTATACGTTGTCGTCTATGTGGTATCTTTCAACAAAGGAAGAATTTCAATTGAGTACATCAATAATAATTTCATTTAGAATTACCACATCCATCTATGAGGACCACCAATTTCTAAGGTGGAGAATGGAGATATCAAAAGGTTAACAATGCTTATACGGAAGCCATTTTTTTAATTTAGAGGGTACAACTCTATAAAGAGCTCTGTAAATCTGTAAACACACATTTTTTTAAAACGTTTCAAACAAGAAAAAAAATTCATACAGTTTGAATGTAATAACTAATATGGATATAGCGATATTTTCATCACTGAAGTAATTATATTAGTTAATTTTAATTATTATTATTGCTTAACACATGCATTCACGCATGTGCAGTTCAGTTTGTACACAGATGGATAACAAGGAAGTCAAAGGAGAGACCATGCTAGCAAATTCTCAGCAAGTGTCACAACTTGTATAATGGACAACTCCTAAATGATGAAGATATACTGGAACTAGGTGTCCATGTAGAGAGGGTTAAAATTTTAATTTCACTTACACTCCTCAGAGAATTTGATCAAAACATTTACTTGCTTTTATCGAAAGGAATTTAATTCAACCGTAACACCTAAAATGTATGTGTAAGAAAATGCCTATGGTACCTTTCATCACAAGGTGGAAATTTGGGATGGCATTTATAGGAGAGCGGGGGGCAGAGTGTTCTTTCAATTCTATTGAGAGAGCATACTCACGAATACCAAATCAGGTAGAAAGACTGTTTCGTGTTGTGTAGGAACATCATCATCTGGTTCAACCCGAGAATGCACCAACTATAAAAAGATGTTGTGATCATCTAAACAAACTCTATACTATTGAAATGTTCAATGGCACTACAGCAATCATTACGATACACACACAAATATATACATAATTTTAATGGCTCTTTTTACGTATTACAAAAAAGTAGCAACTATACAAGATATTGTTATTTTATTAAACAACAGAAATCAATACCTCTTGTTAGCATTCTTGTTTTCCAGTAGAGGCACTTGTATTCCATTTGTCATCTTTCCTTTATCACTGTTCAATCTTCTTTCAGCTTTCATGTGTTGATCACTAAGATCAAATGTCGTACTCATAATTATGAATAAACAACAATATAACCACACTATGAATGCTGTTGCTATGCATCAAAAAAGTCTCGTTGCCAAATGAAAAATTACGTCATTGACTGAAACTAAGTGTCCAACTTTTAATTGCACTGAAACACCAGTACTCACCATGAAAACTGAAGCTTGTTTGTAAACTCTACTTGTGGAGTGTCTACATACTCAACAGTCCTTATATTAGCTATGAAGCAACTGTCAAGCCTTTGCTAACATCTGTGAAGGCAGGAGAATCTGAAAGAACTCAACTGTTTTAGTCACACCAATCTTTGTCAAGACAATTGTTTTGCTATTTCCACAAGTTGGACAGAGCCTTAAGTTTCTGGAATATCAAGTTCGTTTAGATCTGAATTCTTCTGAGGGAATCTAACAGTAAACTCTTTGACCATTTGGCTCAATAATCACATCCACATTCCAGCATTAATTAATAACAGACATTAATTAAATAACAATTAAACTGTTTTAACACAATGAATCAGTCAACTCCGTACTACAGTTGTACTACGAATACAAAATGTAAACTTTTTAATGACTTCTACTGTAATTGTATCATTACAACATAAAGTTCCATGACATGCCATATCGTGGCATCACTAAGGAGTCTAATTTACATGTACATCTCAAAGTAGCTTTGAATATTTTAAACACTTTTATTTGTTAATTCTATATTGCACCTCTCCAACTAAATATAGAACTCTTAACTGCTTACCCTCTAAACAAGGGGGAGTGTACCTTACCTCACCATATGTAGTTTCAGATTTTGTTATTTCCACTATATAAGAACTAGTTAATTATCTCACCTTGTCATGATATCCTACTAATAGCATAATTAAAAGAAACTCTCAAGTCACTATTTCAGAGCATGTATAGCAAAGGACAAAACTAACTGCTACTCCTACTAGAAAATTTAGTGGCTTTCTGTACATATACATATACATATAGCTGGTTTTCTTTATTCTGTGATTCTTAGTTAGTACCCTCTTAACTGAATTGATACTTTATGATGGATAATGTTTCTATATTTCTCTATTTTTGTTTGCTTCTTCACAGAAAGATTTGAGAACTCATCTGGATTCTCTTTATAAATTATTTACTGATACAGCATCTGTCCAATATACTGTTAGACATGTAAGTTCAATGTATCTATTTGTTATATAGCTATTACCTTAAGCCTACTATTAATTGCATCCACTAAATTTAGCAATTTTTAATCATCCTATTTAGCATGCATTAAGAATTTTTGAGCCACACCTAATATACTTCATAAAATGATCATAAAATATCTTTTAGTGTGTACTAATGTAAGTCACTAAAATTAGTCCACACAATGAAGAGTAGACTTAAGGTATTAATTTTATGAGTATAAACTTTTTTTTAAAATTAGCTTAACTTTTAAGATAATATAATTTTCTTTTGCCATCTTCATACACAATCATTGATATCCATTTTCCTCATCCTAAACCTTCCTCAGGCTCATCCCCACAATGCTATGCATTTCCCTAGTTACCTTTGCCATGAAGCATAGGCGGAAAGATATGTAATTGTTTTGTGTGTGTGTCTGTTTGCAAAAGTTCGGAAAAACAAGGAACATTAGTGGTTTGAACAATTTACTGACAGACATTAATTTGTACAAGGACAAAAATAGACAAAATTAGCAGGGCCATACCGCTTTCCATGTGTTCGAACTATATATATATATAATATATATATGTAATTGTTTGTATCATGTACACATTGTATATGAAGTTATGTAATTCAGGGGGAGAGCTCGGTAAATAAATAGGCTTGGCACATAAAAGATAACATACTCGACAGACTATATAGTGTATACTGTCTAGCATCTACATGACCATGTTCATAACGCACTGCTATACTTGTATTTAGTTCAATTTTTATTAACTATAGTCCTAAGTAAAATACAAGCTGTAATTATTACTCCAAGTCTTGCAGCAATTTGAAGAGACCTTGGAGTTGTGGAAAGCATTTAAGTTTAACCTGTTGTGGGCGTGGTCATTATACCATGTAGCCGGAAACATTGGCAGAACAAGACATTGGCAGTTTCGCCTAGAAACAGGGAAAATTAAAAGTTTACAGAGTTAATTTTGACGGTTTATTATTATTAAAGTTTGTGTGGGTGGAGTTTATTGAACACGTGTATGTTTGCAAGCACAAAACACTTTCCATTAGACCAGCTGAGCTGTATACGTGGCCAATTATGTATGTATGGATGCCGACACTAGGGGATGAACTGGAGTGCAGAAGAGAAGGAGACAATGATTTGATCGATATGATGTAGCTGTGCTAAGGAGAGGTGTTGTCGTTGGGTATCTACCTTGACTTCCACTAACCTCTACATTATGGCATTGCTGGACCTTCTTGTTGACTTCCTTGAGCTCCTTTGCAGATAGAAGAGTACAGTCTTTATCGTCAGGCAGTGTTGTTTCTCGCTCTTTCGAAGTACTTCAGCATGGTGATGATCGCATGTGGTTTTGTACCGTATTTTTAATTTTACGGATTTAATATTGACAAATTTAAGTTTACACCACCAATTCGCCAAAGTTTTTTCTCCGCCAATATTTCCAGCTATACGGTATTCTAAAATAGTAACTCTTTTAACATTTGCTGTTTGTTTTTTAAATTATTTACGTGGGATTTGTGCACTTCTACCCTTCATTTTTTCATTGACGTGCTCCTGGTTAGAACCTTGAATGAATAGTGCAAGTATCTATATAATCATAGTGTATATTATGGTAGAGACACTAGTGGCTATCATAATAGTCACCACAAAGCAATCACAGGAATACTTTTTCTCCTATTGTAAAACCTTTTGTTATGACAATTTTATAACTCACAGTTACTGTTTTACAACCTTCAAAAGATGTCAGATAATGAGTATATACATGTACATGTAAATCATTATTTCAAGGCTATGTACAAAATTGATGTAGTGCCTGCTACAACATCAGCACTCTTTATCATGACAGTAACTTTCTAGCTCCATTTACATTATTATTGTGCATATACACACATGATTGACGAATAATTAATTTTTACATGTTAAGGTTCCTGTGATTCTTATTGCTACTAGATCTGCAAAGTCTAAAATGTAACATCACAAAACAAAATTTGATTTGTCTCTGGAAAATATTTTAACTGTGAATAATTATATGTTTTTTAATCACCAAATTAATTAAGATACACAATTATCTATAGATAATTTATATATTATTGTCTGTTATATTTACGTACATGTATATCATTTCAGATAAATCGAGTACCTTCATTAATTAGTCCTGAACATATGATTGATGATAAAACATCTGTTTTTAAGAGAGCTGGTTTCTCAACAGACGGAGTGAGTATTTTATTTAACAGAGCACCTTCCATGTTGATGCAACGTGTAGAGGAACTTGAAGAAAGAATCAGGTAAGGTCATGTATTATCATGTGAAAAGGTATATGTACAGTTCTTTGCACTATAATATTTATCAAATGTTTCCCTTTAAAGTTCACTATTCAACTGGTTGACAAAATTCAATAGTTTTTATGTTATTTATAAGAAGCCTGATATAGATAATTCTTCCTATGTGTACTTCAGTGGCTGACATTTAAAGCTAAATGGTTGGATTAGAATTATTATGTATATATACATGTGTATCAGGGCATAAACGAAGGTGATTTTTACACCTTCGAAGGTTTGTTTCAACTATAACAAGAAGGTTCACGAAGGTGTAACACTATGAATGTGTTAACTTTGTACCTATACAAGTGTTTATCTAATGGGAGACCTTTTAATTCAGAAGATGGCAAGTGAGATTCAGTACATTCTGCTTTTGAAAGTCCACACTCTCGTCCATGGTCTCTTCACTCTCGGCCATTATCAATCTCCACATGACAAATATAATAATTAATTAGGAGTTATAAATAATTATTGCAGCAACTAATTAACCACGTGTTAATTAGTTGCTGCAATACATCTACAAGGGTTAGCCTCATTCACAGTTTCTGTGGGAAGAGAAGAACCTGTGTGTCCAGATACCTACTACATGTATGAGATTGTTATACTATAAACTTTGGTGGATATTCGTTTTTGCTTACAAAATGTGCTCCACCATCAGAGGAGAAATGAAACTAGGCAGCAACTTTGGACTTCATCGTTCATACTTACACACTTCATAGTTCATACAATATAGACTTCCTGGGAAAACAAACAAATGTGTCGTTACTGGCACACACACGCACTTAATAACTATCAACTGTAACCCTTTTGAGTTGTATTTTGTAGTTATGTATTAACCTTATGACATTAAACTATACACAATATTACACATATAGTCAACACATCTCATTTTGAGGTCATCGTGAATAACTTTACTAACTAGACCTTCATTGTAAAAGATAACAGTCATTCAAAATGGTATCTGATCTAAAACATTATCTCTCATTTAATAAGTTACCCATTAATCTGAAAGTTACAGGTTGACATTATCTCTGATGTTATAAAATTACTCCTCATTCAGAGACTATTTTTATTTGCCCTATTTTGCCAAAGGTTACCTTCCATACAAGTTGTAATCATGATTAAATCTTTATCAGGATAGGGAATCAGTTATAGTCACTATTCAGCTCTTGTGGTGTTATCCTTAATACACATGTGCATGTATATGTGTTTATATAATTATTGTGTATGATTTACAATTATTTCTGTATTTAGTTTGTTACTAAAACTCAAAGGAAGTTCACCAGATGCCATCACCAAAGCTGCGTCAACTGATCCTACTAAACTTAGTGCTGGGTAAGCTGTATACATTACATACACACTTATAATGGATTGGATAAGTTATTTTTTAGTGGATGAGGTAAACTGGTGTTGAACAAACTGTTCAAATATTTGTTTTCCTTAACAATATGTGATAGACCCAAGGAATACTGAAATGTTAATTGTTGACCAAAAGGCTTCATAGAGTTACATAATGATGCTTTATTAGGATTACCTGTATATTGGGTTTCATCAAAAATGTGGTTTGAAGAAACTGGGTTCGTTTTATTATTCTCTTGAAACTCTAATTGCCCATGGTCTGTAGTCTTGGTGCTCAAAATGATTTATATTAGCCAAGATAATTTCAAAATAGCCCTTTCTGGTATTCCTCATGATAATCAATTTCTACTCATTGTCTTAGTTCCATTTCACTATTACCAGATCCTCAACTGTCTTGAAATGATCTCTAGTACCTTTATCATCACTTGCCTTTCACACAAGACATAGAAACATGTCATCCTTCATTTTATTTTCAATTTGGAATACCCAAAAATATATTTGAATACCAAATAACTGATCAAACTAAATGTATAATTATAGAATGGAATTAATTTTTTGTTGTTGCCAAATTTAACAAATTAAATAAAATGAAGTTGTTAGAGTACATGTTACTATACATGTTACTATACATGTTACTATACATGTATATGCACATTACAGGTACATATGTACATGTTCATTACATGTACTTGTACATGTTCATTATTAATTATACTGTGTTGGTGTTCTATTGGCAACCATTGTGTCTAGTTTTTCCAGTTAGTGTTAGTTTAACAAATGTTATAGAATTCAAGTGTATGATACATGTACTTGCATGTTTCCTCCTAAGGGGTGGTACCATAGTGCTCCCCCTCCCTTTAATTTTAAAGTTTATGCTGAAAACACTGTTTTACAACACTAACGACATGTACCACTGATGCACTCCTCCAGCCTTAATATTTATTACGGGGGAAACACTTTATTACATGTTAAATAACTATAATAATACATTAAAAATAATGACAGGTGTGCATGTGTGTGTGTATGTGTGTGCATTTGGAATCCTTGGTAGTGTGGTAATGTTGACACCATGTTAATATGCTTAATTCAGCAGTATGTACATGTAGAAGTCGATATACATTTTCAATTCAAGCCACATTAATATGTCAAGTGACACACTTCCTGTATTTGTTCTGATACCTAACACATGTTCTTTAGTTAAACCAAACTTCATACAACATATTATATGACACTGGACATGAAAGGGAATCTATGGATTATATTAATTTATAAGACTCCTACAATGTAAGTAGTTTAATGTCATAGTAGGACATAACTATTATGATAGTGAGGGTGGTACTATTGCACAGCTCTACATTAAACTCTTGCTATTAGGTCATTTTGTACAGAAAGACAACTGCATTACAATTGCTATTGACATAGGTATCTTACCTACAGTATGTCCCTAGCAACTGTAATTAACTCTATTTCTATCAGGAAAAGAACAAGTTGTTTTTATGTTGTTGGGTTGATGCATTTGTTATTCTGTAGTGAGGAATCACATTTTAAATGAAATTTGACATACATATTTGAACTTTATTAACCCTCGCCTATGTAGGCAGAGCGGAGTGTTACTGTAATCGTATGTGTCTGACTGTCTGTTGACAAAATTCCAGCGAACCTTTGAACATTAGCGCTTTGAAAATACTACCAGCAGACTTCAAATCATACAAGGATCAAAAGTAACAACAGACTTTTGCTAAAACCTTTCTGTTTTATAGTTGTGACAATTTTTGTAACTCATGGTTGCAGGTGTTTCACAACCTTCAGAAGACGTCTGGTAGTAGAAGAGTTCACTGAAACACAACTCATCTTGCGTAAAGCCTATCGCTGTCGAATCACAGCTTGAAATGAAGTATAATTGAAGTAGTGTCTGCTACAACTTCGAGCTGGCTCTAAGCTTTCTGCCATGATTGTCAATTTCTAGCTCCACCCATTTCATTTCATCCACGTGATTGAAGCAACAAAACTGTTTTCTAATTTATTCTTGATTTTAACACTGTACTTGAAATTATGTACTCTTAGTAGGACTTGGAGTGTAGGTTATAATGCACACACACATATATATAATATAATCTCAGTATCAGAGAGTACGGTAGTACTATGTAGGGATGGGCACCAAAACCAAAATGGCCACCCATACATTTCAATTGGAAGTGATGAGCTTAAATATCTCCTAAAATTATAGAAACAAGTCTTAATACACACATACTTTTTGATATCTAGTGTTTTTATGACTAACAACATCTTCTAGACAGCTGGAGATCCTCTTTAAGGTAGAGAACTGGCAAGTAGCAAAACTGGCAAATCTTCATCATAACAATAATATTATTATTATTATTATTATTATTTTCCAGACAAATGTTTGTTGAACTATCACAACGATTCTAACACCATTCCAATCACATTCATAGTAAAATTCTGGTCTACAAGTATTGAGATGGTATCCTCAGATACTAGGAAAGAAGAGAGTCTCAACAATTACAAAGATTTGATCTCAAATTGGACGCCATTTTCATAAGTGTATGCATTAATTGAGCCATGTGGAATTAATTACGCATGCGCATTTGTGTACTTGGAGCATGGAAGCTGAAAAGGAGAAAGTGTTGCATTGAAATCATATGCATAGTGATAACGTTTGTGAGCAATACATTTAAAAAAATAATAAGTATAATAAATAATAATTATTAATATTAAAGCCATTGTATATACTATGATAAGCATTGGAATACTGAATGGGTTGACACAGGGACAGACACTAGGACTGTAGACAGTGCTGTAAGTGAAATAGAGAATAGACCTTATCTGTAAGGAAAAAAGAATGCATAAATAATTGATATATACAAAAGACTGACCTTCATTGATGAACAAATTTTAATGAATATATGATTGTATGATTTTAACTTACAGTATTTCTGCAATGTACAAAAAATATTCACACCATTTAGAAAAAAAAATAACAATGGAAACAAGAAGAATATGAAAGAAGATGTAGGGAGGTCGAAACCCAAAAAGCATGTGAACAAGGTTGGGAGGCTAACATAGGACCCAAAATTAAACAAACCACTTCTATATAACCCTACATAAGTACAGTTCTTTGTATTTGCTTTATAGTAGTGTAAGTACTTATGTAGGGTTATATGGAAGTGGTTTGTTTAATTTTGGGTCCGATGTTAGCCTCCCAACCTTGTTCACATGCTTTTTGAGTTTTGATGTCCCTATATCTTATTTTATTTTTATTGAAAATGTTTTTTATTATTCTTGTAATAACTATTGTCTGCAGTTATTTTCTTGTCAGTGACTGATGAATTATTCTTGTTTCCCAAATCACACTTGTGGCGAGGGTTCTGCACTGCGAGTGCATTCATTACATTATGCAAACGGTATGTAATAAAGTTCAGTAAATAAACAAAACCATTTACCTGTAAACAATCATATACAGTTCCTATTTCCATATCTTAACTTTTACCATATAGAGTAAGAACTGTTGTTTGCTTACTTCATAATAAATAATCAATGGATTAATACATCGCTGTGTTACCTTTTACTATAAAGCTAAGTTATGTACATATGAATGTATAGTTATAATTATAGTACATACAACCATTAAGTGTTAAAATGCAATAATAATTAAAACTGTAATTGTCTTTAAACAATCATATAAACAGTGGTGTGGAAGCAACTGCCACACATTTTGACCTATTTTCATCACTTGTCTTGCTCCCATATACTTTGTATACAGTTCAGTTTCCATTTACTGGACATTCACTAGATTTATTGGGCTGTTTTCAGACCACTGCATATAAACCAGAATTAAGCAATACCTTTGTTTCCATACCTAAACTTTAATAAAGTAAAGACCAGTTACTTACTTGATTCATAATAGATAATCAATGGATTGACACATTACTGTATTGCTATACGTCTAAGGTACATGTCAAAGTGTATATATGTGACTGAATTTGTAAAAAGACTTTTCTTGCAAATGAATGTACATAATATGCTTGCTCGCTATAATGCCATTTTTTTTTATAGGAAATGTGTATGCAGAAATACTAATTAGCTTCTTGGATACCTCATTAAAAATGGTGGCAAACGAGCATTTAGAATAGAGTTGTTTTAGTTAACTATAACAACTAAAACCTCTTAAGGTATTATGACTTTTAGTTAACTAAACTATAGCTAAACTACAAACGTGTCTACTGTCATAAATGACCAACTAAAATTATAATTGGCCAATAATAGACACTTATAGTTAATGTATAACTAAACTAAATCATTTGAGAAATTAGTCATAAATAATATCACTATAACTAAAAGTGGTCAAAATTGTTTTACTAAGCATCACTGATTTAACGAAAGAATAATAACAAGATATATAGAGAAAAAGTATCCCTATGATTGCTTTGTGGTGTCCAGCATTCAGTAATCATGGCTAACTTTATGATGCCTGAAACACATCAGCCTATTATAGTTATTATTTTGATTATCTACTCTGTTTACCTTTTAAAGAACCTTGTAGAACTTTAAGAATATATTTCAGGTAGAATAGCTAGCTATTAGTTCCAGTTTCTACGTAAGCTACACTGCTTTCTTTCTGCTTATCTGTAGAGCTTGAGCGCGCGTTCTTTTACGTGCCACGCCCATTAATTGACCGAGCCCCCCGGGAATGATGTAACTTCCTTAACTACGTATACAACGCATACTCGCGTAAGTGACACAAACATATAAATATATATATATATATATATATATATAGTTCGAACCCGTGGGAAAGCAATCATAGGGATGGCCCTACGGGCCATAAAAATTATAGAATATGTAGGATGTTAAAACCCAAAAAGTGTGTGAACAAGTTTAGGATTGGTGACATTAGGAACAAAATTAAACAAACCACTTCCATATAACCATACATACATGTAAGTATACCTAAAGACCAAAAGTGTATTTACATAAGATTATATCATCCAAACTTTATTCCCATAATTTTTAAAGATAAAATATTTACATGTATGTGTATGTGTAAAATTAGTTTGTAGGAAAATGTCTCTTGTTGCAAATTTTGTGACATTATGACATACACCTGTATGTTCTATATTCATTTCATTTATATATTTATGCAACCATTAAGTCTTAAATTCAATAAATGACAATACCAAAAGTAATCATTTGTCTTTAAGCTATTATGATATATTGGAGGATGACTGTCTTCGGAATTTGACTTGAAGTCACAAAAATTCAATTTAGAAATTTAATATTCCATTAAAGTGTACTAATTTACGAATATTTATTTACCAATATTTATGTTTTCATAATTTTTTGTTTACATTGTTTTGATTAATGAGACTAGAGGACTTCTCATTCACACATTATACAGACAATATAAATAAATATTTGTATTTACACACATACACACACAGCCATAATAATTGAAACACTTGAAATGGTTTTTGTTGCTAATGTCATAATTATGGACATAGTTGAATTCAAATGTAAGAATGATGATAGTATTGTAAGATGTTGCTGAGATGTACTTGTGTAAGAATTAAGATATAAGGCTGTAGGGTTCACCCACACAGGTTGGAAATAGTCACCTCTTAGATAATCTAAATGCTTCTCAGATAATATATACATGTACAGAATTACAATAGGCCAATGATGCAGAATTATGTGTAAACAGCAGTACCTGCAAGTTAGAATCTGATCATCACTCTCTGACGATGATTCTCGAGTAGGAAATAAATGTAATCTCTATGATTGCTTTGTGATGACAAATAATCATCAGTGATGACTATCTCACATCTGAAACTCAATGTGTTTATTCTGTTCTTCTTTGTAACAGTTCTTGTATACGTTTTTCAAATGTATTTTAGTTATAATATCTACTAATTCCAGTTTCCACAAGTAGATTTCATCCTACTGGTCTTGCTGTAGCTCAAACACATGCTTGTTTAACCACCATGCCAGAATGATGCACATTCCTTAGCCACATGTGCAACACGTATGTGACACAAACATATAATATACATAAACATATATTGAACTCATGGGAAAGCAATCACGGCGATGACCCTGTGGACTGGTGGTAGGGAATGTTATCATCCAAACATGATTATTACTACAGTGGGTTAATAATATTCAATGGAATTTATGAACAGTGCATAGTGTATATAGTTGATTAGTATTAGAAAAGCAAGTGTAGAAGTCTTTGCCTGCTTAATTATTCAAATATGTCATCAATTATTACACACTATATATAATGTTTAAAAACTTATAGTGTTTTAGTGTGACAATAATGAGTTATACTTATAGTATGACTAGCTTATTATAGTTAATTAATTTTAGGCTTACTAGAAGGGTTTTGTTAACTAACTAAAGGTGCCCATTATTGGCCAATTTTCATTTTAGTTAGATATACATGTAGTTATTACAGTAGACCTGTAATTTAGTTAGTTAACTGAAAGTCACATTGCCTTACTAAAAGGGGTTTTAGTTATAGTTAACTAAAACAACAAAGTCTGTCCATAAGAATGTTTTCAAATTCCATTTAACATGACTGTTAATGTGTTATAATGTAGTGAATGTGTATTAACATTTAGTCAGTCCTGTCTCATCACTTGATTCCATCCTATATTTTCCATTTACCTTGAAAGGCACTTTTAAAACATTTTCGCAACTTAACTACAACTATAATTAAGTGGTTATCATTGCTATACTACATATATAACAACACTATTAATTTGTATATCTAAATGATGATATATTTCCACATAAATGTGTTTTCTGTTGTTTTACTTTTAGTATTAGATTAACATCAATAAATGAACATAAACGGTAAAAATATGAGTGTAGTTTTGTAACTTAGAATTTCACACCTGTGTAGTTATGGGTATATGATAATAGATAATGTACATTTATAATTCAGTTATAAAGTAATTGTTTGACATATGTTTACTAAATAGAAAGGTTGTGAACAAACAAGGACATTTCAGGAATGACAATTTCTAACAATCAGACGTTTTAGATAACCATTTGACAAATGTATCAATAACACACAGACTATTAAGTCCTCACTCATACAGTGCTTGAATTTATCCTTGCCTTGTAGTATGTGTGTAGTGTATGTACAATACTCTTTTGTGCTGTAATGTGAGGATATGTAGTTCAATTTTCAACAGTTATAATGCTACTGTTTGGTTTGTTATCCACTTCTATATATATATATATATATATATATCCCAATACGGCAAACCTAACCACAGGACTTATGAATCAGATATAAAACCTGATATCGACCACAGCGACGCAATCGGTGATTATAAATCTGATGTAGCACTCGTAGGAGTGTTATAACATGTATATACACTAGGAATTTGTCAGGGAGGGGAAAAAGTCTATCATGCAAAAATTTTGAATTTAGAATCTCTGAGGTGGTGTGCATGAAAACATACTTTTAGTAGATTTCAAAACAGTATATTTTAATATTACTCTATGGACAATGTGTGCACCAGTACTTTTTGTTATCATTAAATGAGTTAAACTCTCCAATTGTTTTGTTACTACATTTTTGGAGATGCTATTTTCATTTTAGATGAAGATTACACTGTAATGCTTCATCCAAACCTTCTTGCTTATAAAATAGCTATATATGGAAATATTATTTAAGTTCTCATTACTCAATTTACCCATGCTTGGATTCTCAGCCTTTGATAATAATGTGATAGTATAATATTGCACATCTGCACATCTGCACATCCACTGTAGTTACTGATAGCCTTTGTTTAATCACAACTTCCTATCTATTAGTAATAGATCTGTAGTAAATAACATTTCTGTGGATTAGATCAGCCACTACTCAAATAGTTGTTGTGTCTGTAGACTCTGTGCTATCTTTGTTCTGGTTAATAGACCAACCCTGTAGCTGCTTTGGAAGGTTTCATATATCCAATTAGCCTTAAATGATTATTAGATATCATCACAAGTTAGGATGTGTGAAGCTGTAATGTTTAGTGTATTTATGTACATGCTAACTCATGAAACAACACAGTGCAATTTGACATACAGTGGGAATAATGGGAAAGATGATAGATACTGTACTTTGATATTATTTTACAAGAGAAATTTCAATTCCAAATGTTTCATGTTTAGACAATTTTGGAGTTACTAATTTAGATCAAGTTTTAAATTTCATTAATTTAATTTAAGTACTGTACAAACTCAGAAATAATTCCAATGAAACTGATATATAGAGAGGAAGTATAGAATATGGACAAGTAATGCATTCATGATGACCTCAAAATTAGAATGTGATGACTTTATATGTAATATTGGTAAATACATAATCATACTCTAACTCAAAAAGGAATGGGAAGGATAATTATATGAAAATGGTGCAGATACAATGCTTGATGGGGATTCTAAACTAAAGTTATGAACCTTTTTCTGAGGTCATGATGAACATGAATTATCTTTAGTACATATACTATGAACTCCAAGACTAAAGCAAATTCCAGGATACTTCATACAGGGTACATATACAATTTCACTGTGTGTTTGGCATTCTGCAGTGCATTCATGGTGTGTTATCATCAGAGAGTATGGTAGTACTTACAAATAATTTTGTAGTATTTTCAGTGAGGGTTAATATAAATGCTAAATTCTAATTAATAAGGCTGAAAATGGAAAAAATGCTTGTAGTCATTGGGAATCAAACCCAGGGCCACCAGTGCTTTTACCACTGAGCTATAACAACCAGATCATCATCATCACTTCAAGGTTAGTGAGGGAAAACCACACTTGTGGTGCATATTAATTTTGAATAAACTCACTTACCTTTGTGATTTGGCAAACCAGTTAATGCTCCTCCTAGATACCAAATCTATTTTCCTTCCTGGTCCATTGTTCTAAATACATTTGTTTGTCATATATACATATTGTGTACAGCTGCATCATACATGTGGTGAAGAAAATATTTCACATCTGTTGGGCTTCAATGGAAAACTGGATAATGGTCACTTTAATGTCTTTTATTTGCTACTAAAATCAATTGGTGTTGTACCTATGCTAGGTTTTGCCTATACTTCAGATACCAGATATAGACAACTTAAATTGGCCTACACCAGTGTTTACTCATTTTTTGAGTACATGTATATATGTTCATGTGCATCTATACATGTACGTTTTAGCACTGCTCTAGCCAGAATTAAACTCACAAACTACTAGAAAAGATGGAAATACCTCAACAAATATGATACGGTAAAATGGTACTATAAAGTTTAAAACCTTAGTCTGTAAAATGTCTGTATCTGCTTGACTATACATAAATATTTACCTATACCGGTATAGATACAACACTAGACTAAGTTGGCACATCTGTGCATTTACCTGTGAATGAAACATAAATGTAGTATGTATACCAAGAACAGTCATGCTCTATTTGAATGAAAATGTGTACACAAAATAGTGATAAGAAAACAGGTTTTAGAAACTGCTCTTATACTGAAAGACATGTACTAATTATTAAAGCATTTTAGGTACATGTAAGCTAATGGAGAGCTACAATGTACATGTATATAGTTGTATGGATTTCAGAAACATACTGGGATCAGTAAAACTAGTATTTGCTACTGCTCTTCTTAGCACCTAAGGGCCATAAAAATATCTCCATGGTTTATGTCCAGTGTTTGTCCTCAGAATAACAATAGAATGCCATTTCGTAACATATTGACTATTTTGGAATCACCATAGTAACAAGCTCTCCCAATGAATCCGTAAAACAAAATGGAGAGGAAAATGAAGTGATGCAGCACTGTGTCAAACTGGGCTTAGTCATTATGATTGTTTTCCATTGAGGATTATATATGCTTGTCTCATTGTATATGTAGTTGAGGCTTTTGCATCATTCTGGATGGTTCAGTTAATTAACGTAACACTCGTGTCCAACTTTGCCATGAACTGTCCTAGTTAGGTTTAGGATTCCCCAAGATATACATGTATTCCTGCGATATTAAGTATAATGAGCGCCGTTGGGACGGGACCCTCGCCTACATGGCAAAGTAATACAAAGCACTCCATTTTAAAAAAAAATATAATAAACTGTATGAAACAAACAATACTTTTGTTACATGGAATAGAAATATAAATTTGAAAAACATTTGTGGGCATTAATTAAAACTGTTATATATACTTTATATCCTAAAAGACAAAATAAGAATGTCAATGAAAGAAATGTATAATTTGTATATATATCTTACTTCTTATTCTCTAAAAAGTTCTCAAGTCTACCTCTAAAGTCTCCGTGTGAAAGAATCACCTCTACCATGTGTTTAGTATGCAAGCATGCACGTACGTGCATATACCTGTAGGTGGAGCTAGGTAGCTTTCTATCTTGCATCAATGGTGATGTAGTAGCAACCATTACATCGATTGTTTGGGTGGTTTGAAGTGTTTCTTGGCTAGCGACAGCCATGAAACAGGATACTTGTGTTTGTGTGTCCATATTTACTCTTGTTATTGCCCTCGTTTCATCTTAAAGTTGTGAAACGGTAACTGTGAGTTATAAAACTTGTCATAACTTTATAACCAAAAGGTTTTAGAAGAATTCCTACGTTATTTTTTTTCCTTGTATAATTTGAAGTCTACCAGTACCCCATTTGAAATGTCAAGGTCTTTATTTTTCCAGAAAAAATGCTAATAGACAGACAGACACACAGACAAAACGATTACCGTACCCTTCTGCCTACGCTACGTGGCGAGGGTAATAATTATGGTAGGTATATGGGCATTGTTAAGGTTATATCAGGTTGTATAAGCTCTCATATAAGATTATTGTATTTTGTGGTTAGCAATTCCCAGGTATATCATAAGATATACATGTAGTCCAATCAGGATTACAAAGACAGTCCATGGCAAAGTTTAATGTCGCTCAAAAGGCATAGCTAAAGATATATGAGAACCTTTAAAAAGTAATAAGATTGAAAAAAAACAAAACGTTACAGTTGGTTAGCTGGTTTGAAAGTCAACAATAATTCAATTGTCACTACAAAGCGATTCATTATTGTCCATAATACCATAGAATGCCACATGAAATTTGAAACCCATCTGGTTAGATAATTGCATTCCTTAGTAATTACTTTTGTCTACCTCACTACCGGTATTATGCAAGCCCAATAGATCACATTTTGTAGTGTTCATCACTGGTTTAGAAATAGTGAGCCAATTAATGGACATTTTGAAAGCTCCCCATATGATTTATATACACTTCAGTCTCAATTTACTAAATTTATTGGACAATGTTCTGCATGACTGGCTGTTTCCACACCACTGTGTATATGATTTGAGAGCAGAGTTGATTGTTATATTATTACTAAAGATGTACAGTTGAATGCACTATAACACACACACACACATACACACACACACACACACACACACACACACACACACACACACACACACACACACACACACACACACACACAATAAAGGGGTAAAATAGTCATTATGATGCACTTTTGATTATTAACGATGTAAATTAGTATAGTATTTTATAGCTAAATGAAATTGAGTTCTTTACTTAAGATATACCAATATGAATATTATTAATATGGAATGTAGTTTTATAATTATGGTTGTTTCTTCATATAAGAAGTCATGAAATAATGTGATATTTATATAGTCTTGTATGGTAGAAGAAGTATTATGATGAATGCAGTATGTATACATGTATACATGTACATGCATAGTTGGAATTTGATGATGTTATTTTTGAAGCTAATCAAATCATTGTGTAGATATACAAACACACACAACAAAGAATGTGTTAAAATGTGGTCTAGTAATATCATACATTGTCCTCTTCCTGTTGAGATGGTTTTTATTACATCATATAATAGACTGTTGATAGTAAAATATGTGTTAAAATAGGAACAACATACATGTATTATTTTTAAAATCAAGTTCACTCACTTCTTGTATATATGTATTAGTAACGCACACACACACACACACACACACACACACACACACACACACACACACACACACACTGCACAAGTATAATTACATGTATATTATACATAATTATACACCATAATATTCTCATAATATTCTCATAATATAATTATATATAGTTTATATAATTATACTCACTGGAAGCCTTACTTTCAAACAGATATATATTAAGTCAGTAAGTTCCAATTAGTGGCATGTGGTTAGCACTAACTCTTCTTCATCTGAGTGTAATAGGAATTTTAAAGTTTTGAACATATGGTCTTTTTAAGTTCAAAGAGACCAAATTATTTTATTAAGTGTGCATGACTGTATGTATTTAATATCTATAACCACTGTATGGGTTTCACTGCTTCTTACTGAGCTTCATAATTGAAACATCTTAGCTTAAAAGGGCTATGTTTTTATCTTTTATTACCTTTTAAGTTAACTAAATGCACTGTATCTACATGATGGTGGCAAGATAATGTGTTATATAATTATACTGAAACCTATATACAGTAGTTATGTCATCCTTGCTACCATAGTTTACTGTGTATAGAGTTACATGTAGTACAGAGGTTACAAAATTTGGATGGGATGACTATTATGTAATATAGTGTATATTTAGTTATATTTAGGTTTGGTATTCATGCTAAACGAATTATTTTTCACTGGTCAGAACAACTTTATTTTAATTGTTTCATTTAAAAGAAAAATTATCTGACGTTTCAATTACTTCATAGCAATCTTCATCAGTCGTATATATAGAATAGTACACACAGTAAATAGCTACTTACACTGTATACACATATACATGCATGTTGTGTGTGTGTGTGTGTGTGTGTGTGTGTGTGTGTGTGTGTGTGTGTGTGTGTGTGTGTGTGTGTGTGTGTGTGTGTGTGTGTGTGTGTGTGTGTGTGTGTGTGTGTGTGTGTGTGTGTGTGTGTGTGTGTGTGCATGCATGTATCTGTAGTAGCTGTGTACTATTCTATACCACAGACAGTGTGTGTGTGACTAGGTGGGTGGTATATGGTCAAGACATTGAACACTTTCATTATGTACAATTTAGAAACTCAATATCAAATAAATCGCTAATTATTATGTATTCCAGGACATTGTTAAAAATGCCAAAGGTACGTGTTAAAATAAAGTCAGTACTTGATTAAAGATTGACTTTTGCATCGATCTTTGTCACCATGTATAGAAATATGAAGATCAGCTTTTGTTGATGAGACTTCCCTGATTAACTCTACCTACCTACCTACCTACCTACCTACCAACCTACCTACCTACCATGTGAGTATATAGGAATTTTAAACATTTGTACATTTGTACATGTGTAATGATGTACATGTTATGTACATGTCATCGTTTTGTAATTGTTGCCTGTGTTTTTAGTTTCAGTGAAATGAACTGACATTGCAGAATCCTACCTTGTGCAGTTTATATGATACTGAACATGTTATTAACTATAATGATAGTATAAATCTGATATTGCCACAAGCAATCTCTAGCTAACTTTCTATCTCCTGTAAGTCAACAACTAGCTCTACAACAACTTATCTATGAAACAAGTATATTGAATTCATTTTCATTTTGAACTGTCTGGAGGGTGCAAACTTGTGATTCTGATGCTGTTAGTAGCTGTTTTCTTCATTATAGCTCTAGAGACTCATATTTGCAAATGTTCTTGCATATTCATTAGCAAGTTTATAGTATTTTCCTACCTACACGTGGTAGGATTATGAGGAACTGTAACAACAGTTTCATTATAGATAATAAGAATTATTATTGGTTTAGTATAGTAGTCATAGTTCTTGTGAAGTATGAATTATTATTTCACAATGTTCTAGTCTGGGACAATTATAATTATTGTGATTACAGGGGTGTCCTCATTTCAGAGGTTAATTTATATTATAAAACACATTTTAGGACATTTGTAATTATCTTTAATACAGGGGTGTCCTCATTTTTAGAGTGTCCTCAATAGAGGGGTTTCACTGTACAATTAAATTGTTACTCTAAACCTCCAGACAGTTAAATTGTGAAGTAATGTAATCATGTTACTATAACACATGTAGTAACAAGTTTAGTGTACACAAGATCCAGATAATAGTAACATATTTTATTAATATTTTTAATGTATGGATTTATAGCAACATTTTAGTTGTATTAGAATAATCATATTGTAATAATTATAATAATAATTATTACTTCACAATTAATAACTGGTTCGTTATGGTTATTCCATGGTTGCTGAAAAGCAGAACGTTTCATATTCTAGAGTTCTAAATATGAGGAGTATTTCATTTTTATGCTCTTCTATTATGTGTCTTTAGGGCCGAGATCCTCTCAAAGCCACCTTTCTCCCCCTGAAACAATCAACCATGCCTATAGTGAAGGCAAGGTTCTCACTTGGTAGATTGTATTGTTTGAACCCAAAAAATTTAAATATATTTTTATTAATTGTTTACACAATATTAATTAATGTTTTAATTCATATTCTTTACTTTTTTTACTTGGCCCGTTATTATGGTACATGTTTTATTGCTATGGTTTCGCTCATTTATACATTAACCAATTCATAACAATTATAACTGTATGGAACAGTTTGGATAATCATACGAGATTGAATAGTCATTTAGTAACATACTAAAATCTTACTTCACAATTTCATGTTAATAACTTATCTATAGCAACAGTTTCAGTGTATTTAGATAACCCGTACAGGATTTAGAACTAAAGACTAATAACTAAAGTCTGTTCACATTACTTTATGTGTAATACAGTGTATAGTTTAATATTATAAGATTAATATATGATTATACTGTAACTCAATAATGAAGCAATGGATTGAAGCATGCACAAAAAATAATGTGAAGGATAATTATATGAAAATGATGAAGGTAAAATTATTATTGGTCCTAAAGTTATGAACATTTTTCTGAGAATAAGGTGAAAGTGAGTGACCTTTAGTTACTTGATATATAACAAGAAACTTAGCAATGTACATGTGTATTACTTAACAATGTGTATTACTAATGTACATGTGTATTACTTAACAATGTGTATTACTAATGTACATGTGTATTACTAATGTACATGTGTATTACTAATGTACATGTGTATTACTAATGTACATGTGTATTACTAATGTATATGTGTATTACTTAACAATGTGTATTACTAATGTACATGTGTATTACTTAACAATGTGTATTACTAATGTACATGTGTATTACTAATGTACATGTGTATTACTTAACAATGTGTATTACTAATGTACATGTGTATTACTTAACAATTTCCTGCTTTTAGTCAAATTAGTGTTAATAACACAAAAGGGTATAGATGAATATAGTTACTTCACAAATACTTAAACAGTTTTAGTGTGTTATAATAATCATACAGGGTCTAGATGACATAAATACATAATGCCAAATAACATTGATCAAATGTTACCCAATTTGGGAAACCACTCTTCTGGTGCATAATAATTTTGAACAAATTCATACCTTCAAACACTCGTTATTCAGCCATTTTGTGCAGAAAGCCAATGATATTTGATATCCAGGAAGACCAGTTAGTGTTCCTCCTAGATACTAAATTTAGTTTGGCTCCTGTACAAAAATGCCTGAATAGGGAGGGAGTGTTGGAAGGTAACAAAAGTATTTTGTGCCACAAGTGTGGTTTTCACAAATTAGGAATTAGGTTGTGTGTAATTATTGCAATACTATACTAAGGATGTGTGAGATGCCTGCTTGCATATTTCAGCCTAAAATATGAAATGTCTATTTCGTTGTAGTTGTAAAGAAATGACTTGCAAATCTAAGTTATGAAGGGTGTGCTAAACTGCCCACTGATACATCAAAAAGCCAATACTGTATTACAACAATGAATGATAGTTCAGCATATCAATTAGTAACGTCTGAGGCAGTGTGTACCTCAGACCTCAAAATCACTAATCTCATTAAACATGACCACCTACCTCTGTATTTGACCATATTCTTAATTGTCTACAAAAGTCTACTCCAAATTGTCTATAGAAAGATTATATTATTTTTTCCTCTTTCCTCTTTCAGTCTTATTAATCAGAATTTGGTGTTTAAATTTATAGTGTTTAAATGTACAATTAAATATTGTGAATTGTATTATTACTATTATTAAATTATTAATAATTATTGTTAATTTTAGGTCTAATTAATAGCGTGTTGGGAAAATAACTGAAGTAGGCAAAATATGAGCAAATGAATGATTAGACAGTGATATTTACACCTGATAATATGAAATCTTAGAGTGGACACATGTCTCCTAATAAATACGTAATGACTTTCAATATTTCAGATATTACCAGGAAATATTACTACACACATAGGTGGTGCTTAGAGGGAATTAACCTCAGGCAAATGGCTTCAAATTATATAACAAAAGAGTCAGTTTGACTAGTTCTTATAA